>CM020218.1:66009410-66334410 GCA_009819775.1 Phoenicopterus ruber ruber | reverse complement strand
AACTTGACAGAAGTTTTTCATTGTCTGTGAAAATTTGTGTTGGCTGTGCAGACAGAAGTTCAAGTTCAGCATATTTATTTTGAGGAGGACTACAGAAAATGAAAGGAAGTGGGAACAACATGAGTGAAGAGAGCAGAATTTGACCCTACACATTTAGAAAAGGAATTCTTCAAACTGATTTGGAAGTAGCAAAGATGTCTTGTGCTAATGAGAATTTAGATTTCATCTTTGGAAGTTTTACCAAAAGTTGCCTAAGAAAGTAATATGACCCTGATTTTCCATTGTCCTGCATAGTTGTAAAAGCCAATACAAGAAACAAACTAGGTATGAAATACTTCCCAGTCAGCATACATTTGGTTTGAACAGTAATAAACTCTACCTTCCCTACTCCAAGTCAATTAAACTGCACAGCCGACTTAGTGAATAAGAACTTTTCCTGGGACTAAGAATGGCAGGGCCTTGATGCCAAGATACAAAATCTTTTGTAGGAGTTAAAGGAGAAGCTTATCCCGTATTTATGGATACATAAATCGGATCTGAAGTCAGTGCACAAATCCTAGAACAAAAAAGGAGACAGTGGGATGATATTCTGCCTTTACATTCTGCGCCTAAATTTTTAAATATATCACTATTTTAAAAGGCTTTAAGTGTGACAACCACACGAGCAATTTTGGGCCTGACTCTTTCTTGTATTAAAGCTTGCACTATATGTTTTTTGTCTAGAAATACTAGTTTTGGTTATGACTGAAGAAACAAAACTTGCATTCATGCTATCTGTCTGTCTTGATGTCCCTCCCCAATAACTTTTCAAGCCAAGAACAAGTTCTGACCAGCTCCAATGGGCAGATAGAACTCTCCATGACATTGAATTCCCACAGCCTTAGAAAAGCGGGTGGCCAGAGAGAAGAGAGAGGGAGAGAGCAAGCCTCTGTCAGTGCCCCAGTAGAGATCAAAGCTGCAACATAAACTCACCATCAGGGACACAAATGCTCTTGGACTCCTTTCACAGACTCCACACAGAAGCACATTCTTGAGAGACAGACCCACACAGAGCCAGACTTTATCAGCTCCCCTGTTAAAGGGACTGCTTGTTCCACCCCTGCGGTTCTGACAGCAGTAACCCTAAATGACTTCTACACCCAGAGACCTGCAGTGACAGAAAACAGGCAAGGAGGCGGAGGAATCAAACCACTTTCACTTGGAAGTGATATAATGCTAGGGCAGTTTCCACTGCACTGGTGGTGAGCTCATTTGCATTACAAAGCGCTTTTACACTGTGGTTGATGTCAAGGAGCTGAAAAATTGAAAATCAGAATAATCCAACAGAGACAACTCACCGTGTGCATTCTGGCTTTCCTGGCTATATATTTGAGCAGGAGCAGAAGCTACCTGAGCCCATTAATGCCACGTTCCACCCACTTCACCTAGGTAGTAGGTGCCAACAACCTCGACTGCAAGCAGAGGGTCATCAGGATCACTGCAGAACAGCTTTTGTTCTACTGCTTTAAAGGTAGTTCAGCACAGAACCATTTTAAGTATGTGCTGCATTGTGCAAAGTTTATCATGTAGAAACAAATGTGGGGTTTTTTTATTCCTACAGTCACAGGCCTGGTTATGAAACCAGCTCCACCCAAGCTGACTTTGGGTTTCCAGCAGAGCTTTGCTGAAATAAGCACAGCTCTGCATAGGAGACGGCAGTTCAGCCTGGACTGCAAGACTGGGACTGAAACTCATGTAAAGAAAGAAAGAAAAATAGTGACTCTTAAAACATGTGATTAAGACTAAGCATTTACTGGATAATAAATTATTTGCTAAAACTCTACGACGAACTGGAGCCTTATCATGATTTTACTGTTAATTCAATCATTCTGGAGTTCTTGATGTTAAGTTAATTAATTGTTGTTGGCATAATTATAAAATATCTTAAGTTTTATAATGGGTATAAAGTTCTGAAATATAAATTGAAGGTAGCTCACATTTTTAATAGTCGTTCCTTAACCTTTAAGGCATTTAGTTTTGTGGGGTCAATGAAGTCAATGTCAGCTTTTTTTCTGTTACATAGAGGACGTTATCTAAGATATTATTTATCAGGCAACTGAATGGGTATTGGTTTCTGTTCTTACTTTTCCCTATTTGTCCCTCTGTGATGCTTCCATACCGCACACAGATGTATCGCAGATCATCCCATTCTGACACTCAGCAGATATACCAAGTATGGCCTCTGTTTACTCTGTTTTGCCCTTTTTCAGTTTACGTAGAGTAACCTTTCATAGAAGCTGCAGGACAACTGCCACGCAGTGGTGCAGGAGATGCAGTGGTCTTGTTCCAAACACATGCCACAGCATTGTCTAAATAGGCTACTGCAAACTGACAGAGATGATATAAACCCTTATTCCAACAACACCTACAAGCTCGAGGAATTGTGCTAGAACAGGATAATGAGTTGATCTTGCCTCTGCGGCCATTAGAACTGACCTCAGTACAGTGTACAACTCCGCTGTTCTATTCAGCATGCTCTCCATCTTGCTGGGAAGGTACAGGCAGCCAGCTGCATCACCCAGCTCACTCTTTCCCAAATAGTGCCTTACAGGAAAGTAATCAGATCATCTTCCAGGTGGTTAGCAGGTCTTGGTAACAGCTCAGAAGTGGTTAGACACCCTGAATGTGTCTCTCTCAGTGCTTTCTACAAGGTGCCACTTTATTCTTGCTGTGGTTGTACCAATACCCAGAGGATGTTCTCAAAAGCCAATCATTACGGATGGGCCTCCCAAAAAACCCCCAACGTCTATACCTTGCAATGACCATACTGGGGTTTGGAGGCATTCTTCCCACTCTCCTTCCACAAATGATGATGTTCCAGTAAACATTTCCCCATGAGCAGATCATTCTCCCTCACCAACTCAGAGTGTTGTCAACGTCTTTCCAGCTTCACTGGGAGGCACCGCACAAGTATTTGGGGATCTAGCCTTGTTTCTGGAAATCTTGCCACTGTAATGCCACACGTCCATGAAGGAATTGGTCTTCAAGGAGGCTGGGAAGCTGAAAGGTTCCTAAAAACCATGAAATCATATTGGGTACTAAGAAACCTGGAGATATGGGTAGAACATGAGTTAATGGGACCACAAACTCAATGAAATACTGACTTTTTGATGATAAGTGAGAAATTATAACCACCAGTGACTCTGGGGGTCAGTTTCTCTGCTTCTCGTGTTCCTATCAGTCACCAGAATGTCAGATAAAACTAATTCTCAAGGCATTTCTCACCAGCCTCCACTTTCCAGACAACAAATCCCATCTTTGGGATCCTTTCCCAAAACATATACTGTTCTAGGGATAAACTCTTCCCAAGGCAATCCCTGAGAGTTACATTCACAGCTCCACTTCTCCCTCAAGGGTTTCCTGTAATCCATAAGCTTGCTGCTTAATTGAAAAGTAATGAAGATATCCATGCTTAGCATTTCCCCCAAGACTGTTGACTGCTACAGTCAAGCTTTTTTCTAGTCATGCAAAGAATGCTTAAAAGTGCTCATGTCCCTTGGGTGTTGCCAGGCAGCTTTGTTTACTGGCTGTCCGGGAAATAACTCTATCAGTCAGAGGTGGCTGCAGAATCTAAAGACCTGGCTGGTACTTAACTTGACTATAAAAAAAATTATTTATCCATTCTCCCTTCAGATCAGCAGGGAAGGATTTAAGTCTCAGCTCAACATATGAGCTGGAAAAAAATCACATTTTATACAATCATATAAAAGAGAGCAATGAACACAGCTCATTACTAGGTTTTGATAGGGCTTAGCATGTCAGCAACCAAATCAATGTGAGGTTCATAACATTTTGGAGTGAAAGATGCCAAAACCTGTCTGGAGAGGTCTGAAGAGCAGTGTGCTATAACGTAACACAAAGAATTAGCACCCTATGAGAAGCTGCAAGGACAAAAAAAGGATTTCATAATAGGTCCTAGTAGCATCATCTCCACACCTAACTTCAGCAAGACGTCTCTGCACTTCTCACCCAGAACTTACACTGTCACGCAAAAAAGCCCACCCAGGTTTCTCACCCATTCCTGTTGCTCAGCTTTCTTTTTGAGCTTCAAGCGTGGTGAAGGATGTCCTTGGATAAACTTTGACTATAAGCTCTAGACTGTCCCTTACAGCTGTGTTCTTACTATGTACCAAGAAAATATGGCATATTTATGAGTCTGATCCCCTCTCACCCATGATTAACTCATCTTATGGCAAGTGCGTTACACCTGTGACTGTCACCTTCCAGGCATCTCACACCACTACAAAGTGCTATGCTGTTGTTTCTTTCAACACTTAAAATAAGTTTTGAACAGAGATCATCTTTTTACTGAAAAGCAAAAAGCAAAGAGATGGACTTTTCTGTTCCCGTCTTCCCCTGAGCATGCTAAGCCTTAGGCCTACTTTTGGGTAAGTGTGTTAACCACCTCATCTGTCCGAGAGAATCACCAGCGGCAGCACCATTTTAATAACACTGTTCCCTTCACATATTGAAATTCATTACAAATTGATTTTAAGCAGATTTTCTTTTCAGGACTGACGTGGTTTTTCTTTTCTTTCACTACCAGGACAGCAAATTTTACATTTTAGGGCACTAATAAAAGAAAAATGTAAAGACTTCCATCAAATCCTTTTTTTTTTTTCTCCAGCTACAGAGTATTCTCAAGATCACAATTAGTAATAATAATAAGTGATCTGAGGTATTTTCCTTTCATCCGTACATACTCTGTCTCCATCCATCAACAAGAACAAAGTCACAAGATTCCATTAGCCAAAGATATCAGCACATGGATGAGGCTGTGAGAAGTGCTGTTCTTTATTGCAAGCTGGCAAGACTTGCTTTTCCAACTATGGAAAGGGACACACCATATCCTCTGCATGTTTAAGCATCATTAAAAGTGGATAAAAAAATACCATCAGACCGATTTTATTGTTGCAGAAAGGAATATCACATGGATGAATCAATGTGCCTCACAAGATACATAGGGAAATGATACAGAGGAAGCTATCAAATGCAATAGTTGGGGTTGTTCAGCCTGAGGAGGCTAAACTGGATGTGGGACCAAACGGTCATAAAATACCTTAAAATTTTGCTGCAAACAGGAAAGGAACAACTTGTTCTTCACATTCACAGTAGATAAACCAAGAAAGAATGGCCATAAACTGCAGGCAGAGAAAAAAAAAAAAAAGGTTAGACTTTAAAGGATTGAAGAATGATGAAGCCTTCCAACAGATCGCCTGGACAGGCTGCAAAGCCTCCAGAATGGGGCATCTTTAAACTCTGATTGGACAGACATCTGTCAGGAATGACAGAAGTATCGCTGAGCCTGCTTGGGGCAGAGGAACGCGCAAGACCGCTTTCAATGGTGCCTTCTCCCCTGTGTTTCTACAGTTTTTGTGGCCAGTTCAGGAATGCAGCTGGGGTAAAAATCATGGCAGTCAAAGGGGCAAATCCTCCCCCTTTTTTAGTGAAGGAATCTGCAGGTGCACCTGTGTCCCAGTACTGTGCTTGTTTTGTGTAGAGGAATGACACTATGAATAAAGTCTAGCAAGGTCTAACACCGTTATTACTTTATCTTAAAGTTGAGAGAGCAAGCCATTCAAATTTGGATGCCAGATGCTTCCCCTACTTCATTTCAAATATTCTACTGGAAACTGTACAGTTACTCAGCAAAGACAATTTCTGCTTACAACCTATGCAGAAAAAGACAAGTGGGGGATGGATACGCATCAGGATGACCGGCTACGCCCTGGGACACAGGCAGCTAGGTGAAACCCCAGGTCTCTTTTCAGTGGGCCATGTTTGGAGGAAGAGGATCGCAGAGGTTTGTCTCGCCAAAGGAGGTAACCTTGGCTATTGAACCTGTTCTGTGCACCATATTGCATGTTGTGATACATCTTCCTCATGGACAGCTCTACAGGAGCTTCACTGTTTTTTCATTTGGAAATTTGCTTTGCATTCCCAGTCCCAAGGCTGCAGCAGAGCTGTTAGCTCTCGAAAGTGCCAGCAGGGCAAAGGTAAGATTAGTCTTGATCGATGTGCAGCCATTTATAGTTTTCTCACGCAATCACAGCACAGCCACTTGCTCAGGTGTACGCACATTTTCTGGCTGTAAATAGCTCAGTGAAAGGACTGCCTCTAACTATCTCTAGCCTTGTATTTGTACAGCACCTAGCACAACACTGCCGGGACTGCAACTAGCTTCTCCATGATAAACTGCAAAGAAGCAAGCATTTAAAGGAAACCTATGTGACTGCCAGAAGCTGTAATTTGATAGTATATACATTTAATGCTTTGTACGTTTAATTATATTTAATAGTCAATGTTTCCTGAGGCAAATCACTGGCAAAAGAAGTTTGTGGACCCTTATGAAGCCCTTTTTAGAGCTGAGTGAAAGAAACAAGTCAGGGCCGGAGGGGGAGGGGGGATCTCTTCTACAGGAAATGTTTATTAAAACCAATTTGGGGAGACTGCAGGGCCCAGTTTATGAGGCTTCCAGTTCAAGGCTCAGTCGAGAAGCAAATGTTTAAAATGCTAAGTAGGCAGAGTTGTCCATTTGACTATTTGGTTCAAGAAAGTTCAGAGGTTGCTCTTGTGACGCACTAGGCTGAGGCTATCACGGAAATCATGATAAATGTGTTTTCCAATGTACTGACCTGGATGTTAGCCTATTTTTTTGCTGAACATTATGGGGTACTTTGCCTACTACATAATTGATTTTCCAGTAAAGCTTAGACTCCTTTCTCATTCCAATAGAAATTTGCAAACCATTTTCTTTATTATCATCCAGCACTGGGGAGGGAAAAGGAGAGGGGGGAAGAGTTAGACTGTGAAAATCCGGCAGCATTGCAGAGTACTAGTTTAGTAGCTCTGAGAATAACCTGTCTAATTCTTTGTGTGTGTGTGTGTGTGTGCATGTACATGCTTGTATATTCACATAAACAAGGACATCTGCAAAGTCCTAAAGGCGTTTGAAAGCACAATAATGCTTAAGCAACTGGATGCATGCCCAAGCACTTATTCAAGTATTCAAAGACATTGGAATAAGACTTGGTAAAAACTCACAGCTGATACATTTTTCTGTTCTATGTATGCTAGTTGTTTCCCTTCATCCTCTCACCTTCAGCACAAATATTTTTTCAATTTGCAGAATTCTTCTGCACAAAGTTATTTTTTTATTCCTCCCCAGTTTTTCTCCGAATTGAACCCAAATTATCAAAGCCTCCTAACAGTAAAAAAAAAAAAAAAAGAAAAGGAATAAAAATCAAGGAACCTTGGTATATTTATTTGCTTTTAAAACATATGAAAGTTGTAATTTGGAAAAAGATCTCAGGGCATGCAGTAGAGCAAGCTAGTGTGTACAGTCCAACATGTGTAACAAATGCCACATATGGTATGTAGTGTATCACCTGTGTGTATGTAATTAGATCATCTACCATATGTAAAGTTTCCCATATAATATATACCATACCTTAGATGACACTGACAAAAAAAACCCCCACAACCCAAAACCATCTCTTCTCCTACTTAACAAATTCTGCAGCCTGAATATTACATTTCAAGAGTGCTTTGGCTCAAGGCACTAATATGTATATTCACCCTCCTGCCCTTTCAGGGCAGTTGCCTTCTCCAGGCATTCAGAGAGAACTTAAGATTGTCTGCCAAACCAAAGGAAAGGTGCTAGGTGCGACATCAGCCTGCGAGTTGCTGGATTTCTTTGCAAAGCATCATCGAGAGCCAACTGGCTGCCTTCTGGTCTCACATATATGTCCCTCTACTTGCACAAGCCCATGCTATCATTTCTTTGACAGTATCTAAGACATGCAAGACTGCCCCTTTCTAGTAAAGGGACACAGTACTAGGCAAGGAAGTAGCCCTCAGTGCTCGATGAAGGCTTGCTTGCAACTGCTAGTAGCGCACCATTAGCATGGCGGGAGCCGTGTGGCGTACAGAAATAATGCAGCTGTTTTGCACTCTTATCCCTTCAACAGTGAGTCCAAGTACTACAGCACTTAACATACGGCCTGCAGGAAGTAAACAACAGCCGCTAACACGGCCATAGGGGTACACGGCAATAAATCAAGGCATCTTCCCATTTTGTTAGCCTGCTCAACCCTCGGGCTGACCCACCCATGCTAACTGATGCTCTTCTCCAGGATAGTCCAAATTAAAACTATCCCCCCGTGTAAAAGCCCACAAGCATTTTGACTCCTTTCCTCTCTGTCATTATTTACTTTGCAATCATGCTTTCTTCCAAAAGATCACGGTGTACATGGGAAAAAATGAGCGCGTGAACAGCAATAATACGTGGAGAAGGCAGAAAGAACAGACCAAGTGCATCAGTGCATCTACAGGCTTGCAAGAGCCCTGTTTCTAAAAAGGTTCATCGTATTCCAGCAGCGATGGCTTTGACTGCTTTAATTCAGAGGTACGTGTCCAGGGGCTAAGGCCGCCTTGTCATTGATACACTTGACTGGCAGGCATGGATCTTCCCTGTCAAAATACCCAAGTGTTTAAGTAATGACTAGTGCCACTTGAGTGGAAAAAACTAGGCGAGCTGTCAATACAATGGGTGTCAGAAGCACATTGTTACTCATCCTAATCACAGTAATTGTACACAGGGACAGGCAGGGAAGAAGAGGAAATGAATGCCTATCTGCTAGCAACAATGCAACTTCATTTAACCTTAACAGACCAGGCATTGATATCATTTCTTCCTGGCACTCTCTGCGATCCTGATGTCAAAACAGCTTCTCATTTGCAATGTATGACAATTTCCTCACATCTGAAAAGACACTGCTGCAAGTCAATAGACTATAAATTGCACTTGGAAATGGGATCATCTTAACTAAAGCCTGCCTGCTTTCCCCAGGAGGCCCAAGCCTGCTCCCCCCTCCTTTTAATAATTTGTATGTTTAGGTGTTCGGTCAATTTACCCTACACTTGTAATATCTTATAGCTAAGACCATCAATCAGATTCCGTGTGACAAAAATATCCTGCTACGATATTACAGGTTATTAAAGGGATGATGGGAGAAGGTTGCATGCATTTACTGGGCCCCTTTTTTCTCATCTCAGGAAACCTGTCACAGACCTAAGCTGGTGATTCATCTTCTCTTCATTATCAACAGGTAGCAGCCAAGAGTGGACTTTGATGAGCTGCTTTCACTACTCTTTTCTCCCCACTCTCTGTCCTCCTCTAGCTGCATCCCATTTTTCCCCGCTCCTGGGAGAATGCATGGTGCAGTTGCTGTCGTGAAGGCCAAGTGGGTAATTAGCTCATGGCTTTCAAAAAGGCTGGTGAAGAGTCCCAGGAAAGTTTAGTGTCCATTGAAGGGCTTTCAGGAAGGTGCTCATCAGAGCCTGGAGCACTGTATTTTTTGAGGAAGCCAGGTTCAGCCTGTAAACATTTTGTGTAAAGCTCTAAAACAAATGTTGATGAAATGTTATCATTCAGATAGATATTCTTCTTAAAAATTTTAAAAGAAAGAAGAAGTTAGAATATGTTTAATATTCTTTTATATAAAAGAAATATATAAATAATTTTACTTATAGGACTCGCACCATTTTCTCCGAGCTTTATAGCCTAGGGCAAAGGGGAGAGGAGTGGAAGGGCAACAGCTCACTCCCTGATTTCCCAGGCTACTAACTGTCTGCACTCAGGGTGTCTATTTATGACACTGCACATCACCACTAGAGCCACATGTCAATCCCAAAATTGAAAAAGAAAGGGCTGAAATAAAGTAATAAGCACAAAGAACAACGTGAGGCCTACACACTGCCCTGAGATTTCTACAAGTGACAGCCTGGGTCAGCGAGAGTCTGAAAGGATGCAGCAGCCAGCGCACAGATGCTGCAGAGGGATGTGTGATCTCTCTTCCCATGTTTAGTTCAGTGGGAGAGAGTGTCACCCTGACTGCTCGTCATATTCCAGCAGTCTTAACATTTTAAGCCAAGGGTCTTATTCCAATATTGTAACGTTTCCTGTCTTCCTTTGGAATAAAGATGATACTATACGCTTGACCCGTAACAGCAGTGCAGCATCCCCATGCTGGTAGATCTGACACACAGAGAATTTCTGGGAAAACCAGATATTTATTTTCTGCACCACATCTGTGCAGTGCTCATGAATGGGGACAGTGTTACTCTCACAATAAAATACATGACTGAACTGATGAAGCTCCACAGAAAAACAAGATATGCACAGCCCAACCGACCTGTGTACTGAAGGATATTTACTATGTACATACAGAAATATCTAAGTTATAGACAGACTCAGGCCCCATCACCTCTCCTCAGGCTTTGCCATTCTGTTCCTCTTTAATATCCTCAGGCTCCCATCAACTGATCACACAGAAAAGCTACATGCTACCAAGTAAGAATGACAGGCTGTACCCAGTGAGTGACCGAAGTGCAGAAATCCAAGTGAGACACACTGGTACTAGTCCTCCAGCCTTGATCGAGACCCAGTCTTTAGCAGGACGCTTTATTTAAAAGGACTCTGTCATCATGAGATACAATTTGGCTTAGCACCTAGAAAACACACCAGGCAATCAGAGACTACAGTCCTTTTGGGCCTTTCTGGACATGGCGTCTATTAAATGGTTGCCAGTTTCTGTGAAGGAACTCACACTGTGATGTCCATGATCCTGAAAATCCTGTATTCCTCTCTCATATAATCTTTAAGAAGAAATCCAGGATTGCTTTTGGAACTTATTTCTTGTATATAATTCAGTTACTGTTCTCTATTTTACTTTATTTAAGTCTCTTCTTTTTAAAAATGATTTATGTGGGATTTTTTTTAGCACTAGCTGCCTTGCAAATGTGCAGGAACATTTAGGGAACATATACAGTATTAACCCCAAAGACCTTCACTGCACTTCTGACCACTGGTCAAAACGGCATCATTCCTTGGCCGTGAACATTTCATGAGGTGAAACAACTGCACTCAGCTGAACCTATGGCAGGAAATGGTGGATTGCCATGGGTTGGTCTGCCAGTTATTCATGTTTTCAACAGGCAGGTGCCTACCACAGCAGTCATGCAGTGAAACGAATGTAAGAAAATCATAGAGCACATTTACAACATCATTTTACCACATTTAATGCTTTCAGTCTCAGATGGCTGTTCTACTACATGCCCATTACTCAGATTCCTCCACAGATAGCATTGTCTGTGTAAGAAACGGGGCACTGGACTAGACCTTGATGAGGATATGCTTCCTACTCCCCTGTCCAACCTGCGTGCAGGTTGAAAACCTGTTAGTCAGCCTGCCCTGAAATGCAGTTTCCTACCGATAAAAGGCAAGGAAGCATTTCTCCTGGGCTATGCAGGGCTGGGAGGACTTTTATGTGGTCTAATACAGACTAAGACGTTGATCACATCATTAGACAGCAAAGTCAACAGTTTATGTTCAAAGAGATGGAACAATCAGTCCCAGAGAGGCCATTAAACAAGTAATGCATGAGTGTGCCAATTGCATCTAAAGCTTTATGTGGAATGAGTGAGGAAGGAAAGACTGGAAAAAAGCATCAGTTGCTGTAAAGACCACAGGGCTCTCCCGATGGCATTGGGAAGGAGGCGGTAGTGCACTCTTACCTTCAAGAAGGTGTTTCAGTTGCGGGACACCGCTATACCCAATGCCGTGAGCTGGCCATACAGACAGCAGAGCCCCTGCAAGGCTTCCAGAGGCTGGCAGACAGGGTAGGGGTCGCAGCACAGGGGGTCTCCAAACCAACAGCTCATGCTGGCTCTTTGCTTGTTATTGGTGACTGATGTCGGTAAGGTTTTATTTCCCAGAGCGGAAAAATGTATGAGCAGGACAGGCAACAAGGAAAGAAAAGTGTGTCTAGAGCTACAAAGCGATGGAGCCACAGGCTTGTGTTCTTGCCTGGATGCCTGTTGGGCTGAGGCTGCCCGGCATGAGCTCCCTCCTCTCCTCCCGAGGCTAGCTGCTGGCACGCTGAGGCCCACGGGCAAGCTCCGATATGTCCCAGCCACATCACCATGACTCAGGGTGCCGAGGAAGAGCTGTGAGAAAATTCACAGAGGAATAGGAAAGATGAATACGTCACAAACAGAGGCGGGACTGTCAAAAGACAGGATCCAAGAGGAAAAACAGCAACACAAAAAAGGTGTACAACACTAGAGGAAGAAAGCCCGTGGCAGGTGGGTGCAGCCAGGACTGGCCCTACAGGGCCAAGCTGCTGACGGCAGCCCCCCCTGCCTGCCCCAGGCCCACCTGGCCAGCACTGCCCTTTGGGGGCATCTGCCAGCCCATGCCTTTGGGTGGCTACGTGGTGTGGAGGCCCTGCAGCAGGGATCCTTCCCCCATCTTTCCTCCCTGGCTGGCAAAGCCACCCACTAATCCAATGGTGCTTTCACCCCTATATACTTTTCTGTTCCTTCCATATTCACATCATCATCATTATCCAAAAATGTTGTTTGGTTTTGTGTTTTTTAAGAGTGCAATTTTAAGCATGGTTGGTTTTTGTATACTGTTTATTAAAAGAAAAGGTCACACCAGTTTTGCTTTGCAAGCGATTAAGGACGATATTCACATAAGGCTCAGATCCTCAGCACAAATTAATACAGCCCTCAAATAACCCTGGGTTTCACAGTTTGCTTTTCCTTGGTGTGAGTCTTTTCTGTAATTTAGGCAGCCCCACAAGAAGGCTGCAGGGCAACAGCCTTATCTCGAAGGCTGAGAAGGAGGGGCATGAATTTAGTGAACATTTTTTTTTTTTGAGCAGCAGCGAATTTTAAAAGAGCAAAATAGCATTCCCAAAATTATAGGCAATTTTACTAATTTACTATTATCTAGTGTAGCAGAATTTTGACAGCAGCGGCCACCGTGTGAGTTACCGCGAGGCGTGTTGTAAGATGCTGTGATCTTTGCACAGCCAGCCCATTTTTTTTATATTGAACTTTGAACACACTGTAGCGTCTGCGCCTGTGGAGAGATGGCCCAGGAAACAGCTAGAATATTAAATACCCAGTTATATGTCTCCCAAAGGAGGCTGCTGCTAATATTATACATTGCAACAACATTGCCTGAATGGTTTATTAATGGTAGCAAAACAGAGTGAATACGACATACAATGATAATAACAATAAATGTTATTTATATGGTGCCTATCCGCGACAGCGCTCTAGAGGCCTCACAAAAATACACTTAAAATGCTACCATTACAGTATTAGAATGTGCCCAAAGCTTCAGCAAATAAAATGGATTTGATGTTTAAAATGTGCTTTACTTATACACCGTACCCTTAGCAGCAAATTTACATTTTAGATGGACAGATAGACTTTTTTAAAAATGACTGATGGTTTTGTTTGCCCATGTGTTTGGAAGCCAACTTAAGGTGATATAAAAAGATTTTGAGCCCAAGCCATCTGCAGTCAGGCTCCTTTTAGGACTCAGAGCAGATTACATGCAAAGAGAAGCACCTGAAGCAACCAGTTACTTTGGACTATGTGTGCATGCAATTATAAATGCAAGGTAAATATAAATGAACTTGGTTTTAAAATGTACCTAGAGTTTGAGGCAGCCAAGATAAATCGAAACGCCCCTTGAGTCTTTGATCCTCCTTTTATATTGCTGGATAAAGTGTTGCATATTTGACAGTCCTTCTCTACTTCCCGTGCATTTCCAGCTTTGGAAACACCTTTCTCAGAGCTTATTACCTGTGCCAGGATTTACCTCCTCGAGCAGCCTGCTGCGCCCCAAGCGCTCTGCTCCCTGTGCAGACGAGGCCATGCAGGAACACGCTGTGGCTGCCTCCTGGCCCCTGAGCCCAGCCTGGCTTTCCACAAGGGGCTGAAGCTCACAAATACGGACTGCTCTCTCATAACCTGCACCCCCTCGGTTCTCCTTCCCGTGCCCAAACCCTCTCCTCTCAGAACTCTCTCCCCAGCACCCAGGCTCTAACCCTCACACGTATAAAACATGACAGATACTCAGGTGCTGGCATCAGTGTCAAAATGAGCAATGCTAAGAGGAGCAGCAAGTGCCAGACTGCAAAGCCAACAATCTCCAGGGCTCACATCCCCTCCAGGATTACAGGGTCTTCCTTTTCAATATCTATAACATCAAAAGTTACCAGCAAAGAATGAATGCTAATGCTGCCAGAAAGCTCTGCAAACTAGCCCCAGGGAAAGCAGTCAGGAAGTAGAGGACAGAGACGTTAACTTAACACATTTATCCTTAGTCAGTGATGTTAGCAGGGTTACCTGACAAATTCAAACCCGACTCTTTATTCTTAAATGCTGTACCTGATCAAATAGCCAAAATCACATTCCACCATTGTGCCTGGTATACAATTACAGAGCCATCTTCTAGTTTTGCTTTGTTTTACAAAGCATTGCATGGCCCAGACATACCTGACCATGTTTGAAAGGTTTATTAAGAAATAGTAACGAGACTATTTATCTGCCTAAAAACCCTTCCGTATGCACTTCTGACAGCACCACAGCATAGCTAAAAGAAGCATGAGCTCATCTCTCTGCCTGAAGACTTCTCCCGATGAACATTCTGAATTAGGAATCAAAACATCCCATGTTCCCTCGCCTCTTCCCATGCCCAAGAAATTTAAAATGGAAAACATCAAGTATGTAAGGAGCGTACATGGCATAACAGGGAGAGAGACTGTGCTCATCAAATGCTATTTTACAAAAGTACATTTTTCTACATATATATATATGTGTGTGTGTGTGTGTTTTCTAAAACAACTATTGTCATACCATAGAGAGCACACATTTGGTCCAGATTTACTGTGCAGATGCACAACTGCAAGGAAAATCCACTAGTTTGAACTGAACGTTACCATTGATAAATAAAGGCTATTAGCATTTATATATTTTAAACACACTTAAGTGTAGGCTTTTATTTTTCTGGAAAAAATAAAAATCTGAGGTCACTTACAGGGAAAATGTCTAAGACACCATAGAAGAGAATCTGGCAAAAGGGCATGACCTGCAGGTTAAAAAAAAAAAAAAAAAAAAAAAAAAAAAAAAAAAGAAGATGATAAATCAATCGGTAAAATTTCAGTGGATTCCCAGCAGCAGCAGCATTTTAAATCATCAGAAAATTTGGCCCCCATTTCTTTGTAGAAGGTATATAAATAATTACAGTAAAACTGTTCTTAGTCCCAGGGCTTCTCTGTGACCACGCAGAGGCCATCCCTCTCCACACAATAAGCACAGCCTTTTTCTTTAACTGTGAACAATGACAATTTCTCCATTATAAAAGAACCCGGGGGAGAAAAATCGTCTTGTCTTTGCATAAAACACCACTCGTTTTTATGCTTTATATAAAATAATAATGAATGTGGAAGGATCACTAAGTTCCAAATCAATCACAGTCTTTTGATGTTATTATTAACTGCACATACTCCATTCTTGTGGTTTATGGTATCATCAGAACCCCTCAATTGATTTATACCCTGGTGATCTAGTTGTCTCTATTCATTATCCCATATTTAATTAATTATATGCCTCAGAAGGAGTTGTCAAAAGACAAAGTTAATTATAGCTGCAAAAAAAAAAAAAATCTAGTTGAAATCATGTGTCATATTTTAGTTTAGTGACAGCTCCCACAAAATATCATTTTAACTGCTTTTGTATTTTTTTTCCGCTTCTCTGAATAAATACTATTGTATTTTCCCACCCAAGTAATACAGAAGACTTGTCTCTGCTATTTACAAGGCACTTCAGACTGCAAACAGGTTTCTTACATAATTAACCTTTTACTAAATATTTGCAATCTTTGAGCTATGCTTAAAAATCTGATCCTGAAAAATGGAGACTTTGGCAATAGATTATTAATCTTATCCATGAGGCTCAAATAGCACCCTTTATGAGGGGAAAGTGAGTATCATACAACCTATAGGTAAATATATCAGAATTTTTATTCAAAATTATTCCAGCTGTGTGGGCAACCTTTTTTGAGACGCCTTCACCATGTTCAAACAAGTGACTCCTTCTGGAGGAATGTTTGCAGAAACAGTACATTTTAAGTTCATGTTGGAAAATATTGATATAAAACGAACATTTTAAGTCTTAAGTATAAATATTCACTGTGGGAATTCAAAGTGTTACACTCATCCAATCAGAGGCGTGAGGCTCACATATCCAAAGAAAGCTGTCTGGCTTGTCTTGACTTTGGAATATTTAAAGTGATATCTGTCAGAGCCCACTTACAAATAACATTCATTTTAAGATACATTTGCAGAATTTTAGTGAATCATTTTGAATTATGAATATACTGATGAAATCCTATCTGTTCCCAGGTGTAACTTATTAAAAGAAAAAATATCAGTCTTAGAATTACACATAATGAGTAAGCTTGGGATGAATGCTGCTGTGTATGTAGCACTTGCACTCTTAACATCACATATGCTGATGCAAGGAAACTATTAGGCTGATATGTTTCATAGTTGTTGTTTAGGATTCTTTTCTCATATACCTCTGTTCATATGGCCACTGACCTTTGTTACTCTAGGTCTAATAGTAAAATCCCAGAGGGATGGCAAAGTTAGAAATATAAAACATGTCAAAAAAATGATCTAAAACTATTCCACCCATTAAAAATGCCCTTCTTCCATATGCTTATACCTTCCATTACGCAATATCTTACCGTATACATTATGCGTCTAGATTCCTTTATAGAAATCCCTTTACAGGACTCGACCAGACAGCTGATGTCTCTTTACTACAAAGATTCCCAGGCGTTTTAGACTGATGATTGCTGTCACCCTCCAAATTTTCTCTCTCCACTGCCAGCACTGCTGCTTAGAAATCCACGATTACGTGAATGTTATTCCAGGCTACAGGTCTGCAGACCTGCCACAGACGACTTACGACCTCACGGACTGCAGACTACCATTTAGAAACCAGGGCTTTGAGACTCAACTTCCAGCTGTGCACGTTGACATAGGGTCCACCAACTGTATGTAAGAGACACCTATGGAATGAATGGTATTGCTGCAAAGCATCCGAGGACACCCACATTAAGAGGCAGAACTCTGCTCTTGATTACAGCACTGTATATATAGAAAACACTAACACAGCTATTTTATTTCCTGAAATCTTTCGGGGGGATTTTTTTTTGTCATCAAGCAGTTTCTTAAACAAAGTGGAATTTCAGACTTCAGGTTTTCCCCCATCAGCTTTGACTACAGCGTTTCTGGCTGCCATTCTGCAACACTGCCACTACGGAGTAACCCAGTCGTTTCCTCGGAGTCTCAAAATTTTCAAAACTTCTGAAGGCTGTTTCTGATTTGGAACCTGTAACATTAGTATCCACACGACAGTCATACCGCACTGGAATGTGAAACTGAAAAATATCTGTGTCTGTGGGCAATAGTAACAATTAGCCCATCAAACGGGAAAACACACCCTAGCATCCTCCTTGTCCTCTACAAGATTTACACTGCTTCACGAGACACCCGGATGTCAGCAGCCATTTATGTCCCCCACAAGAACACGGCAAGCACGGTTGTTACGATCTGCTGTAGAAAACAGTACTATTAATGAAGACCTGGCACCCCTGAGCCCCTAAAGCTAACCTTTTCAAAACTGGGTGGAAAAAACTAGTTTCCTTGGTCAACGTTTCAGTATTTGATGTTTTGATCTTGCAAAGCACGTACTCAATGTTCTTGTTTTGTGTGGCAGTCCAGTTCACCTCCAGAGGGCCGCTGCTCCACTCACAAAATTGATCACAGTTTGCAATGCTTTGCTAAATTTTCTTTGCTAAAAGCTCATCTAAGGATATCACTGTAGGAGGTCTCTGCGGGACCCACGAAGCCTCCATCCATCTCCCTTTTGTTACAGTATCCTTAAAGGCAGCGTCCTGCACACCCCCTGCCACCCGCAAATCCCAGGGGATGCAATTTCTGGAGGCACTATGAATGTCTAACAGAGTTGGTCAACTTTTTCTTTGTAAGTTATCCAGCAAATTGAGTGACATTATCTTGGTTCATTAATCATTTCTGAACAGACGTCAACTTTTTACCTATTCATTTACTGTTTGTAGCCATCTAACACAGCTAACACGAGCAAGTTTTAACAAGCAGAGAAAACATCTAAGCCTTGCTGCTTATTTAAATTTCTTCAATGTGTGACTTGAAACATGTGAAATAATGAACACAAATAAAGAACATCATAAGAAACAAGTATAGAACATAAATATGGATAATTATTATACAAATTATTGTTTGTATAACTAAAATAAACATAACGAGTATATATACGAATACAAATAAAGAACATAAACAACATGAAGAACATAAAAATCAAGCTAGACCCTATAAATATCACAAAAAGGAGGTGCATCATCATAAACAAGTAATTCAAAAGGAGAATATACTTTTGCAACATTTGTCCTGTTACGATTTCTAAGAGTGAGACTGACTATAGAATACCTCAGTTTATAACCATTCAACCTATATAAATGTATTTGTTGACTTCGAATTGTCTCTCTTAATTTTTATCCTTGTTCAATACTTTTTCTCCTTCATATGCATGCATTCACAGATTTAGGATTTTCTAATACAGCTGTTTAGCCTGGCTTATTGGCATATACCAGTGAATAAGGCATCATGCCCTTTAAGTTATATCTCAGCTGGGACAATATAGTGACTGGAATCAGGGAGCTTGTCTGTCAGGGTGGGGAGCAAACATCTCCCATCACCCTCTCAGAGGCACTCCCTGCTCCAGCAACTGTATATTTAAGGATAGAATATGATTTCCTTGCGGTACTCTTTTCAAGTAACACAGGAATACATGCTGGCACTCAGATACAGCGATAATGGATATGGGCTGAGGAAAAAAGGAAAACAAACCTGTACAGGATGGAGGGTATCGATATTCTTTCATCAATACAAGGACACTAAAAACACATTTAAAAAAGCTTCATCAGACCGCCTATGTGCATCCCTGCCACAAATCACCGCTGTCCTCATGAATTTACAGAGGAACCTCATAGGTAAATACCTCTTCTTCACTTGTACAGCAAAAATGGAAGAAAAAAAGAAGGTTGTGAAGTGTCTGCTTGGGAGTATATACAAACTAAATCAAAGGTATTGTTCAAAATTTACAGCAGGTCATCTCTTCTTTTTTCCTATTTCTTTTCAATATCGAATGAAGGGCTGACCAGCAAGGTCAAACTTTCCTTATTAATGAGGCATTGCTAGAGCTTTGTCTCATTAGGGCACTCAGAACTATGCATTTACTGCAATTTGCAGCACTTAATAGAGAAAGGTCAGAGTGGGTTACGTTCAATTTCCACTTGGCAGAGGGAGGAAAAATGGAAGCAATTCATTTGCACAAATTTGAATAATTCTTCTCAGTCTCCTTTTCTTTATCTATGTCTAGATAATTCCTGCATCTTAGCCCACTCACAATCATCCTAAACCTGCCAACAGCTGGCTTTCTATGAAGGCTGTAATGGACCTGACAGATTCTATGAATCCAGGTGTCAAAATAAAGCCGTTCAGCTCCCCCCCTTCCCTCTCTCACAACAGGGAATAGGAGCTGCCTCTAGTGAGCTCTTAAACTTATCATAAATGTATCAAGATTGCTGTGGGCCATGAAACAGCTGTAGACAATTAATCTTTCCACAATTCTTCGGCATAAGAATTGCTTTCCCCGCGAAGTAACATCTGCCATGCCGAGGTGATTATTCATGGGCAATGGGCGCCACCATAGTTTTATGCATAGAGCCATCAGTGGCAATGAAGCAAAATTTATAGTTTTCCCTGGTTCAGTAAAAATAACATTTCGGCTGCATTAAAATGTCATCCATCAGCATTGTCCCAGAGCACAGGGCCCCATCTCATCCAGAGAAATTAAAAAGTATTCATTTTAATGCTAACTTGTGAAGCTTGCAGTGACATAGCTTTTTTTTATCCCCCTTCTTTTTTTGTAAGCAATATTGAGGAGGAGGAGGAGGACTGAAGGAAAAGGTTACGTGGTGCAGTGAAGCTGAGGATTAAATGTGCTACTAGGGAGTAATGATATACCAATTACTGGGCTGCTGGTTCTTATTTATTCATAACCCCTGAACGCTTAATCAAAAATCCTTGAATCAAATTGAACAACTAAAGAAGGAAAGTTATTTCACAGAGATAATGTAATTCTTCAACTTAAAAAAAAAAAAAAAAAAAAAAGACAGAGAGAGTGTGCCAAATGGATATAAAGGCAAGATGTGGCTCTTGCCAGAGTGGTAGGGTTACTCTTTTAAAACATTAGCTTAAAGCAGTAGGGAAATTTAAGCCGGAAATGTAATGGTCGTAATTTACAAGCACGTTTCTATTCTAACTCCTAGAGTAAAACTGACTAATGTCTGCTTTGGCAGCACACTCGAGGGAGAGAAGTGTGCAAAAACTTACTGTGCGAGTTTAAGGCGCTCTGTGTTGCTCACGTGTCGTGGGTAGATTACAAGCATCGGGCTGTCCAGGTAGCACCTTGCTCTGGCAAGCACCAACAAGGACAGGACTGCTCAGGAACCAAGGTGCCATTCACACGAGCAAAGATAACACACCACGGATTTAAGACTATTTGTACACTTCCATGGATGAAAGACATTTTTCCTCAGTAAAGAAGTGACTGAAACAAAGAATGGACCACATCCGCACCTTTTGAACTTGACCTGGACTGCATCAGCTCCACGGCCTAAAGGCAGTGGAGAGCTGCAGTGGGTCCTGTTGTGGTTTAATTCGCACTTCTGAGCTACTACTAATGCTCCCCATTTATTTTAGGGTGAAAGAAACAATGCTTAGAGTAGGAAATGATGGACGGAAAAGGTTTCAAAAATCTCCAAGAGCTGAATCTAAATATATCTACATTCAAATTTTCAGAAAAATTGAGCTGACAATTTCTAAAGCACGTTAGTTCAACAGTGATAGCAGTCTACACATGCAGACTCTTTTGGAAGGAGAATTAGAAGGTATCTTATCTTAAACTTTAAAGATAGACTGTTTACAGAGGCACATCGGCAGTGAGATACCAGGAGAAGCACTGCACAAAAGGAAGAGCTTCCCTACTAGAGCAGACTTGGTTCCAGGCAGCTCGGAGTACTCACAGAGCAAGTTTTGTCTTTACCTACTAGGTCTACCTCCGGCTCTCCACAGACTGATTTTACTGATGCGTTTTAGAGTCATACCTTTACCCAGTCGTTTTTTTCTTTCCATAGCATTTCTGTGCAGACAAGCTTTCCCTGAGGGTTCAAATCATCTGTGTTTTATCTTTCTCTTCTCTTATGATCCACCTCATTATGACATGAGCACCCAAAACAGAAATTCAGGCTTGGACCAGGAGTCAGATCTCAAAGCCTTCAGAAAGTTAAGTGATACCAAAATACATGCTGCTGAGTCTGGAACAGCTCCAATTTCAATAAAACAACTGTAGCAGGTAGATGGACTATTATTACACTACCTAATTCTGAAAGTACAGCTCACTCTAAGAAAAACTCCTCCTCTCTTCTGAGAGTCTCTAAACAACAGCAAATGCGCAGTAGGAGACAAATTCCCGGTCTAGTGCCTGTATGTGAGAAGGCAATTAATTATGGCCTGAGAGAAAAACTACATTCCCTTAAATGAGAGGCAGGGCTTTCAGTAGCTGAGTGGTGGTGCACAAGTCCAATGGGCAACAAGCAGGCTTGTGATAAATTGTTACGTAAAAGTTTGTTGTTAGCTTCATTCTTCTGCTTCTTATGCAGTAAGAGGACTGACTCAAGGTCTACATTTAGGATGAAAGAAGCTTGAGATGATCTAACAGATCTTACACTTTTTACTATTTGCTGTGGGAAAGAAAAAGCTTCAGACGCTGAGACCTATCCCCAACATGGGAACAAACAGAATCATTTTGATGGTTTGCATAAATTCTTTCAGTCCCACTGCTGATGCATTGGAAAGGACAGGTTCAGCTCTTGGGTCCTGACTGACCTCACTTGAATTATGAGGGGCTTTGCCTGGAAGAAATATTGCTGTTGGCAAGATCAGAAAACAGCAACAGTGCCTGCCAGGCTCTCTTGAGACTTCAGCGATCAGCTTAAGTGGCACGCTGAAGGACACGAGGCTCAAGAGCAAAGAAAATACTGAAGGGGAATCGCAAGTAACAAATCCTATATGGATTCAGAGAGAGAAGGAAACAGCTAGCAAGAAATTATTTAAGAAATAGGTTTGACTTAAGGAGAAAATACAGATTGACTTATCAGCGTGGAAGGGAAAAGACATCCAATGTTTACTAGACTCCTTTGTTGAGTGAGAAAGATGAAGTTTAAGGAGGCAAAAGAAACACCTATGAGAAGAAGCTAGAGAATGAATGCAGAGGGAAAAGCTCTGGGAAAGCTGGGAAGGCAAAGTATAAAATTAGAAAAAAATTCATGGAGGAAAATGACAAAGATAAAGTAGCAGAGAAAGCAGGCACCCAATACAGTGAATTTCCAGCAGTCACAAGGCTCTACTGTCTGCAACCTTACACTCAACTTGTGAAATTCCATCTAGGGAACATTGATCGAGATCCCTCCTGGTTTCCACAGGCAATCTGAACTTCCCCGGATTCAGCCTATGTGCAGAAATAGTAACCTTTGGGTCCTGCTGCAGCTGAGAAAGCACAGTAATCCTGAGAAAGCACACACTTAGCTTTTTCATAG
The DNA here is from genome assembly GCA_009819775.1 of Phoenicopterus ruber ruber. Lineage (NCBI taxonomy): Eukaryota > Metazoa > Chordata > Aves > Phoenicopteriformes > Phoenicopteridae > Phoenicopterus > Phoenicopterus ruber. Next base: position 66,311,738 of record CM020218.1, on the reverse strand, counting down.
ATTTTATTTTCGTCTGACCTTGGACTGAATTCCTTAATCTTAAAAAATATGAGGTTTGGCTTATGAATATGCAGCTCTTTATGAACAGAAAAAGTCCACAAACTGTGGATGATCAGCTTTACAAAAAAAAAAAAAAAAAGAACAAAAAAAGAAAAAACCCACAAACTCTTCCTTTTATTTTTTTTCAGTCAGAGAGGCCAGGATAAAACAACCCAGACACTTGAACAAACAAAAAAGTCTGCTACATTTCATATGTTTAAATCTGGAAATGAAAATAAAGCAACCTTTACTTTGCATGCTATGGAGCTGCCTGGAGGCTTATATCAAACTATTTTAGTTTTTAGTTAAGAACTGAGTTTCATAAGCGCTAAGAATGGACTCAAGATCCATTCAGTACTGCACCTCTCTCTGACAGCTGCAAGTAGTAGACTCCTCTGGAAACTGCATGAGATCAAGACAGAGCATTTGTTCTCCTGGGTGTTATTCCCAGTTTCCAGCATTGAATGTTTCAGGGACCTCCTGAGCCAGAGGCTGCCTCTTCTGCATCACTCAAAATATCCAATTCTCCTTAACAGCATAACTGTGCTTTTGATGAACTAACAGAATCACAGAATGGCAGGGGTTGGAAGGGACCTCTGGAGATCATCTAGTCCAACCCCCCTGCCAGAGCAGGGTCACCCAGAGCAGGCTGCACAGGGCTGCGTCCAGGCGGGTTTTGAATCTCTCCGGAGAAGGAGACTCCACACCCTCCCTGGGCAGCCTGTGCCAGGGCTCTGTCACCCTCACAGTGAAGAAGTTTTTCCTCATGTTCAGGTGGAACTTCCCGTGTTCCAGTTTGTGCCTGTTGCCCCTTGTCCTGTCGCTGGGCACCACCGAGAACAGTCTGGCCCCATCCTCTTGACACCCGCCCTTGAGATATTTATAAGCATAACAGTGTCAAGCAGCTCTGGAGACCTGCCCTTAACTCAATGCTATCTCTACCCCTTCCCACTACCACCCATCTCTGGAGAAGGGCATTAAGATAGATGTTGGTCAGTGCTACTGGTGATGGTGCCAGACAAGAGCATCATGTGAAGGGCTCATGGTGAGGTTGGCCTTCCTTGGTAATAACCCACCTTGAGCTCTCCAGCTTTTCCCAGAAGCTCTCAGGGTATTTGCCTTCCGAGGAGGCCATGCCTCTTGTGTGTTCAGGGGAGAGAGAGAACTCCTTCCCATGACTCCTCCAAGTCTCAAGAGGGGAAATTGGCTGAGGTGTTCAAGTAGGTGAACCCTTTTCTGAATGTTAGCAACACAAGCATGATCTAGCTTTCAATTTAAAAATGTTTCAACTCAAATGGTAAGCCACAAGGCTTTTAAAATTTGGCTCTTTTTTAAGCTGTACAATTACCCTTCCCAAGAAATGTTAGGACAAGACAATTAACCATGTTATTGATTTTCTAAAATAACAATCTTACTGTGACTTCATCGGGAAATCTGCTGATGCCAGGCCATAACTGCACTCACTGGCCACACCAAGTTGTCTTTTCCAACAGGGAAGGTGTCTCTCACCTTGAAGATGCCTGGGGTTCACCATGATACAGGGTGAATACTTTGAGGGATTCATGAAGAGCTTTTAACTATCATTTATTATCTGAGGCCCAGAAACCCCAAATGGAAGCTCATGCTTATAATACAGTGTTATCCAACATCCCTGCGCTAACTCGCTAACAAAGTAAAAATGTGCAGGGAAGCGCCAGTCTCATAAGCTGCAGCACATCATAGCAGCCTGGGTATGTCCCCAGGGTCTCCGGGGAACCTGCACCTGAGTTGCTCAGCCAGGATGAAACTGAACCTGTGTGTCCTCCCATCCGAGGTCAATCATGTATTGGATTTAACTCACCAGGCTCCACAAAGAAGTACAACTGTACTTCCCTTTTCCTGGGCAAACATACCAGTGTAATTAGGAACAGTGTGTCAGCTCCAGCCAGAGAGTTACCCATAGGCAAAAAAGAATAGGGAGACCCTGGCAGATAAGAACTCTGTTAGCCACTTGACAGCTGAGGTGATGAGGACATTACAGATGACCTGCTTAAAGTCATGTGAGACTGCAACCAACCTGGGAACTGTCCTCAGATCTGCAGTCACATTCATCCATCAAGCCCTCCTTCATGCTCATCTTTCTTCTTGGTACATAGTAAGATGCACTCCCATCCAGCAATTTCTCAGCAGCAACGCTGTGCGCACTGAAAGAAGCAATTTAAGGAGAGCTGAGGGTCTTCTGTTAATTTAGCAATCTGTCATTTTTTCCTGTCCTACCAAAGTCACTGCAAGGAGAGAATTCGCAGTGAGAAGGAACGACATGTTTCTGCAACGTCAACTCTCAGCCAACAGCACCCATTCATTCACTTTCTAGCAATAACAAAAAATATGAGGTGTTCACATTTGGAGCCAAGTAGAGAGCAAATTAAATCTTTTCTCATATTCTTCCCATAGGGCTGAACACCTTTTTCTTTTTTTTATATGATTATTTACTATAACTTTACTTCATTAGTGTTAAAGACATTATTTCATGTTAAATGTTGGGGGTCTTTTAAAATAGGAGACAATGGGAAAAAATAGAGGGTTGCTTTATCAAACACATTAAACTCTTATCTCTATTTGATTTTAAAAAATTGCGAAGCACAAATTATCCGAAGCTTAGCACTCAGTGTCTCTTCCTTGGCCTATAAAGTCAACAGTTATGGTGTTAAAGTTTAATCAATCCCATAAAATGTTACTCAGAAAGTGACCCCAGTGTTATGGCTGAAGTACATCTCCTACATTAAAAAGCACTTTCATTGAAGCCAGAGCAGTGTTATTGAAAGAGAGAGCTAATAGGTATCTAGATGAGGTTATGAAAGGGAGGCGGAAGTAAAGGAGAGTGTTGGGAAAGGCAGCGGAAGGAGGAAAGTAAGATGAGAGGGAGGAGAAAATCCCTTTTTTTCAAGTGGTTCCCTGCAGAGCTAAATGTAAATACATGAATGTTCAGGTTGGAAAGATAAAAAGCTCTTTTGACAGTTGCTCAGAAGCAGAGTTCTTCACAGATTTCACAGTAAAGCCGGATGCAATTTTCAGTCAACACGGGAAGATTACAGCAAACAAGACTGATGGTAACATCACTGTAGACAGATGACAGGGCATGACTGATTCCTGCAAAGAAAAGGTTTTTGGATACTGTTCAGATGAAGTTAATTAAACTACAACTTCATCAGAACATTATATTTGTTGGCAAAAAAATAAAGCCAGAAGATCGCTAATTACAGTCCATGAACATCCTTTTTGATCATTATTATCCTGACTATTGATTCATTTCCTAACACCCAGCTATCTTCCACTGCAACATGCAAGCACTAGACAGGATATACTAGGCCTTCCCACATATTCTACTTCATATACGTTTTGGATTAGAACAGCTAGCATCCATCAATATTTGTATCACGGTACATGATAACTCTGTTTGGATATTGTCATCAGTGAAGACGATGAAAGCACGTAAACACTTCTGAGAGACAAAATATGGCTTAAAATCAGAGCAGTCAAGCCCACCAAGAAGCTCAAAACTGCAGAGCATGATGCCAGATCTCTGTATTTCACCCAGCAGAATTTTAGACTCCATCATTCACCAATAAATTTATAAAAGTCTGCCAGATTTCAGGTCAAGATTATTGGCTATGCTGAACCTTTGGTGCAATATATCATGTCTTCCAGACCCATATCCAAGCATATGCAAACCACTAAGATTACCAGAGGCATTCAGAAACTACTTAAGTTAGTACTTTACCAGAAATAATGCCCTGTGTTAGATGCTATGCAGGAAGAACTAAATAGAGACAGAGTCTGAGGACAACTCAGTTTTAAGAAGCAGCTGAACAACAATTATTTTAAGATGGAAAAAATATTTCTCTTTCAAAGGCCTCTGTCTTCAAATTACCTGCTGGTGATTAGCAGTATATTCCCAAACCCTAAAGAAAACAACATTTGTTTTCTTACTACCTATGAGAAATTTCAAGTGACTTTTTTCTTAGGGCTATGGATGAGGAGAGGGCCATATCGTAGAGATTATTTCAAGCTAGTTATACCCCAAAGCGGGAATGTCATCTGCGGCATTATAACATAGTAAGGTGCTAGCGTTTCAGCCTATTTTAACTGAGGTAGTTAGTACTCGCTATTTTATTAAAAGATTAATCCAAGCCTGATCTGGGGTGGATTCCAGTACTTCTATTCCAGAGCGTCTTTGACGGCAGTAAGGATTTGCTTGTAGTTCTGAAGAGGCAAACAGGAAAGCTCTCATCTTAAGGAAAGGAGAAAAATACTGTAAGAGTCACCATCGCAAAATTCGTCGGGAACACAACGCTGGACAGCTCCCGCAGCCCGCGCCCTCCGAGACGGGCCCGTGGCAGCCAGCCTTCCTGCCGCGGCTGTTCTCCTCCAGAATATGTTACAGCATCCAAAAGGAAACATTCTCCAAACTCATTTGAGTTATATCTCGCATAATCATATGTTCACTGTCAAGTGACCAATATAGAAGGAAACAGGCATCTTCTATTTGAGTCATCGCAGGTAATTACTGACTCTGAGGACTTTGCAGATTAGACTGCATGTCAGAAACAAGAGCGTAACCTGAAGAGTAAATTATAAAGTTATTCACAATTCCTACATGTTTGCAGTTCTGCACAAGCCAATCTGTAAAGGCTATTATATGCTAGAACTCAGCTGAACAAACTTGGATGTACAAAGGCATCAGAACGTATCATCCAGGCTCATACCAAATTATATTAATCTGAAGTTCACTTTGAGCCTCTCAGTTCACATAATTTGGAATTCCTCCAACTTCTGATAGCATTCAGAGTCGAGCTTTTGACTAGTTTAATCTTGAAATGTACAGCAATGCAAGAAATATTTTAATAAATGTAATCCTTTAATCAAAAAGGAAATCATAGTAAGAATTCAGTTGTTACTTCTAAGCAGCATTCACAACTCAAGCACTGTGGCTTTCTGTACAGTGTTATACCTAGCTAAGCCAAAACGTGTCTTTGACATACCTATTCTGACTGCAAAGCAAAGGTATTGAATAAAATGATGAGAAAACCCACCTTATGAACTCAAAGACCTTGAATTGTTCAGGTGAATTTGCAAACCTGCAGAAGGTGACATTAATGGAACACAACTTCTAAGGTCCTCAACTTGCTAATGGGTCCAGATCTCCAGAACAACCAAAGCTGCAAACGCAAAAGGCCAATTAACTTATTGTATCCATTTTCCAGTCCGCTGGGGCAGTGTATATGCTTTTTTCTAAGCCCCAGGCTATCTTTAAACAGCTTTAACCACAGGTTTTCCTCCCTGCCAAGAGACTACTGCAAAGCCATGGCTGCCACCACGAAAGCTTTCCTTCAATATTTAACCTAAACATTTTGCTCTCCTTTTCATCTTGCTATTCTAAATTTTTATTTCCAATATACAATAAATAATTATTTCCTCTTTTTTTATTTTTTTCCTGACAAGGAATATTTGTAGACCATGATTTCCTGCTCAAAATGGAGATGTTTGTAAGGCAAACAGTAAATCATTCATCTCCCCGCCATGTCTCAGAATAACAAAAAAATCTAAGTGAAGCCCTCTTTAAATAATCTCACACCAAAATAAAGCTCTTCATTATCATCTCGACTAGGAACATACTGCCAGTGAACACACACGTAAGTTCCAAGGGGAGGAAGGTCTAGCATTTAGCAGAGATACAATGAATTATGAATAAATAAATATAAGTATGCCTTCACTATAAAATTTAGATACAGATTAGCATTTGAATCTCCCCAACACAGAGGGAGGGTTGCTATTTCAGTATTCTTCTGACCAGTCTATTCAAATTATGAGCTAAAAAGGGCTTCTTTTTTTTGTTCCCTTAAAAAACTTATTAGTTAAAAGGATGTGAATTAACTTAGAATGAATGTTCAATTCATATAGTTGAATCACCATCATCATTATTACAGGAAGCTCTAATCATTACGCAGCCACTAATATAAGACATTCTGCTAGCTTGCCTTTAATGAACATGACTCACATTTCACTTTAATGATTCCTACACCCGTGTCTCCTCTGCGCCTTCTGCTTCTACCCAACCATGGGGGAAGGGTGGCCTAAATAGCTTTTTAAAGATGAAAGGCTACCTTTTAAGAAGGGAGTCACTTCCAGTACCTGTGTTTTATAGTAGCTCACACCGCAAAGCCTTGGAGAGATCTGAAGTCCACGAAAGTACTCACAGCCATCTCCTTTCAAGGAGTCTCCAACTGGGCCACCTGAAATGGTGGCACACCGAAGGAGTGATCTCCTCAAGGGGGCTGAACAGTCTGCAGCATTTTCTTTGGAAGAGTTATCTTCTCATCTTGCTCAGTCAACTCGCTATTTTCTACAAGAGAATGCAGCAGCTTAAGCAGAGCAAAGCTCGCAGGGAAGGGGCTTGCAGAGGGGGCAATACAGAGATGCAAGTGCATTGGATTAAGGACACGCAACCAAAGGGCCTGTGGGAATATTCCAAAAAGAAGCCCCAGCACCTCACACCCTCCTTTCTCACCCAAATCTAGCCTCACTGTAAAAATCAGCTGTTGAGATACTGAAGTTTGAGATGGCTAAAACAGTCTACGTGGTCCACTTACCTCCACCTCCTAGAGTCTTAAATATCTTCACAGCACAGACCATTTCTCAAAAAACCCACCTCAATCAATCAGGTCACAGTCAGAAATATCTCTGTGGCAACCATAAACTATTGTTTGAGAAGCATCACTAATAATAGCCAGGGATAAGCACAAAGTTAGCACTTCATGTGTCCGCTACATAAAAAAACCCACCCAACCATATTCATGGAATGGGGGATAAATAAAACTGCTAATTTGCACAGGACTTCCATTAAATTCCTTAAACTTCTGTTGCCAGTAGCTACACAATTGAACTGCAGAATTAAATTCACTACAAACCCCATCATTTAAACAGAAACCTACTCCTATTAGCCTGACTGCTAGAGACAATTCTATGCCGTGTGTTATCAAAGCCTTCCCAAAGGATAAGACCTTAATAGTTCAAGGCAGTCAGGTTCTGGTTTTATGGGTGGTGGTTACAGATGTAAATAAATTACTTCTTTACACACCAAGAAATTCTCTATTGCCCTCCTCAGTCAAATAGACTAAAACCTTTTACAGCGTTCCTGGAAAACGGATAAAGGAAAAGCAGAGACGACTTCACAGAAGTCCCCTCACATCCATCCCAGGTGTGATGTCTGGCACATAGCCACAAAGCGCCCAGCCACCTGAGGCCAGTGCTGAACAATACTACAGCCACTTAAAACACTGGCGTTAGTCTAGGGGGGGTACGATGTCATTACTAAAATTGGTTGAAAAGTTTAACATTACCATTTACTTCCCTTTATTTCGTAGTCTTTAGTTTTTTCTTAACTTTTACACACACAAACTCCTTTCCTCCTGTCACTAAATTTAGAAAGTCTGGCAAAGTTAAATCTCACTAACTTTCTTAAATGACTTTAATTGTCCAGAACCTGTTTAATATCCAGTCTTACAGGCAGCACCGTATAGAAATGAGGTTTGGTCCACTCCTGACTTAGAGGCTCAAAAATATAACTGTCATTCAAACTCCACAGGGGTGCTCCCAGCAAGGGACAAGGATGGGGCATGAAGTGCAGTTCCCATGTCAAGAGACTTGACTGCAAGCAGGGGACACGTAACATTTTAGGAACGGCACAGGGAGCAAAGTGGGTCTCTGATCCTGCACTAAAGCAACATCTTGAAGCCAACAGGGAACCCTCTCCTAATTACCAGAGAAAGACAAGAGACTGCACTTTCCCTACACTCTTTGGCTACCGCTACACGTGACATTTATGCTCCCCAGTTGCATTTGTTATCTGTTTACAGCACACCCCTTTATGCCCGGTGCTCTTAAGAGATGCAGGACTTCCATTTCGGTTTTGGAGAACCATAGCTATTTCATGCATTCAGCTCTTCTGCAATTGCTTCCTATTACCCCTTAAAACTACACAACAACCTTTTCTCACTCTTTGGTCTACAGCGCACAAGGATTTGTGGGATCATAGCTCAACTATTCCTGGAAATGCTAAACATCTTACACCCAAAATTCGTCTGTGGTATAGCTCAGCAGCTCAATCTGTCATCACTGAATTTGGCCTAGCATGTTCGAATAGTTTTGGAACAGGAATGGAACAACAAAGTCAGTGAAAACTGCATTTCTGGTATGAAACATTGACCAAAGCTTTTGGTGATCCCAGAATAAAATGTTTTGCTTTTGGTTTTTGATGATAACAAAATTAAATCCTCACTCATCGCTGTCACTCTGCTTCACATCTATTACAACCAAGAACAGAAGCAGAACTGCTGATTACCATCAGAAAGACCGTTTTCTAGGTTGATCTGCAGAAGGCAAACACATTTAACCCAGAAGAAAACACGGTACGAGTTCAGAAGCCTTTGAAACCATCCCAAGGCACCCAGGCATTGCCCACACAAAGTCCTTGAGTGTCTCAGGCCGAATTCAGACATTTCAGCTGGTGCCAAATAGCACCTTTCTCAAGTGGCTGCACAACAAGTGACTGTGAGACCGTGAGTTAGACTCTGACCCTCACAGGCTTGTTCAAGTTTGCAATTATCCCAAACTGTATTCTTGTCAACAACACACAATTTTCAATACATCACTTGCTTTTTGAGTCAAATTAACACTTCACGGTCAGATTCTGCTTCCTAGACAACTCTATCCTAATTGGGACTTTCGTGATTTTATTTCGAGAGTGCAAGAGCTTTCACTTGTGATTTTAGCTGCAGGGACAGATAGATAATGAACTGCGTAGGTTTCTCCAAACAAAATATCACATCTCCTGAATGCAGCTACCTGACAAAATACATTAGACTACAGGAGCTGGGACTGTGCTTAAGCTCAGACATGTATTGTTAAATGTGACATGCTCAATTTATCATTAGTTATGAAGTGAAAACGGATGAATACACATTCAATTTAGTTCAGCTGTTTTCTTCATTTATCACACTCTTTCATCATCCATCATTCTTCCTCGCCACCATTTTGATTTGAACAAATAACACACTTTCATAAGTTTAATCTAATTAATCATAATTGTAAGGTAATGTTCCCTTAATGAAGCGTATATTGGGCTTTATAAAGTTTGTTGCAATTTTAATAAAATCTGTTCCAGATAAAATCTACAAATGTTTTCAATGGAGCCAAAACCAGCCCCATCTCTCTCTCACTCATTACTAAGGTTGATGATGATGTATCAGTACAAAGAGTTACTCAAGCATATTGTCCTTTTATAGAACCACTGTTTCAATAAATTGGAAAGCGTTCATCATTTTACGAGACAAGACATGCAGTTTAAAAAGTTAATTGAAGCAGAAACAAAATAGAAAACCAACCTAAAAGATTTTTCACACATTATTGCTATGAAATATACAATACTCACTATCTTGTGAGGGCATCTCACATGCCAAAGATGGTACAAAAGAAGTTGTTCCATAGAAGCAGAAGCAGTGTACAAGAGTTACCAAGTTTTGTTGCAGTTCTCCAACTGCAGTTAACCCAGAAGAGAGCCATTTTCTAGCCATGCCAGTGAACATATATCTTCATGTATCAGACCAAGTCAAGAAATCTCAATTCTGCTCAGGACAGCTCTAAAACTTTCAGTGAACAAAGCCAAGTCATTATGACCCTAGATTTCATTTCCCACCACCACTGCCTATGTTAGACAAAAACGCCTACCTCATCTTGCTGTGATTTTCAAAGGTTCATAAAACATTTTGGAGCATCTGGGTGGAAAGGGCTGTGGAGATCAATATTATTTATGATCATTGTTAATGAGCAATTTTATTTGATCATTATTAACATACATGGACTCTTCATACCAAAATTAACATAACCTGCATTTGCTAACACCGTAACATGCTCATTTCTATCTGTTTCCACCCTTATATTGACAATTATTTCTAAGTTGCAAAATCAGAAACAGCACATTAGAAAATAAACTTATTTTCCCACCAACAGGATTTCACATCTCTGGGCCACTAACGAGAGATGTCTGTCCTTTTCAAAAATGGGCTATATCTGGTTGAAAGCTGTACTACTTTGTTCCAGGGGTTTTTGCCCAAGTCAGTACCCTGGTCATAAAGATTGCTGCAGAAGTATTGGCAAGTTCATACTCCACCCATCCAATGATTTATCCACAATGTAATGTCCATATTTTCATTTTCAAGTGCAGTTTCACTAGCTTTACTTCAGCCTTTTTCCAAACTAATGAGAAATTTCAGCAAGAAGAACAATTCTAACTATTACATGCTGCTACCACCACCTCCATCGAGATGACGGTTCAACTGGCAAGATGACAGGAGAACAACCCAGAAAGTACCTATTCCAGCATCTTATTCTGATACGAGTCATTATAGGATCCTTTCTCCTTTCATCAGAAAGGAGGAAAGACAATGTAGTTCTACAGCTGGTTCCCTGGTTTATGTTGAAGAGTTGCAGAGCTTTTTCCTTCCACTTTGTGAAATGAATGCGTGATGTTTTCTGGCAGACTGTTAAACAAAATGTGATTGTGACTCTCCCTTGCTGCACACAAGATTAGAGCTGCACAGCTGCCAGTGCTCCCTTCAGACCTGGCAAGTTATTTTACATACCACACGAACAGTGGCGGAAAATAAGGATGTACTGGTTACAAAAAAAAGACAAAGGCAATACGAACAGGAACTAACTTCACGTCTAACGTGGATCTACCATGGCCGATTGCCTCTCTTAACAGGCACTTATTTCTGTAACTCACCCTTTGAAACACAGGAGTACAGAGCTTAATAATCCGCCAAGGACACAGAACGTCTAGGCAGTAATGCCAGGAAGAGGAAATAGCACAACAGCGGTAACAAGCCCTTGTAGCTGGAGCTTGCTGCAATAAATTCATTTGTAAAGGAGCAGATACCCAGGAGAGATACCCGGGTCAGTCTCAGACATTTAACATAGTTCTGCATTCTGCTGAAAAGAGAGAAATTGAGGTCTCAGCTGGTAAGGGAGAAGGATGCAATGCAAGCTCTCTCCAGACAGTAGGAGTTTCCACATCTCCCCAGGTGGGAGCATTCCTGCTGTACTTCCCTTTCCCAGCTCTCTCCTCCACTCCCATTTTACCCACAACAATTACGTGGGCCAGTGAGGAAGCTTATTGGTGGCACTTTCTGTTCCTTGTCCTATGTCCCTTCATGGTTTTTTTATTTTATTTTTGACTCGGAATGGGTATATCCTCTAAGGCTAAGCTGCCACAGCAGCCAGTGCAGCCAAAGCAAAGCTACCAATTAAGTTAAGTACAAAGTATGAGATCAATTAATCATTCATTATCTTTACAATGCAATAGCTGAAGCTTCAGGGTAGGCAGTCCAATAATCCTTACAACCCCCAAGGTGCTCATCTTCTCCTAAACTGATCATTCATTATCCAGAGCATATCAGCATAGAAAATTCTTCATTTTTCAAGGCAATCAGCCCAGTAGAAATGACAAATCTTTGAAGCTCTGGTGCACCTTAAACATATGGAGTTTAAGAGGCCTGTAAACACATGTTTAATCTTAAACAGGTTTAAGGCCTGATCATGCTTTCAGTGAAAGCAAAGGGAAAACTCCTACCGAGCACTTGGAATTCGGGTTCATTTCACAATACTGACAAAACCGGGTAACCTTTACAAACACACTGGTTTGCCCTAAGTGCTACCTCTGTCCCAAGGCAGAAATATATAATAATCTAATCCAAGAGATGCATATGCAGTGAAGAAGGCTGCCTCTGGTAAACTGAACCTAGGCAGGAAATGCCTTCAGATTTCTGTTGTATGAAAGCTAGAAAGCACATGTGCAAAATATCCCAGCTCCTGCCTTCCTTGCTCTGAAATGACCTGCGACCTCTGACGCAGAACAAATAGCAAGATGGCAGCATAAATGACAGATATCCCAGTAAGTACACATGTAAATTAATTCCCTACTAGAAAACATTCAGAAACAAAGTGATGCTAGTTGCCTCGTGGTATGGTGCACCTGTTCACTTTTTTAACAAAAAAAGGTACTTTACAATGAGTGACCTCAACTTTACAGAGGAAGATTCTGCAGGAAAAAAGGTAATGCAACGCATCCCTGCTCCTTAAAACAGGTCAGTAACAAAGAGGAAAGAAAAATCAATTCTATTGAAACGGCAAAGCCTGTGACCTTAAGCTCTCAAAACAGGACCATCCAGAGTAATATAGAGCATTATTTAGAGAAAAGCCACTGCCAAAAAGAGAATAACTTAGATGATGTAATGGGAGTGTCCAATTCAAAGGAACATGCTGGTCAGCACAGACTTTGATTTACCACCATAAGATCACACAGCTGTCTCCTCCTACTTACTTTTACCCCCAAAACCTCCTTTCTTTCAGACCCCAACCTCCAAGGCCTCCCACGTAACCTGGTATCCCAGTGAGAGCACAGTTCCTAACATGGAAGATGCTGCACAGACCACCAAATAGCCAGAGGGTCTGAGACTCTTCACGCTGGGGCAAGTCACGCATTGGGGCAGGGGTTGGTGGTGTGTGCATGTGTAGTCCATAAGCATCACCTGTAGTAAAAAATAATTTAACCAAAAAGTGAGTTTGCCAGCAAGGAAATAAGAGTGTTTTCAGTGTTGGGGAGTGTAGACGCTACTCAGAGATGGCTACTCTCCCCAGCAGTACATAGGAAAGTTCTCACAGCTCACTAAGTGCCCTGGATCCTATGCAGCTATTATCTAGCTGTGACTTTGCCACGAGTTTGGAAACATCTCAGACATAGGACGGCATTCAAAGTCCACTCAGACATCAGTTTAAAGAACCTTGCCTCCAGTCCGTTCCCTCTCTCTGGGGGAGATCCTTCCATACAGTAGGACTGAAGAAGTTTGCTCATATCTGGGAAATGTAAAATGACTAGGAATGATATTCCCAAAACTGCTAAAGAGACCTGGTCCAACTTTTCTAAATAAGCGGTCTTTCATGAAAAAAGAAAAAGAAAAAAAAAAAAAACACAACACACAAACCAAACCACCACACTTTTCTTCTTCCAAAATGAAAAAATACAACAAAACCTCAGAATCTACTTCCTTTCTCTCTTTTCATAATTTTTTTGACGGAAACTGCTGAGAGGAAAGAAGATCTTTCTGTGTATCGAAGTGTTTTTCTTCCTGCTTTTCCTTGGAAATGAAAGGGGAAGAAAGGAGAAACCTTAACACAGTTGAGTTCTAACATGGTAATTTTGGTAAAATCCTTCCAAATTAAATTCCTTCTTTCCTGCAAAGCACATAAGAAAAGGAACTTTGCAGTTTTTCCATGGCAGTTTCCATAAGGCTTCCACCAACTCTCATGCAAAGTAGCAGCATTCCTGGAGCAAACTGCATCCGTCTGAACATATCCAAGCTAAGGGTCTAGAGGCACCTCCTCCATCTGAACATCAATACTGCCCATGTGTGCCCAAGACAGCAATTGCTGCAGCAGTGCTGCTTCTCTTCCAGTACAGCGGGCAGCGAGCGGGCTGGAGTTAGCCTACGCACTATGACTTCACCTGCCCAGCAGAGACCAGAGGTGCTAGAGGGTTCCCCTCAGAGCTAGACTTGGCCCTTAACTCAGAACCAGCGGCCAATACAACCTCACCCCCTATTATTTTTTCAGTATCCTCCTCTTCTGGTTTTCCCACCCCTACAACTCGCATACCGTGATGGACTTGAGGCCACTCAGGGGTTGTGTCCTACTTATTATTGCCAATTGTGTCCACTTCAGCGCACTCATTGAGTCAGAAGGCTTCATCCGGTGAAGCCAGTGGAAGATCCTTCTATTTAAGAACTAATTTGTTACAAAGAACAATCTCTTGCATTTGGTTGTTGTTTGTCCACTGAGTGCCTTTGTCACTGACTTGCTTGGTGCAAGGTATTTACTGAGCTCAGCATTCCTGGCAGCAGCACAGAAAGCACTTGGACTCAATTCATTAGCGTTTAACATTATAGTCCTAATAAGATCCACTACTTAACAAGCACTAGCAAACGTTGCTACCATATTATGCTGCAAGCACAAGATAAGAAGAGGAGAAAATGTACTAAACACCTTTTTTGTTACATATCTGCCAATGCTAACTTTGCTGTATGTGGCCATTATAACCTTGCTTTCAACTCTACTGAAACAGCTCATAAAATCTGCCTCTGCTGTACAGCACTGTCTGCTCAGACGCAGTGCTAACGTTTAATTAAATGGATACTTCATAAGAAAAGCACAAGGAAGGACAAGTACCCTTCCAGTTTCAGCAAGACCATAACTCACTCACACACAAACATATCCACTATTTCAACTTTATGAGTGTATAACAGCATACAATCAACACACCCCAGCTCCTGAGCTTCGCAGGCGTATTTGTTCAACATCCATACTCAACACAAGAAAGCATTTCATTTGGGCAAGAGCTTGACTTAAAAAAAAAAAAAAAGGAAAAAAGAAAAAAGAAAAAAAATCTTAACAGCATGTTACCATTCACTTTTTCCTTAGGTGAGCAATTATTTTTTTCTTTTGTTTTCCAACTTGTGATTAAAAAGCTGGTTTTTTGGAATTGTTTAAAAGAAAATTGCCAGGAAATGGAGCCGATCAATTAATGCCAGGGAAGAACAACTACATGCATATGGATAAGTGGGGAGGAAGTGCAGGAGAAAAAGGAGTGGTAACGAAGGGGTAGAGAAGGAAATGAGTTGAGCGTTTCCTGTGAACTGTCTTCTGTATGTTGGCACCTGATCCCAGCTTTTAAAAGGAGAGACTCAGTCTAGAGAGAAAAATTCAGCAGTGTCTACTTGAAAGGTAAGAGCAAACTTAGACCCTGACAATTACTAAATAAGAACATAATTAATTATTTCTTCAACTGAATAGTCCTGAATCCTACCACAAATCAATCAGCTCTTCTTGCCTAAGAAGCTCTGACTCTATTTTAGCTCAATGAAAACAAAATCAATGAAGGCCAATTATAGCCCATCTCGTTAGAGTATGCAAATAGTGCACCATATAGACGAGCTGCTATTGCTTAGGGCACTGCCAAGAAAGACACTCGTCAGGCAAAACGCAAACATGAGCTGGTGCTGGCCCCTAGCTGCGTGTGCTGTAAAACATCAGCACCTTTCCAATTTATCTGAAGGCAATGCAAAAGTAGCAGAGACCAAATGTGCCCAATGGCAGTTCTTCATCAGCTTCGTACTCAGTAATTTAAGATGCAGAAAGCCCACAAATGTCTCAAAGCAGAGTCAAGGTTAGTTACAAGAAATGGTGCACGCGAAACTAGAGAAAACTGAGCGAGCCTACCTTCCTTTCATCATCTTACATTAAGAAGAAAAGGCACTTGAAGAAGAACATAATTATATTGCAAGAAAAGGATTTCATGCAACTGCTGCCTACATCAATTAAACATCTTGCCCCCTCAAATGACAGAGAGCTTTGAGTCTCTAAAACCAACAGGCAGTAGTATATATCCACCCTGCCACCACTCTAATCTGAGCCTACTTTTTCCCCCACCAAGCCAAAACCAAAATTGTAGCATTTCAGGAAGCTTTGTCCTCTTCCCTGTGAAAATTCAAAACATGAAGGAAAAGTTTGCCAAAGTTGTCGCATGCAATGTATGGTCCTTAGCTGTCTGGAGACACAAGGCTACTGCGCAATGAACTGTTTTGAGCTGAACCTTTTTTTCCTGCCAATGCTCCACAGCTCTGTATACCCCAGCCACACGGGAGTACTGACATAGTGCATGGTGACTGTACGCACACCCTTTCAGCATGCAAGCAGTGGGCATGTGCTTGCCAGACCGTGGGATCCAAATTCATACACTCACAAAAATCTGGCCTTGCTGGGTCCTGTTCCTCCTGACCAATTCTCCCATAGTTTGCTCACAGACAGGATTATTCCTTTCAAGGAGTCACGTGCAGGAACTGAGCTTCCCAGTTTGCTGGCTACAGCCCGAGTACATTTTTGGCCAAAGGCCTCCTGCACAATGGCTTTCTGCCCACGTCGTGGGACTCTACCCTTGACTTTATAGACATCCTTCTATTGGTTACCTAAAAATTATGGTCTAATATTTACTTCACTGCCACACTTGTCAGTGTTGCCAAGACTTGCAGTGAACTACGTAACGACAGCTACAGAAGGATTTAAAATGAAGTACATAAATTCTGCAAGATCAGGGCGCCTCCAATTTTGTTTGTGGTGTTGAAACTCTGATGTCACAGCATAGCCAAGGCTTTTGGGTTGTGTGTGTTTGGCATTTGGGGCTTTGTGTTTGGAGGTTGGTTTTTTTTTTTTTTCCTCTTATTATTTTTGTTAGTCATATCATAGTTAGGTTTTTTTGAAGCATCTTGAAGAGGAGCATAATTATGCTGTATATGAAGCATGGAAGACAAACCATTATTGCTTTTAACACTACATCTTAACACATACCTACAAGATGTGACAAGCCAAACCTGGAGGTTCAACTGCTCCAAACACAGTTGACCCTCACTTCCTTTGCATATCTGCAGCTAACTCTGATTTCTATGCCAAATCGGGACATAAGCATTTTGGCACTGTGGACTGCATGAAAAAAAATTCCTTCCTATTTAAATACTGTACATCTCTAACTTCAAGAACTGAAAGCATTAGAACTGAAACCTTTAAGGCAAAAAAAAAAGGAAAAAAAATGTTCATTACTTCATAAGCAGCTATATGCAATAAACAGCATCCTCTTCAGACAGTTTTGAAAACAATGAGCAAAGTAACATGATGCTCAATAGCGTAATAGCCTCCTTGAAGCAGTATCCTTAAGAGTTTATTTTACCTTTCTGCTAAGAGAATAGTGCGAAATAACCACTCATTTCAGGACGCACACACAAATGTACGCAATTAGAAGGCTGTCTGAGACACTGCAGTAAGGGAATTCTGTAAGCCCTAACGAGGTCTGTTGGAATTGTCATCACATGCCCGTGAAAAAAATTTCAGGGCTATCAAGGGCATTCTCGAGACAGCACTTCTCCTGTCGTATCCTGGGATGTATTTCTTCTGCTTTCTCTCTGGGTCACAAGCAACTCAAATAGCAATTTTCTTAATGGCTGAGAGTTTTACTCCCTACAGAGTTCATCTTCTTAAAGAACCACAGTGACATAATACAAGCAACCTTATTCTTTATCTATTTACTGATCTCTCTCTCTCTCTTTTTTCAAGCCTACAGGAAAAGATGCTCCACAAACAGCCAGAACATAACAGCAGACAAGATCAGGAATGCTGCCTTACTGATGGAAAATCCCAAGGAGAGCAACAAGCCTGCAACAAGCCCAGAGAATTGGCAGGAGTAGCATAACTTGCTGTGAGGAAGGCAGCCCTCTGTAGAGGGGGCTAAAATGCAACGCCATGCAAGCCTCAACAGTCGGCCCATTTAGCTGGATTCCATCTTTGCCCAATTTCATTTCAGTTGGTGATGCAGGGAGGCAAATAAAGTTAACTCAAGCAAAGATTAATCCAGTTTAAGGTCGCAAATTGTTAAGCCGCTTCAACTCTGCAAAGCTGGCCAGTACAGGTTTAAGTAAATAATTTTATCTTTTTGACAATAAGCTTGTACTTGGCTCGCTTCCTAAACTGGATTTCTATAATACGTGTTTACTATGATTTAGCCAGGTCAAACTCAAACTATGTGAGAAGCTGGTGTGTATTTCCACCAGGAAGAGCTAAACGGTCTTATTTGCTCCTACAAAGTAAAGCCCAAAGTGACAGCAGCAGTAGCCCCAAAGCAGCACAGTTACCAGTTCCTGGTGCTGCCATCAGCAATGACCGTATAAAAATGATAACAGTCATTTAAAGAAAGTAACAGCATTCCTTAACTTTGGCAATTGGAGACAGCACCTGCAGTGGTGGTTAAATGAGGCAGGCTAGTTAGTACTTGCTAGTGAGCGCACACATGCGTCTAACCTTAATCTTTTCTCTACACTACATATTTAACATGACAGTGATGCCACTCTGGATTAAAAAGTTAACTCTCAATCTTAGCCCTTAGTACAAACCTGAGCCCTTTTGCCAAACCACTCCAGCCCTCTCGGTGTGCTTTGAAAACCTCTGCAAATACTGCAGTAAACACCCTGTTCAAATAACTTGGGGACCAGAAATCAACACGACTATGGAAACTGGGAATCCTAGCCCTGAGATAGCACTGATTATCAATTCCCCATGAGTTTTCTTAAAGAGAGAAATGAGTGCATGTGGTTTCAAGGGAGGAGTGGGATGCAAGAAAAACACTACTGCCATCCTCAAGGTTTATTTTGAGCTCCTTTGAAACACAGTAAATCCTGTACTGACTGAAGTGGGAGCACAGGTGGGTCCTGACCAAAACACATTCAAAACTGTGATAAGGACAATGTCTCAAGCTCGAACACAAGCAGTTTTGCCCCTTCGATGCATCAAGAGGTGGTCATTAGACTGCCCAGCAGAGCTCCAGAAGATGCTGAGACGGGTACAAACCAAGACTGCAGTCTGGCTTGAACACTACATTTTCTGAACAGCAAGGTATTTCAAAAGCCATGACTTGCACTCCCTCCCCAGTCATGTCTTCTTTTTAATTCATGTGTTACCCATAGCTTCATAGAACTAGTCTGAGCCTGTGCTACTTCTGAACGTATTAAGATTGAAGACTTACATTTGTGCGCTACCTTTCTCAAGGTGTCAGGGACAATTTCCAAAGATCTTTTGGCACCTGAAGATTAAGATACAAGGTTTTTAGGCATCTCAAGATAGCATCTACTATCCACCAGGCACTTAAAAACCCTAGAAGCCTAAGCACCCTCCCTCACTTGCCACCCCCTCCCCAAAACCCCAGACAAAATGTTTAACTTTTACCCTAAGCCAGCCCAGCTAAATAACAGCTGGGTTTAGGACTTCAGTTGTTCATTGGTTTCTTCATGTGGCTAACTTGGGGACTGGGGATTTACTACCTCCTAAACAAGATTCTTCCTCTCCCTCCCCAACAGGTTTGGTCATTATTATTGCTGCACAAGACAAGGAAGAAATTTCTGCTGCTGACAAGACACCATGCTTCTGAATTCCCATCCTTTCCCCTAAGCACGAACCCAGCATTAGGAATCAAGTGCACGAGTGGAAGTTCGATTGCAATTGTTGGAAAGGATTAATCCCTGCCCAGGCAGCTGACTTCTGTAGTGTAATAATTAAGTGGAACCGTTACATGAGATGAAGCATAAGGAAGAAAATTAGAGTACGCTGTGCAAGGGTTGTTTTGTGCTAGAGCTGTCCCCACATGGGTTTGTACTCCATCACGCTCGCTTTATGCAATGCTGTCAAGCATTTGGACTAATCCATTATCCTAGGATGAAGTGAGGAGAACACAGGGCCGATCTCATTGTTCTTTTACAGCAAAACGTAACTAATTGCAGAAGACAGTGACTTGCTATTGTATGAGAATGGAGGTAGAGAGACAGAGCCCACAGGCAAGCAATATGAGAAAATCAAAGCTGTAAGTACAGACACCATTATTCAGAGACAAAACTTGTTTTTTTCAAAAGGAAGGCACATGAGGCATGAAATTGGACAGCCAGATAACTTTAAAAAAAAAAAAAAAAACCAACCACCACCACCAAACAAAAAACCCCAAACAACAACAAAAAACCCCCCAACCTAGGTTACAACAAATGCATGATAAAAAATATGGTAAGGTGGGAAGCCCTGATGAGCAAAGCACACACAAAAAGCTACTGCTGTTCAGTAAAGCTCTAACTCATGTCAAGAAGTCACTTTGGAGGCAGAAAGGCTTAGCACATCTAGCCTAACACTGACACAGGGCTCCAAACTGTAGTTGGAAGTGCTCTGGTAAGAATCAAGTATCAGCGCTCTGGTAAGAATCCCCTTTACTTGAAAACTCCAAGGGTATCAAGAAAGACTTACTTGTAAAAGGCATGAGTCTCATCCTAGCACAGTGCCACTTCATCCCAAAAGCCCTCCTCACGACCCAAAGCAAGAACATTTCCACTGTCTTGTAAAAAGATAAGGTTGTAAGTTACCCCCTGGCCAATTCATTGCACAAGGATGTAACTTAGGGGGAAAAAAGCCCACACAAACAACAAAACTCAATAAATTTTCATGCAGTCATCAGATGAAAGACAGGACTGCTTTGCAAGGAAGTCTCTTTGCTGCAATGTATTCAGCATGTGTCTGGATTAAGGTGACTGCCTCAAGATTCCAAAGCAAATTTACTTTAGATTTCTGTGCGACTTGCTTTTATATGAGACACCTCTGGACTTACCAGGACTTAAAAGTTTAAGTACTAAGACAGGACACGTATTCAAGGTATAGCCAAAAACCTCACTCCTCAGATCCATCCTTGTTTTAAACTGACACAACCCCAGTAAAATGAATCAAGTTATGCTGGTGGAATAGTGTCAACGCATCACATGGCAGAGCAATTCACAGAAATTAAGGGTTATTAATCTCTTGCACTCTCTCTGAAATTAAAATCACTACAAAGTTGGGTCTCTGAGATGTGCTGTGCACACAGAACATCATCTGGTGTGTAAGGAAAAAAACTGGATACAGTCCAATCCAAGAGTCATACAATACCACGGCATAAGGACACAACAGTCACAAAACACTGATGGGAGCGCTGGAAACATCCCGAAATTCAGTGGGGCAAGGTCCAGGCCAGGTGGCCCTTCCCACCACAGAGATGCAGAAGCTGCAACCTGGCTAGCTCTAGCACACAAAGCTGAGTTTCCGCCCCTGTGCCATACCTGGCCTACAGAGGGGAGGTTGGAAGTGGCCAGAGAGATTTCTCTGTGCCTCCTGGGCAACTCCATACACCCCTGCCCCAAAGGTGGTCCCATGACCAGTCCGCAATTTGGAAAACTGAGCCAAGCACTTGCCCATCTCATGCTATTTTAACAGAAGTAGCAGTCTTATCCATGGAACTGTGTCGTATCTTGTGTCTGCCTTGTATTTAAAAACAGTATCATTTTTCTTAATAGCCAAAGGGTAAGAAGAGGTCACACAAACCGTTATAGAGCCTAAAAGCCAGAAATTAATTTTGAAAGACTGTAATAGCTTCATGATCTGTGCAAAAAAAAAAAAACAAAACCCGCCATGATTCCAGATGATGTCTTACATGCACTGGCTTCTCTGTAAAATGAATTTACCTTTTCATTATTATTTACTGACTGTGCTTGTATTTCATTTGTATGGATTTTATCCAGCAAAACGGAGGAAAAAAAACAGCCTCAGAAAATCTAATAAAAAGATGGAGACAGTGAACAATCATTGGAGTCTGTATCTTGACTCTTGAGGTCACATTTCTGCCTTTTTTATTATGTTCATTTCAGGGAAACAAAAAACAAACATTCTAGATGGGAACAAATCAGAGCTGGTAATGGCATGGGCACATTCATCAGGAGCAGCAGTGCCAAAAAGCACAGCTGTGACAAAACCAAGAGTTTAACCTCACTGTTAGGCTTGAACTACTAGTCTGTCATCCAAATCAATATTAAAAATCCCTAAGACATTTTAGCAGCCTCCTAGTCAAACTGCATATGCTCACACATGGCTGAGTCAAGACCTGTATTTTGTAGCACATTCTGGCCTACATCCATGCTCAGAATAACTACGCTCAAACCTGGTACCTCCCACCCCATAGCAATTCAGCGCTCTGTTCTCAACCACCATTCTGAAATCAGGGCAGAGACTAGAGCCCTTCAAAGCTCCTGCTGCTTATGAGACCTCATATGGACCTATTTGTTTAAGTACAGAACTGTAGTCATTCTAACTGGCCTGAAAGAAGCTCAAGAATATGATTAGTTTGCATTCTAACAAAGTTTTCTCAATGCAATATTGTCTGGAAAGGCCAATTAGTGCGTAGTATAAAACGGCACTGAAAAAAAATAATGCAGCAGTACAGAAACTATGATGTGAAGATGGCCAGGAGCTGCTCCCTCAGCATAAAACACAGCCCAATAGAGACTAGCAAGACATCAACCTACAGTCTCCTGCATCACTGAAGTAAAAGCCAGTAGGGTTCGCTTGTCTTCATTAAAAATACAAGTGTCTCCAAACAAACAAGGACAACATAACCCAGGGGTGAAGTCTAAATGGGTGAAGCAGTCAACTCAGGAAATGAGGAAAAACTAGCTTTATGCCTTCACTGACCCGAGATGCCACATGCCTCTATTTCCCATCTGTCCCAGAAAGGCACTACCACCAAGGTAGCGGAAGGGTGCGTTTCTCCCATTACTGAATCTGAAGTTGTGCAGAAATGAAGGCAGAGATCAGCGAAAAAGAAATTGGGGGTGGGAGAATAGAAACTTAACCATTTGAGCACTGAGCCATCAAGCTTGGGCTCTTCTCCAAAAACTTATTCGGGTTTTGAGTTGTTTTCCACAGGAAATAAAATTTACAGCATCGTGGCAGCTATGTGCCAGGCTGTGTGTCCCCAGTAACTTTGTACTTGTCAATCCCTCTCCAACAAGTTTTAAAAATTAAGTCTGTAAGATCAATACGGCTCTACCAGTTTCATGAACACAGCCAGCCCAAGGACAGATTTTATTCAGACCTCCACACAAAATAACAGACACATTAGACAGGGGCATCCACAGCCAAAACACCACATTGTACCATACTTCAATTAGAGCTTGCAGTCTAAGTTGAAGCACAAATACATATAAAATCAGGCTTCCTTAGTGCTAGTACTGATAGACTTTTTGTTTATGCAACAGCTATTTAATGTCCAACATCCACAAAAAAAAAAATCAGTAACTAGGAACCTCCTTTCAGGGGCATTAGCACTAGTACCTCGGGCAAGGTTTCATAGCTGAAGTCTGCTTTCATCTTAGTTACGTGTCTTTAGGGTGTTCTTTGGCCCTTTCCTTAAATACCTCAATACTGCTTAAAATCCTTTCCATTCCTCAAGTGAGAATTTGCAGATTGGATATCTGGACTGTCCAATTCTTGAGAAGTACTAGTCAAAACAAAGAGCAGAAATACATCACCACATTTGCCAGCCTGGTGCTTAAAGTCTTCTACAAGTTGTATCTGATAAATACTGGGGGGCGACCTAAATCTTAGCTAGAAACCTCTATCAATCCATTCCGTAGTAGAGAGGACAAGGACATTTTTAAGTACCTTAAATCTCAGGGTAAAGTATCATTTAGATTTTGGCTCAGGAGCTTCCAGAGCCAATACCAAATTCTTCGTAACAAATTTCCAAGGACTCTTGATTTGAGGATTTTCATTAGTCTCCTTCACGTCAAGCATAAGTTTTCTACAATGATAGCCTGCATATATTTAATGTCTAATGTATTAGAGGCAGAGCAATTTAACAGGATACAAACAGAACGCTTGGCTATACCTACTGTGTTCAAGGTAGAAATAGCACGTAGATTTCAGCAACAGGAAAAGAATTAATGACATTTGAATTGGATTCCATCACCATTTTTAAAACCAACTACCTGTTCTTTTGCCCAAAGCCAGTCAGAAACGTACCTGTTTTGTCAGAGCTTGAAAGGGGCCACCCATTCTCTAAACTCAAAGGTCTTCCTCTAAATCTAAACAAAAATAATATGTACTTAGGTCCTTAAATAAGAATCAATGCTCTTACGTGCCCAGCACTAGCAACTAGGACTTCAAGTTCAACTGCTGTATGGATTTCTTGAGCTGTCTCTACTGATCCAACCCAATTTAGCTGCAACATTTCCCAGGTCTGTCAGGGTAAAAGAAAAAAATTGAACAAAAAGTTTCCCAAAGGCAGGAGAAAAAAAAAACAGAGTAGCTTAACTGGCATTGAGCCAAGTGGTATCTTCTATTCACTGTCCTTCTGCTATTAGCCATTGTGGTATACATTGCTGCCCTGTAAAAATACTTCTCCAAAGTTAACAGACTCATTCCCAAACCATTCAAAGAATGTGGATCTCCTGTTTGTAACAAATCTGGGATATGGTCCAGAACCATCTATTAGTAGTCACCACTACTCACTCACACAGCCTCTCTGACCACAACATTTGCAGAGATATATGAGAAGTCTAAGGATACAACATCAAAAACCTATCAAGTCTTGCCAGAGATAGAGTCAAAGAAAAAGCAAGATGACTTTTTGCTTAGTAAAGTTGTATAGGCAACCGCAGGCTCGAGAAAACTCATCAGCTTATTCATTCGCCTACATCTTCTGCACTCATGCAGCAATTAAGAACCAACCAAGTGATGCCCCTCCTCATGGCCACACAGATGCACTCTACTCATGCAGTCCTTATCACCACTCATACACCCGATCTATGTCTTCCTGGTAAGTTCTCTCCAAAATAAGGCAGGTTTTGTTTAACAACGAGTTCAGTAGAGGCTATTTGTAAATCTGTTGAAGTCACAGATTCTAAAGCCATCACAAAACTCCATTTGGCTTGCTCATAATCCTGTTGCTGTAAACATTTGCACGTAACAGGGCATCCCAGTGAGCACAGCAAGATTTCAAAATCCACTGCAGTTCAATTACTGATGATCAACTCCAAAAGCAGGAAGGAAGCAGAGGGACATCAGTCCATAAACTGACTGTGAAGATTCTCTTAGGAATCACGTATTTAATCCTTCACCAAAACAATTCTTGTTCCATCTATAGAGGAATACATCACAATCTATACCTTAGAAGTTTTATATAAAAATATATATAAACACATATCAGTATTTACACATAATAAGATTTTTAAATGTTTTATCTAAATTGTATTTTATGTGTGTATGCATGTTTGTACATGCAGGCATGTTTTTAAAAAGGTAAGTTGTCCTTACAAAGCTTCCTACCATAAGCGCAATACAGGAAAGCTCCAACTCTGAGCTAATATCTGTAAATTATGACGAACACATTCATCAGCCCAAAGCTTGCATGACCAGTGCATCTTAATAGTCAAAGTTGAACTAGGTTCACATTAGGCAAAGAACTTTTGCTGTGTCTCACTTCTCTTACCATTCTAACCCTTCTAATAAAAACAATGTTGTTCTTAAAGGCCCACCATGCTAAACCTGAAAGCATTTCTCTAAAGGGCCCGTTCTCAGTGTTTTCGTCCAAGGTCACATACCTCCAATGGGCTTCACGATCAGATTTCCAAGTCAAAGTACAATCTGCAGCATGCCTATATAATATTCAGTGAATAAACACATTTGTCCTTGTGTAAGTGCACGTACTAAGGGATAATGGAAAACAGATCAGGACTCCTTATTTGGGAGACTACATTCTAACAGATTTTTAAACTTGATTATCAGTTATGGAACAGTATTTTTTTTTTCCAGCATTAAACTGAAAATCTCTTTGCTACAGGAAAAGACTACTTACAAATGAACTCACGGTTCGTTACAAATTTAGCAGCTCATAGTTGTTTTCCAGCTAATTATAGATTCATTGAGTCTCCCTGATGTGACTTCATATTCTAATTTCAAGTTCAGTCTGCACGATGAGTCACTCCTACTCTACACAGGAGAAACACTAAGCCATATATGTTCCTTAGAGGCTTGGGGGGGGGGGGGGGGGGGGGGGGGGGGGAAAGAGAGAGAAAAGTCAGGTTAGAAATCAGGTAAGAGCACAACTCCAATTCGTCCTCTATGTCACAGTGACTGAAGTTTCCATGACCCTAATTTTAAGTTTTCAGGAAGTGTAACTGTTTTGTTTACACACATTTAGAGAAGAGTATAAATGCCACACAAGACCCATTAGAAATATAGAATTTATTTCTCTTTACATTAAGACAGCAACATATTGCAGATTTGAACATGCCACATCTTGTATCATAGGTGACTTATGGATCCTATGTTTATAGTTGTGATAGCTATTGCTAGCCCAGGTCAACACAAAATGTGTTTCTGGAGTGGATCTCTTGAGATCTTTAAGCCGTTAGCAGCAGTTTTTGCAGAAGGGTAGTCTTGAAAACCCACTTTGTAAAAATTCATCTGTCATAGCCTACATTATCCAGCCGCTTTACTGTATCTTACCTTGACAGCTCCAGATCTCAAGAAAGCAATTTCAACAGCAGCAGTGGACAGGGAGACTGAAGACTTGCCCCTTATCTTCCCTCAGGTAGCAGTTCTCAATAACGGCAATACCATGTTATAAGGCCACCAAATTCCTCATGGTCTTTGAACTGTACTTTTGGCAGGGCAGCTCCTTTCCTACCCTTTAGGGCCTGCAGCCCTTGCTTCCCTTCCCCCTTTGCACATCCAGGTGCAAGCTAACCAAAAGTCAACGTTACAGTTCTGACAACATCCTAAAACATGTTATTTAAGTCATCTACAACTAAAAGTCAACAGGAAAAAAAAAGACAGAAATTTGTTATGTTTAAAGCTTCCAAGTACCATGAACAAGAGGTATCTTCACAACCAGTGTCCTGACAGCATGTTCAGTGTACTTCCCTTCATCCTTACAAACTCAGAGAAACTGTGGTGCTTTTTCCCTTTTGTCCCTTAACTCTCCACACATTCAGCTCAAGAACACCAGGAGCTGCAGTGCATCATCACATGAAGACGGGAAGGGGCAGGGGATTGAGAAGAGTGAAAATGCAGGGAGAGATACAGAGACACTGCCCTTGGCAGGCTCTGCACCAGCCATACAGAGAATATGCATACATGTGATGAGGGATTTTCTTGCTCCAGTTTTTGTGGTTGTGTTTTTTTTAAATTAAAAAACATTATTCCTGCTAGGGCTGGTTGTGCAAAATTCATTTTCAAGAACCACCATTCAGTCTGACTCTGTTCCTGCAGACAGACTTCCTATCGATCCATTTCTCACTAGCATCTTGCTGTAGTTTTTCTGCTGTTCTTCTTTGAAAGTATCTTTGACTTTCGCTCGTTTCAGACCTCCATCCCTGGAACAGAGCAAGAGAGAAAAGTAACCCATCACAATTGTTACCACTACTGTTATCAAACTATGCATTATATTAACTATCTTAGCCAACTCTAGAGTCTTAACCTAAAAGATTATTAAGGCGGCTCTTCTTCAGAACTTCTACATCAAAGTTTAAGCGTGCTTATTAAAACAACATTTACCTTAAGCCATAATGCTTATACAGTCCAAATTTTAGGTTTAGCCCTTAAAGCAGCCTGCTCACGTTGATAAAAGGTTGCACCTACCATAGAAATCATTGCCAATCTGCGATGCTATTTCCCTAGACTGCAGAGGCAGTCAATCTTGTACAAGACCATAGCTGTCTCTTGCCTTACATCATTCAGAGGGCCAGTTGGGCCTTGTAGTTGAATCTGCCCATTCTCTTCATCAGAATCTTGCTCTCAAGTTCGTTTCATATAGTCCTATGAAATCTAGGCATTATGCTACTTCTTACCGAGTTAGGACATGATAAAGTCACAGCAGAAAGCCTCAAAGCCTGCATTTTATTTTTTGTTGTTAGTCAGTTTTGCCAAGTAACTTCATTTCTACTCCTTAATCTCAACATGAGAAACAACTGTGAGGGGGCCCTCTTCAAAAGCATCAAGCCTTTAGGTGAAACTCACTGCATGAGAGCTACACGCTCCAGAGACTTTATGTTTTGGGTTTTTTTTTTTTTTTTTCATTTTTACATACACATACACGCACATGAAGTTACTCCCTTGTTTTCTCCTGAGTGGAATAAAGTTATGTTGAACATTATCTGTCATAAAGCTAAGGGAGGAAGCACCTCTCAATCAAACTCTAACAACAGACAGTCTGTCAAGTCTAACAAGGATGGCATCACTCACCAGGGAAGTTCAGTCAGTCCTCCTTGGCGAGCAATGGCTGATCTCACTCTGTTGGCAAACTGAACAGCATCTTCGCCTTCCTTCAGGGGTCATAAATTCAACAATCAAAGCAGAAAGAAATGAATTGTAACAGACTTCCCTAACATTTTTCATCTGCTGCTTCATCAAATCAGATCACTGCCAAACGATCCATCCCTTATCAGGCCAACACAATCTGATGTTCCAATGTGATAATAATTTACCTCATTTTTCCCCTGAAGTGTTGAAATTAGGGGCAAATTTTGCTCCAATGGGATGGAACATTAACAGCATTGCTACTGTGAATAGCAGTGTATTTACCGCTGTCCTTTGCGTATTTGATGCACTGCTGATGGTATCCAAGCTGCATCAGGAAAAGCTAAGTACAAAGTCAACACTAACCAAAGTCTAGTATAAAACTCTGATTTGGAGACATGGGGTGGGTAGGGGTTTTGGGGAAAAAAGTGTGAAAAGAAGCACTCGCAGACACAGTCAGGTTCTTAAATAGCAATCAGTCAAGCAGATGCTAGATTACCTTTCTAACCATTGGTGGCATGTACCACACATTGCAAACGATGGCCCAGCTGGTCATTATTCGCAGCAGATAGCTCACAATGTTATATTTGCTGCTGTTCCAGAATGCGTCTCCAAACTGAGGATCATACTGTAAAGGACCACAAAAAACAAATGATAAAACCCTTTCTCCACAGACCATCTACAGCCTGCCTCAGATCTGAGGCGGATGCTTTCAGTCACAGGCCAGCATCAGAAAATTCTCAACTGACACGTTTGCTTAGAACGAGGCTTTAGAAAAATTAGCCTGTGCTTATTAGTACTGCTTGTGATTACATGACAGAACCAGCAGCAGACATCACCCATTTGCCCAAACAGCCAAAAGAGCTACTTCTGTTGTGAGCCGCATGCTTCTCTTCCCTTCAGCACTGGGAAGGACTAGCTGGATCTCCCTTCCTTCCAGCTTTCTGGAGGAAGAAGCTGACCCCACCAGGTCCTACCAGCCAGGCTCCATAGGTTTAAGGACTTCCCTTTCTCATTTCAGCCATTTGTACTCTAGGAGTCAACACAGCAGGTGGCCAATTACCAGAGCCACTGTGCTTCCATTAGCAGCTGTACTGAGACAGCTTCCTACCACCCTGACAAAAACAGACTCCAAACTTCGAAATTCAGCAGCCAGCTATTTCCACTTACTTTGATTGCAACAGGATAGATTGTCCCTCCTATTTCAAAGCTCCCCTTCTTGAACATCATCACAGATGTATTGTTTATGCAGGTCCCTGTCCAGAAGAGAAACTGAGGTCATTACTTCACACAGCCTAACACATTTCAGTAGCAACACTACACCAACATACAGGTCTTACACTCACTGAGGAGCAAAGGCAGGCCCTTTATGGGTAAGTTAAGCATCTCTCCCCCGCTTGCTTTAATTCTTTGTGTTGTGACTGACTCCCTGAATGAAGCCAGGACACGTGTGAGACAGAAAGCACAAGGCTGAGGTTAGATCTGTAGGACAGTGAATTGATATTCACAGGGCAAAAGGAACAATCTTCCCATTCTTCTGCCTACAGCTTCTGCCAGGAGACCCAACAGCCAGGGACAGTATTGTGGTGTCTTAATGTAATCTCATATTAAAGATGAAAAATAGGAAAGCCCTAATAAAATCTAAGCCAGAGGTGAAGATACATTTGAGCACCAGAAGCCATGAAAAGAGAACAGAGATGACATCTATGCTGAACGGAGATAAGGAGCAGTTCAGCTTCTTACCTTCTGGAAAAATTAAGATCGGGAGCTTGCTCTTATCCGCCACATGTTCCCTGAGTCTGTGGAAGCAGAAGGAAAGCTTAAAAAATAGCTTCTTTCCTCAGGCAAATGCATTAAAAATATCTTTACTTACAACACATTTGTTTGAAACCAAAGCATTTTACTGGACACTAATTTGTACTTGCCTTTCTTTTTCTGACAAAGCCAAAGCTTTGTGCAAGCCATCCCCTAGGCCCCTGGTGAATTACAGAGGCAACATCCTGTTTTCTTTCCTGCATATTATTTTATTAATGACTGCCAGGCAAGCCAACAAATGTATGCCATTCAGTCAGTCCAATTAACTCTGATCAACTAAACTTGGAAGGAAAAAAAAAAGAGTTTTGTACAGTGGTCCATCCAGGCTCTGCTTACTTAACAGCAGATTTTGTAAAAAGAGGACTCCTAAATGCCTACAGCTCACACTACTTGAATAACACTTGGATGGCTTGGCAAAGCTGTCCTGCTGTGCAGAGGCCAACGAGGTGGTGAAGTTAGCCTGTCAAAATTAGCCTAAAATCTCTTTCAAAATTAGGAAGAATTTCTATCACTGTACTACAGTGTTCATGGGTATGCCTTTGGTGACATTCTGCAGAAAACTGCCTTTGTTAGCAGCTCAGTTTTATAACTATACACATTCTTCCCCCTCACCCAAACAAGCGACGCTTGCTATTTCTAGCAGCTCCCAGTTTCAAATGAAGTTGAGACAGTTCGTGTCACAGAAAGCTCATTTTTTCATCAGTATTTCTTTTCAACAGGGAGTCCCAGAATTTGAAGTATCTTTACATTCTTTCAAAATGTGTATCTGAATTTATCAGATAGTAGTTATTATGCTGATGGCTACCTAAATGAGATGTTTTGTGACAGTCCGCTGCAATCCAGACCTTACCAGAACCTTTGGTCTGAACTGTTTCACCCTGTATAAACTTTTCAAGCCCTCCCTGGTGACCTGGGAACCTGATATTTTGACCACAGTCTACTGTACCAAAGCCCACACAAGCAACCATAGTTGGGTCATTCTGAATGATCTGGTTTGCTGCATACCACCCCTCCAACTCACTCCAAGAACTGCTGTGGAGCCATTACTATACGGATTGCTTCCACTCCTACCTACATCTACTGATTTGCAATACCCTGCATCATTCCAGCCTACAGTAACGTGGCATTACAGGTAACTCGTATCCCTGTGATTAGCATTTACAGGCAGCAGTCACCATCTGCAATAAGACTAGATATGGCCTCTGCCAAAAAAAGATGCTTTCGCAAGTCAGCCTATTGCCCTCTCGGGATCCCAAGGTTCCAAGTTCCCTGTTTCCCATTGCAACCTCGTCAGCTTCTTGGGCTTCTGTCTTTCCAAAGCTTTAATTCCTCATCTGGGTGTCTGACTGTTCAACAGCTCTTCGGGGATTACATACCAGGGCATGGCCTCTCCAGCACGAGTGGGTACCAGAGTTACACTACAAGCACTGCAATCCCCGGCTCCAACCCACACCTCACCTTTTTGTCACTAGATGGCGGTCTTTGATTTCCGAGCGTTCAAACCAGACGTGAGGACAGGCCTTGACTGTGGCTCTCTGTATAACTCCCATTAGTCCACCGTGAACCTGGCCAACCTGCAAGCCCAATAAGGCACATCAGCATATGAGACACCTGAAAAGCAGAACTTCCTCTTCTGCAGCCCCCTCAAAAAAACAAACCAAAGCAAACACACTGGAGGCTGCAATCCAGGATTGGGTAGTGCCCACAAAAGGTATTAAAATGCATTCACTTGAAAGGATCTAGATGCATGGACGGAAGTATATCTCAAGTATTTCACCAGATGAAGAGCCCAGCTCTGACACTGCCAGGACAACTTCACCAGCACCTACCTTGTAGTCCAACTACAACACAATTTATACTTTTCCCCACTGGCTAGTGCTCAAGTTAACATCTCTACTGTAAAATTAAGTACTGAACCCCATAGCCAATACCCTGCAGTCTTTCCCTTTCCCGGCCTCTCTCCCTCTGCTGTGGTCATCATGGATCTCCTCATACCATTGCATAGCATCCATCATTTGTCAAAATGATCGCATCTATTGGTGATGTGTGGTTGGCAACACAAATTCCTCCTTTCTGAGGTTTGTTCTCCCTGCAATTACAAATTTTTTTTTGTTAGACTACTAGTGCACTAAGCACCACATTATACACAACAGTTCCCGTAAAGCTGTCAGGTGAGTCAGCATATAGTGTGACATTAACCTGCGGGTCAGGAAAGAGCTGCCCCATTTCAACTGGGATACTCACACACACAGAAGCATGCACATGCTTTTGTTATCGGAACGTCAGCTAACTCACTTGTTATGGTAATGGATAGTACCAGACAGAGCTCTGACAAGGATCCGGGAGCACGTGAGGTGGACCACTTCACTCAGATAGTTTTTCACACTGGAAGAAATCACAGGCATCTGGAGCATACTGGAAAGCAGCTAGACACGCACGCATTACTCTCCAGCCTACTCAACATAACTCAGGGCTGAAATATTTTCCTGGGATTCTGAAGCACAGAGGGACATTCGCAGCTCTACCACTCACCTGCTACGGCAGCTCAGCCAAGACATGTCATACGCTTGGTCTCACTTACCTAGGCAGGGCTATCATCTCCTCACTAGCTATTTTTTATCACAGCACGGTTAACCTTCCCTACAACCCTCCCTTTGAGTCTCTCATAACAGCAAGAACCACCCACTGGAAATCATCAACCTCAGTAGCAAGCCTGGCAAGAAGCCAACCTCAGCCCACGTTCAAAATGCCACCAAAAGCAAGGCCACAAGTTTGTGGAGTGGACTATCAGTAGCCTGTCACTTGTAAAATCTGTCCAGTCTTAACCTAGAGCTGTTTGCACTGACGCAACTTGGCAAGTTCATCCCTCACACCATACACAGTACCCACCTGCTGTTTGGCAGCTGTCCTACCATTGTTGTCCCCACAATCATTGAGGTAATCCCAATGGCAGCGAGGGTAAAGCTACAGGCAAAATAGACATTAAATCAAAGTAAGTAATTTTGCTCATTTTAATATCACTTTCCCCTTTAAAATGGAAAGGGATTGCAGGAATTCAGTTATTCCTCAGATGCCTGACATACACAATTCTCTTTAACTCAGTAATTCCCTGACACATTGCTCAAAATCATGGTCTAGCAGAGGCAGCAGATCCAGACACCCCAATGCATATAGTGTCAGGGTTTAACTCTGAGTTTTAGAGCTTGCCCAACTTACACTTACGTTGCCAATGCACATGATTTAGGGGAAACATTCACAGAAAAGATGACCGCTAGCTCTAATCTACTCTCCACAGTAAATGGCAGGATAAAAATGTTCTGAATGGCTTCTTAACCATTCAAAGGAGAGTTTAAGCCCGTTCACCTTCTGCATCTGCTAATGCTGCTTTTGGGTTAAAAAAAGCCGAGATGACGTCTCCCAAGAAAACACACATTCACACGTTCCCAGACTGACAAAAACCCTCAGCACCTACGATCTTACCGTAGGGGCAGCAGGAAGCAGTACCGCACTATAACCCCAATGACCCACACAACAGTCAGCCTCAGGCTGATGTAGTGGAAGTTGACGTTAGTCCTTGTGAGGAGATTCCAGGAGACCAGCTCTTCAGAGGAAAACCTTTGGGTGACTTCATCTTCCACAATGGCCTCAAATCCTTTTCTGCAGAAGTAGAATATGTCAGAGAATTCAAAGTCCACTCGATGCAGACGCGCAATTTCTTTCTCCATAGGCGTTTCATCTCTTTCGATGATACCTTGGGAAAGAAAGGGTAAGCATATGAGGAAATAATTCTACACAGTAATAGTCATCCTCCAAATCACTTGCCACTCTGCATTGCTCGAGGAGACAAATTTACTGTCAGAGCCCCTCCTACCATAGCAAGATCAGATGGGTAGCTGAACACGGCTCTAGCTAGTTCTAGCTCCCCTTCCTCACACAAACACTTTGAGCTGCAAATATATCAAGCTCTGTTGCCTACTGAACGGGAATAAAGAAGGCAAAGCCTTTCCCACCATTTGATAAGTCCTCAACTCGGCAACTTTATCCAAGACCATCTTATGCTTCCAGAGGAAATCAAGTGAGAATTCAGCCTCTCCATTCCTGTCGGCTGCTGCTCTGTGTCTTTAAGGGCATTCAGTCTCCTCCATGGAGGCTTCCCCGTTCCCTAGGCCCACCTCTTGTCAGACATTCTGGCTTCCCACAGCCACATTCAGCCGAGACATGCTCTACTGCTACCTGCCAAAGCCCCAGACTGCAACAGCTACCTGACATCTGTGCATGGACCAGCTCTGAACCGAACACACCTGCCTTCCTTCACAGCACAAGTCTTTCCTATAAGCACAGACAGGACACTATTTTTTATTTTAGTGTAAATCAAACAAAGAAAAATACTCCAAAAAACAAAGTCAGTGACAGTTGTGCCTAGAGGTGCCTTGACATAATTTAGTTTGTCACTAACAGTTAGTTGTGTTTCAGTTGAAATCTGCCCACATAATGCCTGGCAATAGAAAAGAAACCTGGAGAGTTCAGAATTGCAGTACAAATAGCAAGTATTCCCTCTCCCCTCCTTTTTCATTTTTTTTATACTTATGGTCTGATAAGCACCGATTTCTCACTTGAGCTTTCAAAGGCAGGGACAAATTGTGTAAGCGAAATATAAAGATCAAGTAGCCGCTTTCTGGTAAGCAAATCTGGCTCCAGAAATCGATGACTGAAGAAATCTAGAGTAACATTTAACCAGAACAACCATCCCCTGAGACACTCAACTAGGATTACAGAGGTCCAAGTTCAGGTTGCCACTCTGTCAGACACCCACTGACAAATTGCATAATCTCTATGCTTTGATGTGGAGATAAAAAAATGGGAAAGGAGGAAGCGCCCAACTGTTTCAAGCTGCTAGGCATTTCCACAAATACACCCCCCGCCCAGTGTGGAAATCTGCATCCCAAGGAAGTCTCACCAGCTGAAAAACACTGTGAATATATTTGCTGTGTGAATCACACACAATGTTTAAATTACCACTGACGTGGAAAATCTTTGTATTGCACTGTAGCATACATATGGGCTAACACAAGAAGCTCCAAGATACAAGTCCCACAAATCACTGAGGTAAACACTAAAGAACAACATGCAAGAGAGATGTCACACTGCAACAAAACCTATTAGCACCTTCAGCTCTGAACGTGGCAGCCACAACTTGCAATTCCACCAGCAGACCATCTCACAGTGCATTGTCCTGTCACTAGCCTATAAATATAAATCGTTAACATAGCACACTCAAACACCCACATGCCCTTTGGGATCTGAATTATACAAACATGCACCACATGAAACATTTAGCAGGATGGACTACACACTTGTGTCGTATTTTAAACCCAAACCAGAGCTCTAGTTTGTGGTTCAATTCTTCTCTCTCTCAGTCAATCCCTTAAACCTCTAAGCTGTGAAACATCCAGGACTGCAGGTGAGCCAGCCTAACCTCTCTGCTCCACGCTGCTGCTGGGGCAGGAGACAAGTCATAGCCAAGAAACTGGCCAGGGGGACGCTGCAGCTCCCACCAACGCTAGTACCACTCTTCTCTCCAGTTCCCAGGAGAACTGGGAACGCTTCCTCCCTTCCTGGCCCCCAGTTCAGCATTAGCCAAGCAGTTGGCTCCCTTGCCTCCTGCTTCTTGGCTGAATCCAGCCCAGGGTTCAAGTTTGACACACTGCTGGCACAGCCAAGATACCACGGCTGTAACATCTTGTCTCACCAGCCTGCGCTGTGATTGCCACGTGACAGCCCCACGCACAAGCTGCCTTGCAGCCTTGGGACAAGGTACTTGGAGCCAAGATCTCAGCAGCACCTGAAGATACTATGAACAGAATTAAACACATGCTGCTCAGGTGACATACTTAGTCTTCTTTTGATCAGAAGTAACATTTAACAGCCTTTAATCCCTTGGCCATGGGAAGAGCTGAGTTTGCCAAAAACAGCTAAAAGGCACCATTATGCAGGAGTACAGCAAACTTCACCCAACCAAAAAAGCCATAGCCGCCACTTTACTCAGTGTCACAACACAAGCCCCAAGCCTTTGAGCTCCCATACTCCAGTCAGCTAATTATATCAGGCTCAAACTGACACTATCTATTTACAGTCACATTATTTGCATAAACCTTTCTTTTAGTGGTTGTCACTTTCAAAACTCTGACTTAAGAGTGTTTTTGTGCTTTTAAATCCATCAACTTGAAGAGGACTGCCTTTCAACACAACCAACGCCATCACCAACAGCTGAGAGCTGGTTATTCAGCTGCAATGAGATAGACAACTAGCCTCCAAGTATCTGCTCAGCCAAGAGCTATCATTCGGCCCTGCACATAAACACACCGCACTCTAACACAGAGGGACCTTGAGGTGACAGCACCAGGTAATTCCCCACACAGCAACTACACCAGCCAACATTTTTCTTGGGACTATTCCTTCTCGCACCACCAACGCAGGGGCACTGGCTGCCATTTCTGCCAACAGATGTGAAATATACTGGATTTGGTACTGCAGAGAAGGGTGTTGTCTCCTGAGTCCTCCTCTCACTTGGCTTTCATACTGAGGGACACTGGATTTTAAGGTCTTTGGGGAGGACCATTTTTCTCTGCCTGGGAACAGGAAAACTTGCCCTTGCACATGCATCTACAACGCTCCCTTCTATCCTGACCCACCTCCTAGTGAGGACTGGATGGTCAGGAAAGATGGAAGAGGTGCTACACATTCCCCTTAAGTCAGACAGCACTTAACACGCACATGCATACACACACACACTTACCTTTACCCTGTTTCAATCAGCTACTCCGTAATGCATTATTACCAGGAATTTCTCCTCCCTCAGTAAATATTGTGTAATGCAATCGGGCCTCTCCGCCTGCTCATGTTCTGTCACCTCACGGAATGCCAATACTGCACTGTTAGACCTACACCTGCCCTGGTCCTCACGTACTTTCATCCATGTACAGGAACCCAGACTCCTAATGTCCTGGTTTCGGCCAGGACAGAGCTATTTTTGTCTTCAGCAGCTACTGTGTTTTGGATTTAGTGTGTAAAGAATGGTGATAGTACACTGGTGGTGTTGGTTGCTGCTAAGCGATCAAGGACATTTTGCAGTTTCCCAGGTTCTGCTAATGTGCAGGTGCAAAAACTTGGGAGGGGTAGAACCAGAATAGTTGATCCAAACTGGCCAAAGAGAGTATTCCATACCATAGACGTCATGCCCGGTATAAGTGAGGGTCGGCCGGTGGGCCACTAGGCTTTTAGACCCTTAACTTGCCTTAATCCTTAAGCTTCCCTTTGGGTTGGCTTTTGTTTCCCTGTTTTTTTCCTTTTTCTTTCGTTCATTTGGGCCTTTTTGTTTGTTCGTTCGGCTGTTTGTTCCCTCGCCTGCTCTCTCTGGAACTTGCTGTTCTGGGATAGCTGGGGGGGATACCCCTGCTCCCTGACTGCTGCTTGGGATGGGCTGTATTGGTCGTCGGGTGGTGAGAAATTGTGTATCGTTTGTTTTATATATTCTATTATCCTTATATATATTATTATTATCATTATTAATATATTTTTATATTTTTCCTTTGCTGTCCTGGTGAACTGCTTTTATCTCAACCCGCGAGTTTCCCTTTCTCTCCGATTCTCCTCCTCAGCCCATCGGGGAGGGGGCGAATGAGTGAGCGGCTGCGTGGTATTTCGGTTACCAGCTGGGGTTAAACCACGACACTAATCACATGGTCCTATGCTCAAAAAGCTCCCAAGAGCAATATACAGAGCACAGCTTAGCATGGCGGACTCCATATCTCCCCTGCTCCCCATACCTTTACAAGTAAGGAATAGCTAAACCCGAGCTTATTGCAGTGAGAGTCACCTACAGTGGGGAAAGGTTTTAATTTTAATTTCAAATACAGGATAGAATAAATAAAAGGCCATTAAAAAGCGTGCTTCGGGCCACCATTGTGATTGTGTATCCCCATCCATAAGACCACGTGAACGTAGCCTACATACAGTGCTACGTATGCATCTATATGAATTACCCCAGGCCATTTTTACTAGCTATCCCTAATGCTCCAGACAGTGGAGTGCACCCAGATTAGTTCAGGTTCTGAACTATAGCACATATTAGCACTATATACCTCTGAGTCACACATACAGGAGAAATAGGTACTTGTAGTTTTATGGAAAGATAGCTCACAGAACATAATCTACTACGGCATCCTGGGGTGCATTACAGCATCTTGGGGTGCATTACAGCATCCTGGGGTGCATTAAGAAGAATGTGGCCAGCAGGTCGAGGGAGGTTCTCCTCCCCCTCTACTCTGCCCTAGTGAGGCCCCATCTGGAGTCCTGTGTCCAGTTCTGGGCTCCCCAGTTCAAGAAAGACAAGGAACTACTGGAGAGAGTCCAGCGGAGGCTACAAAGATGATGAGGGGCCTGGAGCATCTCTCCTCTGGGGAAAGGCTGAGGGAGCTGGGGCGGTTCAGCCTGAGGAAGAGAAGACTGAGAGGGGACCTCATCAACGCTTATAAATATCTCAAGGGCGGGTGTCAAGAGAATGGGGCCAGACTCTTTTCAGTGGTGCCCAGCGACAGGACAAGGGGCAACGGGCACAAACTGGAACACGGGAAGTTCTGCCTGAACATGAGGAAAAACTTCTTCACTGTGAGGGTGACAGAGCCCTGGCACAGGCTGCCCAGGGAGGTTGTGGAGTCTCCTTCTCTGGAGATATTCAAAACCCGCCTGGACGCAGCCCTGTGCAGCCTGCTCTGGGTGACCCTGCTCTGGCAGGGGGGTTGGACTAGATGATCTCCAGAGGTCCCTTCCAACCCCTGTCGTTCTGTGATTCTGTGATACTACCCAGGTCCTCTCTGCCTTTACCTTTCTTTTCTAGGGAATAAAAACTACGTGCCAGAATGATCAGATGTCTAAGACAACAAGAGCTCCTATTGTGCAGCTACAGCAGCACAGTTGGATCTCCTACTCTCTCACTGACCCAGGATGCCACGGGACACTATCACCTTTACAGGAAGAGAAAGGATATCTTGCTGCATCACTGACAACCTGTGAAACAGATAGCAGGGTACTGACATTATTTGGAAGGATCACTCATTCGGCCTTACCCTCACCCTAAAAAAACCCCCAAAAACAAAAAACCAAAACCAAACAAAACCCACACAACTTTCAGGACACTGGTGAGTGATACAGGGCATATTTTTTCTCGGACACTTTAAAGTCACAAATTAAATAAGACAAATTTTAACCTGTTTTAAGAGCTGCTGTGCAGTACCTCTAGTTTATTATTACAGGTGCTAACTGACAGCTGGATCTGCTACCATCGGAGCCTGTTTCATGCCTGGCCTGCAGATAGTACAATACCAGTGTTTACAGTATTGGTAAGGATACTCCTTTGGAGATGAAACACACACAACCAGTTCAGCAGTTCAGTCCCCATTACCGTATCATGTTCACATGAGCTAACTTGTAGAATCAGGTAACAACTGACTTGTCTACTAACTGGCAAGCTGGTAGTGTTTCCAGCTGCGCTGCCTAATGAAGGAGCACACAGAAAATGCTGACACTGCTGTCAAATGCCGTCAAAAATGAGCAAATCAATAGCAATACTGAGGCAGTCAGAAACCAGGGAAAAAACCAAGCACTGGCTGCAATGTCTTGTTCAGCCTTCTCCCGTTTCCTGGGCAAACTCAGGCTCCTCTCAGTGCGCTTACTTCTCCAAAGTCTTGCAGCCAACTCTGACCTAGTACAGCCTACCATGACACACGCACAGTATGGGTTAAGATATAGTAAAAGAACCAATTTCAAAATTAGGCTAAAGGAAGAAATATGAAGCAACTATTCAGCTGTCTTTCTACAGATAGTGAGCGTAAGAAGTCCGTCTGGCAAACACTGAGGTAACTCCAGGGGGCAAAAGGTGAATAGCAGCAGACTGAAAAAAAGGGAACAAGTATAACACCACACACTTCCATCCAGCAGTCCTACAACAGAAAAATCACTGAGCTTGGGAAAGAAAAGTGCTGTCCACTAAACATTCAGATCTCCTCAGACGTTATTAAGTGTACTCTGATAGTGTTAGGACTGAAATAGTTGGCCCACAGCCCTGTGAGCAGTGACCTAAAGACAGGTTTCAAGACAAAAAAAACCCAAACAAACAAACAAAAAAAATCAAGCTTACATTGTAACTTGAAAGTTTCCCTCAACTGAGGACAGTCTCCATCTTAAGCTCTGCTTTGTTTTGTTAAACTTAATGTTATTTCATACCCTTTATTTCCTCATTCCTTGATTTTTCAACCATTCAGTACAAGCCAGTAAAAGAAGCATTTCATTCTGCAGGAACAGATCTTGTGCTAGTAGTGTTGCAAAACAATTAGATGTAACAGTAAGCTTGTAACCACCCCTCCTCTTCTCCAGTTCTCCCATGCACACGTCTAAATCACCCATTTGAAAAGGACTCAGTTCACCTACTTTAGCACACTGGTCTTATGAATTTCACTTTACCCCAAGCTCTCACCGTTAGCAGCGGGAGTCTTTAGCATCTCTGGTTGTGGCTTTTTAACACCTTTTTCTATCCGTATAGTGGCCCACTGTTGAAGAGAAAGAAAACGTTAATTTCACAATGTAGTATTCACTTAAGAACAAAGTCACTTAAAAAGGTAACAGTTAATCAAAGATAGGTTGTGATTTTCAAAGAATGTCTTCACTAGGTGATTATCACCCGTCTTCCTCAGATGTGTCCATGTACCCATACATTGCTCCTCTGAAGAAACACTGCCCGAGTGTATTTAATAATCAAAAAAATCCCCTCAGTGCTAGTCAGTACTTCCCAGCTCTGCTTGCCAGTCTTCGATGCGGCAACTCAGAGCTTCACAGATGTTTCAGTTCAGACACACAGCCACAAAAAGCCCAACAGGCCTCTGTCAGTCTTGCTACTCGCGCACCAGCCACCAAGCCATGGCCACATGGGAAGCTCCCAGAGCTGAGCTGGACAACAGCCCCTGAGCACGCAGCACACGTTCACAGAGCCGACAGACACATCGCAATTCAGCTTGCGTTCTTTCAGAGTTGTTTCATCATACTGAAGCAAAAAAAAAAAAAAAAATTCCTAACTGGGTTAAGTCAAACTGAGGCCTGCACACAGCTAACTCTGTTAAAAAAACAAACCAGCATTTGCAGTCATGGGAAGTCTCATTTAAGTTCAGTTTTGGTCAAAAGAGGATTACACCCAAGATTTTTCCAAGCTGGACAAAACTGAAATTTCCCTTGACTCTGCAGCTGCTCATTTCTTGGCATTTTAGGGCTCTAAGCAGCAGAGAAACAGGCCAAAAATCACCAGCTCTAGTGTACGGCTGCAGAGAGCCCTTTCCCCTGCCCTTGGGCAGGGCTGCCAGCTCGCTGGTGTTAACCTGCTATTTTCTAGTGGGTGGGCTGGAAGAATGAGATTGAAATAGGTGATAAAGTGACCTCTGCTCCCTGACCAGTATCAAAGCTTCCTGGTAGCTCTGCTCCCTGTGAATCCCAGTGGCAGAACCACACGCCCACTCTTGAGACTCCCTCTCATTCCCAGCCCTGATGGGGCTGGAGACAGTTTAACCTGTTCCCAGGCCAAAAGGCTTTCTTAACCTTCAATTGACTCAGTTCCACACAGTGCTTTTAAATAGCCCTTCTGCCTCCTACGTCAGGCTTCATTTTTACTGGGTTAACGATGACAACCCCTTTGCTGCCCCAAAGCCTGCCCTTGACAACAGAGTAGCCCTTCTGCCCTGGATCCTTTCTTTCCGCACATGGTAGTTTTGCCAAGGAATGAAAAGCTCAGCCAAAGAGGACTGGCTTTGTGGGTCTCTGTTACGCACATTAATTCCACCCTCTGTCTCCCATGAGACAATCCTATTTCTAGTAATACTATTACAACAGGCATCTCCAAGACAGACGGGTGACCTGGCCGAAGTGAGCTCATATCAAAAGATCAGGATATTATCCTGTTCAAACCTTAACAACTCACTCTCCAGTCCTCACGCAGTATCAAAGGCATACTTTGTTTTCACAGCATACAGACGGGCCTCACTGGTCTGCACAGAAAGGACCCAGACCAACGCTAAACCATGCAGTTTCCACCTCTCCCCTCAGAGAGCCGTGGGGCATTTGGGGATGCAGTTGCCTTTTGAAGGTTCAGTATCCTGACTCACCCCACTATCTCCACCACATAACTTCCCAGGAGTGGCCAGGACTGCTTACTATATCAGATCTTGCTGAATCACAACCTATCCTGCCAGTACGTTCACTTCTTTTCTCATTTCTGCTGCTGCTGAGGCAATAGCTGTTCCAGGAACTATTATTACTTGTAGGAGTAACTCAGTACTTTCTGGCTACACATTGGCCTTGGCAGTGCTATGGCTATAAAAGTTCTGAAAAATACCAAAACAAAACATTGTTCAAGGAAGAAACTATTCACAATACCTCCATTCCTGTATTTCTTCTGCTAAATGGATTTGGGGGTACAGGCAGACCAGCAAATACACTGACACAATCATTCTCTGACCAGACTTGAATCACTGTATTTAACAAATTAAAATCTCTGTAAGCAGGCAAGTCACTTATTACATAGAAGAGCAAGAACATACTTGGCTAACGGTCTCTGCCGTTTACCCTACCTGAGAAAATAAGTTTTCATCTTCCAAATCCTCTCAAACAGGTAATCAAAACCTAGTGTTGACACCTTTTACTTTGCAAAATCTGGGAGAACAGCTTCTGTTTGGCATTCAGAAAGAGAATGCAACACTTTTCACATTGCTTTTGCTACAGAAATCCTGCAGTTACAAGTAAATTCATGCTAGAGAGTGTCAAAAAGTTTGAGCCTCAGCACAAGCCAGAAATACCAGGAGGACACAGGCTATTGAGACATGCCTTTGTAATGCTCAAAAGCTTGCAACATCCTACTACACTGCAGTATCTTTTGACACTTCGCTATGCAAATGGAGCAGTGGACTTTTCCCAAAGCTGACAGAAATTGCAAGGTCATGTAACCCAATTAAGTTTCTACTGCTTAGATGCTTATTCCTGCTTCCAAAGTAGTCTGACTTTTGGTCCCCAGGTTCATCTAACTTCAGAAAGTTGCAGTACCCTACCTGGGGGGGTGGGGAGGCAGGGGCAGAGAGAAAGACTGGAGGGGACAGTGCCCTCCGTCCTCCACTCATGCCTTGCCAGGAGATGGGATCACCACCACAAGCTTGACACTAGCGTGGCATCTTGTACAAAGGTTGCACAGAGCATTCCAATGGACAGCTGACTTGTGCTCCGCAAGTCAATAGTTGAGGCAGTTTTACTTTCGGTGCCAGGCGATTTAAGCATGCTTCATAAAACAGCAAGGAGGAGACCACCTCCCAGAGCCTTTAGGCATTCATAAAGGCCTACATCTGCAAACCAGTTTTAAGTCCTCTACATCAGCTTTCTTCTTCCCTCAATCCATCATATTTCCAAAAACTATGCATGTTCCAGCAATCAAGCAGCTAGACATTTTTACTTAAGTTTACTTCTTTCTTACTTATCCTTCCACTTATTCTCAGGCACCTGAACTAAAGGCACTATCATCAAAGCCAAAATTTGAACTTTGATCAAGTGAAAAGCCTGTTTATATCCAGTTTGGAAAACAACAGACACCACATGCAGCAATGTGAGTAATTTCCCTTCCTTCCTGCTAGCTAGGGATTTGCACCATCCATCGCCATTTCAGCGGGTTTATATGCTGAAGCACAGCTTTATGCTACAAAGAGCTATCACAATGTAAGCTGATTCATCTCACAGAGGGGAAAAATACTGTGTCTGTGTGTTAAATATCAAAAAGCATCCTGAAACAAAATTATAAGCCACGACCTCTGTTCTGCTAGGGAGATGAGCAAAAAGCAGTCTGGTAGGTCTCTTGGATTTATGACAAACTGACAAATATCTAAGTGGCTTCTCCCAGCTTGCAAGGTGGTGCTGAGGAGGCAGCCTCGAGTACCTTGGTGCAGATGTAAGTCTTCAGCAGGGATTCCTGAAACAGTTTTGGGGAATGAGTATAAAATTCCAGGCTCCTGAACAGATTAAAAATATTTCTGCAGCTGGGGCTACACATTGAACTAACATGTAAAGCTAGAAAGCAGTATGATCACAGAAACTACAGAAGCACCACCATAGGTCTGATTTCAAAATTTTGGTATTCCAACTGCTCAGGACAAAGTAGCTTGGATGCTTTAATCACACATGCCACAGTCTGAAGATACCACACTTCACTAGGCAAGGATAACATATCAACCTTTCCGTGAAAAGGCTTCCCTCCTCATCCTCATAGGAAAGGCTTCTAATTTATCAGCACTTAGGAAAAACCAAACACACAGCAAGACATCAGCCTATACAAAATGGCCAAAAGATCAATTTCACTTATGCATTGCTAAGCAATTCCCACATATATAGGACCTATGCAGTACTTGAGAAAGATCCAGTTAGACCCAGAGGCAAAAATCACACATTATTTACAAAACATGTTAAAAAAAAAAAAATCTTATCTCCAAGCTGGTAACTATCTCCAAAGCCAAGATTAACATGTTGTTTCATGAAAGCACATCTAGAGATACTTTGTTAGGATCAATCACAAGTCAAGTTATTAGGAACACTTCCGGGACTTCCCCTGTTTTCCTAATAGATGGAGCTTTGCCTTTCACCCCATTTATCACCTTTAAACATCACCTCTGGCCTAACATCGATGCTTGACAATTATTCAGAAGAGGAGAGAATTACTGACAATGACTGAAA
Source organism: Phoenicopterus ruber ruber (assembly GCA_009819775.1). Taxonomy (NCBI): domain Eukaryota; kingdom Metazoa; phylum Chordata; class Aves; order Phoenicopteriformes; family Phoenicopteridae; genus Phoenicopterus; species Phoenicopterus ruber. The sequence continues at coordinate 66,267,248 of CM020218.1, read as the reverse complement.
TCTGCAGTCATATGGTGTTAGATCACTGGTGTTCCCCTGTTTAAGGGCACTGCCAGGTCATGTTCAGAGAAAAGGTTTCTATACTAGTTTAGGTGAACGCTCCTCCTCGGAGGCTCTCCAAACCCCAAGAACAACAGAAAGATTTCAAAGCACCTCCCATGCAATGCTACGTTGTTTAATGCAGCAAAATCTGCATGCCAATTAATGAATTGTTTTGTGTGAGGAGGAGAGGAAAACACCACCACCAAGAGGAACAACTATTTCCTAGTGAGGGCAAAAGGTCCTCTGTCATCTCCCATGCCATCTTTTCCTCATTCTGATGGGACATCCCTGTAACTGCCTCCAAGCAGCTTTCCAAATTCTTCTGCACACGAGTTGTATAGCAAGTCCTCCCCAGTGGACAGGTATCCAAAGAACAACAGAGTCCAGCTTTACAGGAAAACATCAAGGACATCAGCAATAGAAATGCCGAGTAGCTTCTTTTACACCAGCTTCATGAACTGTTTACTTTAAGGAAGCTCTGAATATAGATGCTTTTTTTTTTTTTTTAACAGCATTTGCTTACCAACAGTATCAGAAATCCCAGTGTTCACATGCTGTGAAATTGAGAGCAGTTTCAGGTCAGGGTTGTTGACCAGAAAGATGCTGCATTAATTAGCGATGCAATCCCAGCAGAGGGTAACCCCCAGCTCTGCTAACCTTACCTTTTTGCAAGGAGCCTTGACTATTAAATCTGTGGAAAACATAATGGCCATCATAGGACTGGGGTCTAGGTTAATACAGCGCCGGGATTTACTTTAAGATTATGCAGCAGATTTGCTAAAATACTGTTCCAAAAGCCAGTCCAAGCCCTGTAAACAAGGGTACGTCATACACATCAGGCACATCTCCAAGACACGCTTCTTGTTAACATCTGAGCTGGCAGCCTTCAGAGCTCTCCGTTTCTCCTCTGCCCAGCAGTCCTTGAAAGATACCGATTACACAGACATAGAGATCTTAATTGACACTGTGCAATGACACTAGTCAGCAAAGCTTGCTTCAGAGGCCAGTGAGTTAGAGGAAACAGTCTAAAACCCACAATGATTCATGTATTTATAGCCTACACATTCTCCTTTTCCCTTCCCCGCCCTTCCATCCAGCACCACATGCAATCCTGACGGTGGTTCATGCAAAGCAGCTGCAGCCTGGTGTACTCAAGAGGGGACTTAACAGCCCATCCCACTTACACTCCACAGCCACTACCTACAGCTTGACCACAGGCACCGAAAGGTCCTTTCCCCCTCCCAGGTATATTATTCTGAAGTTTAGGTCCACTCACATTGCCAGGGTCATCTCCAATGCAAGCACCCTTGGCTTCACTTCCTAGCTACCAAATAATTGCAGAATCACAGAATGGCAGGGGTTGGAAGGGACCTCTGGAGACCATCTAGTCCAACTCCCCTGCCAGAGCAGGGTCACCCAGAGCAGGCTGCACAGGGCTGCGTCCAGGCGGGTTTTGAGTATCTCCAGAGAAGGAGACTCCACACCCTCCCTGGGCAGCCTGTGCCAGGGCTCTGTCACCCTCACAGTGAAGACCTTTTTCCACATATTTAGACGGAGCTTCCCGTGTTCCAGTTTGTGCCCGTTGCCCCTTGTCCTGTCGCTGGGCACCACTGAGAAGAGTCTGGCGATGTTACACCCTTGTCTTGCAAAAGCATGTTCCCTACCGGGCAGCATAATAAGCTATTAGAAATTGCTCCTGTTACAAGGGGCTGCTATTAAACCCAGATGGATCAGTTACAGGACATGTAAAACACCTACGACTTCAAGCGTCTGTTGTGCATTAACAGCACGACCGGAAAAAACAACCACCCAAGAAATGCTTTCTCTGCTAACTGCAAGCCCCACAACTGAAGAGCCTCAAGAGAGTGGGGTGGGGGTGGGGGGACAGAACAGGGACATCAACAAACCATTAGCCCTAACAATACACAATAAGGTAATGTTAGTTTTTAGCCAGGCTGTTTCTTAAGACAACTGTGACTCAATAACTTCACTTCCCTCAGACCAGCTCACTGCTTAATATTTCACAAGTAACACGCACCACAGTTTAAAAATACAAGAAATGTTTTCCCATTAGAAAAAGCAAGCAGGGCAGTCTGTACAAGTGTTGCTGACAAGTCAGCCCTGCTGTCTCAGGGAGCTAGGCACACTCCGAAGAAAACAGCAGACTGGGGGGGGGGGGGGGACGGGACCAAACACACACAAAAACCAACAGTATTTGAATTAGTTCTTAACAAGGTGAGCTGCAATCTGTCAAGCAGAGATCATCACTCAAAGGGCACATCGCTACTGCCAGATATGTAGGCACACAGTCTAAACTAGTCTTCCAGATTTTCTACAAACTGATGGAAATAAGAGAAAGATTGCTCTGTGGTAGTGACTGCTCTGTGGGCCTTAACGCAAGACAAATATTTTTCTGAAAGGCTGGATTTCTTCACTGCTTGGCAAGAGAGCTTCAACGGCACGCCTGCAGGTGCCTTATCAACCCCAACTCATAGTAGAGCTTATAAAAGAGGCAACGGACCAAGATAGAAGAAAAAAGAGACCAGGAGGTAAAGACACACTAAATTTAAAATTAGAAACTATCTGATGATGTTTTAAAACAAACAGGGAGAAATGCAGCACGCTGTGATGATTACAAGAGGCAGTCCCCAGCATTTCAGCAATAGGAAAGATTTCTGTGGCACATGATGTCACAAGCATCAGCATGGCAGATGACTAGCCCAAATTAGCTCCTCCTAGGAACAAACAGCTGCCAGAGATGCTTTTGTAGCAGTAACCCAACATTTAAAAAAACATATGCTAACATGGTGCCAGAGAGCCTTCTATTAACACTGAAAGGGAAGCCACAGGCAGAAGAAAGTGAGCAGTTTCCTAAAAGTTTGCTTAGTTTGGCAAGGCATTTCTGAAGTAAGCTAGTGTACTGTAAGGAACACCTACGTGATGGGGGAAGCAGGTTTTCTAATAACAAGCAGACTGCTGTACTGCATTCCTCTGGTATTAGCGTAGCTGGTCATTTTTTTTCTGCTCTCTTCCCCTTATCGCATAGGAAAAAATATACACAGGCAGTCATATAAAGCTGGTTATCCCTAGGGCAGTACTTCGGGGTCAAATGCAACCCACAACACAGCCCGACAGAAGCACATCCTCAACAGTGCTGGCTGTACATACAGCATTTTGCTTAGAAGCACGTGCCTTGCTGAGGCAGCCCAGCATACAGAAAAAGCTATTGTGCACCAATTGATCCCCCTTGTCAGTAATGTCAGATAGTCAAAGTACAAGAACACTTTGTTCTTAAAAGGAGCTTTTCTCCTCCTTTTTCTTGGACTGTGCTTGCAGCACTGGGAACAAGCTTCTGCCCTCCTGAAACAAGTAGGAACAGATTTATTTTTATTGGCAGGAAAAGATTCAAGCACAAGTCCAGTATCATCCTCAACTCGCTCCAACCATAGCCTAGATGACAACTGAACACCACAGACTTATTTTTATATGCCTTGTTTCATCTGACATGACAGTGGACCAGCACACATACCACAGCTAACTGTAGACTCTCCATCTACTTGGTCCCCAGACTACGGTGCCGAACTTGACAGACTTGGACTCTCATAACAGATTAGCTCTAATGAAGCACATGCTGTTACCGGACAATATATGCTATGTAGAAAACAAACAGTCACTGTGTCAACATGTGGGATATAAAGAGGCAAAGCCAGAGAGCAACTCAGCTGGGGTGCACAAACAGCCACCACTTTGCAGACAGTTCCTGCGATCTAGCCCATGGAAGAGGCAACGAAGGTGGCAGCAGCAGTGCCATCCTGAGCGCTCTGCAGGCCCGAGAGACGATCCTCCTGTAAAGAGACAGGGGAGACCACCTGGGAGATCCAGGGTGGGAAGCCAAAGAGGAAGCTTAAGGAAGCTGTTAAGTTAACCATTGTGCTGGAAAAGGTCTCAGCCATCAGAGACTGCGGCATCCTATGACTCAACATAGCCACAGAACAGACTACTGCTTCTCAGTAGAAAGCCTACGTAATCAGTTGAACAGCCCAGGAAGTTTCAGACACCTGGGCAACTGCACAAGGCTAGCAGCTATGTATTTAACACTTTCCACTGTTAACATCATTTTTGGCAGGGAAAGGTCAGGTATCTTCAGAGGCCCTTGCAGGCACTGCTTGGAACTGGCTGGCAGACTATCAGCCTGTCTCAGTCAGGCTGCTGACCAACGCAGACTTGTGAGCCAAGGAACAGGAGACATTTCACAACAAAACTCTTTCTTTCAGAGATTCTCCCCATGCAGGTATTCTGAGGGCATAAAGAATTCACATCTCAACTTAGCCTTGCTTTGCCTAAGTGGATTACTTAAGTGGATTGAGTTTCTTCACTCTCCTGCAGCAAGCCCAACTTACCAGGCTCTTCTCCTCAGAAGGCTTCCCAATTTGTCATTGGCTTTTCTTTTTTATATATATATGTATGTACACACAATATAATTATGTATTAATATCATGTATTTTTAATATATATTAAAAATTACATATATATAAAGAGACAGCAGAATTGGGCACGTAATTCCAGAAAATATTTCCTGCGAAAGTAATGGCAACTCTCAAGATAAGTCATTTCCTCCCTTAGGCATCAGAAGAGTGCTTACTCTTAGCCTAACAGGTCACCATCATCGATATGCCATCAGCTGCTTCTCTGTACTTCTACCCAAGACATTTTTGAGTCACCTTTTGTTGCAACATTTTATGACACTAAAAAATAATGATTAATGATCTAAGAATAAAGAATGTAAATTGTGGTTAATCACAGGTGAAGGCAAGTCATTCAAACCAGACCATCTTACTAGGCCATCTGGATTGCTCCCTCAGGCCAGCATGACCTTCACCTCCTCAGCTTCTGATAGCCAAAAAATTTTTTTTCAGTAACAACTGCGTTTTCTACCCTTAATAGCTATCCCCATACCATTCAGGGCCCCAGAAAGTACTTCAAGTAGGTTCCTTCTCACTAAAAGTCCTAAAACATATTCAGTTAAGATGCATTTAACAGATGCCATTTTTATTAGGTGGCTGGCGGTTTTTTAGCCGAGCACCAAGGATCTCAAAGGCACATGAGCAAGGTTTGACTGAAAACCTCATACAACAAGATGAAATTAGACAAAACCTACTTTCCATAGTCACATACTGATGTGACTGCATTGCCACAGACCGTGCATCATTTTACTTTTCCTGCCTACAATTGTTTTGTTGGTGTTGGTTCCCATTCTCCCCAAAAAAAGCTTAAGAAAAATTTAACCCAGACCATTTTCACACACTCTTCCTCACCGCCACTATGAGCTTCAGAAGACCATTTTCACACTCGTATGAACTATGCCGCGTCCAGAAAGCTGTTCCTTTGCGAGAAGCTCGCTTTCCCAGAGAATTTGGGGGAAGATGGTGACTGAGGTGCCGGACACACTCGGCTTGGACGGGAGCCCGCATCTGCCAGCATCAGCACGCCTGGCACTTGCTGTCACGGGCACCGGGCACGCTGCCAGACATTTATACCCTCTAAGAGCATGACCTAGCACCGTTTCTCTCAGGTGGGGAACAGCTGACACCAAGCAGAGACAACCGCGCCCAGGACACGGTACAGCCTGAGGTAACAAGGCTTATTTCGCGCTCCCGCGGGTTCAAGGAGCACACACCAGAGGCTGCACAACCAGCGAATTCATACCGACTTCGGTTTCAGCCTAAGGGCTTGAATTCCAAAACTACAAACAGACACAAATGATGCCAGACAGGACGTAACCTACCCCGTCTCCTCCACAGCCCTCGCTCCCCAAAGCGGGTCGGAGGGACAGACGCTTCTCCGGGCTCCCCAGCCCTGGGCAGGGCCTCACGGGAGGGAAAGGCCGTCCCCATCCCCTCATACCTGCCCGCAGGGCCTTCCCGCCCGCGCCGGGGGCCCGCCGCCGCCCAGGGCTCGGCTGAAGGCGGCAGCGGAGCAGTTTACGCTTCCTCCGGACGGAGGGAGCCGTGCCCGGCCGACGGGGCCCGCCGAATCTCCTCAGGTCGAGCACAAATACGCCGGCGCCGCTGGGCGCTGCCGGAGAGGGTCAGCCCGGGCCGGGGGAAGAGGGGACAGGCCCAGCCCCCCCAGGGCGCCTCCCGCCGGCCCCAGGCGACACCTCACCGGGGGGCGCCATTTTGGAGTCCCCCGAGGCGACGGGACAGGCCCCGCAGGCCGCCCCCACTCTGGTGCGGCGCGCCCCGGCGTGTGAGGGGAGGCGCCGGGCTGAGGGGACGGCGGCCCCTGCCTACCTCCAGCGTCTTCACCAGGAGCCACATGTAGGCCTCGGAGATGCCCAGCGAGATGCCCAGCGCCGAGGGCAGCACGATGAGGGCGAACACCAGCGTCAGCCACACCGCGCCCACCCGCGCCGCCACCAACCCCAGGTCCTCCATCGCGGGCAGCGCCCGACGAGGCTGCCGCCACCACCGAGAGGGCGGGCACCGCCACTCGCCGTCCTAAAGGCCCGCGGCCGCCCCCGGCCCGCCCCCGGCCCGCCCCGCTCCGCCCGCCCGGGGCCGGGCAAGGGCAGCGGCCGGGGTAGCAGCACCGCCCCGCCGCTGCATGAAGTTGAAGGGGCTATATGCGTTTTATTTAGGCAGATGTTTCTACAGCGAGCGTCTGCTTGTAAAGGGAAACCAAGCGTGCTCCTTAACGAACACGTCCTTCTGGAAGCACAGGGCGAGGGAGATGGGGTTTCGCCTTGGGAGGTGATGCGTGGGGGACGGAAAGCAGCTAGAAACAGGCCACATCCACACTAAAAACTCCTCGTGTAGGAAAAACGGCTCCTACGGGGCTGGACAGGAGGACAGGTTCGTACTGATAGCTGTGCTGCCACAGTTGTGCCTCATGGCAGGCGCACGTGCAGGAAAGCCATAGGAAGCCCAAGCACAGCGACTCGGGAAGCAGAGGAGAAAAGGAACACTGCGGAAATCTCCTGGACCTATGAACAGTAAAGTAGACAACATTTAAAAAGCAAAAAGGGATGAGGTCTGCGCTTCAGCCAGGAGCCAGGAAGAGGGATTCACCAAGGGACCAGCCCCAAGGGTACCTGACCGGGCACTAGGCACATGCCAAGAGAAACAAAACTTTGTGGAAAACAGCTAGAGGAGGGTTTATCTGCCTGGGCCTGGCAGCAGTCATATAGCACTTAGTGTGACACAATCTATACGAAGAAAGCAGTGTCAGCAGAAAGAGGCTGAAGTAGGAGAGGGATGGTGGCCTTGCCAAAGCATCCTGGGGGATGGGAAGAACATTTTCCTCCATGAAAAGGCCTTCAACATAGTGTCTGCATGCAGCCATTTTGTAGAAAAAGGACATTTGATTTCCATCTCCATATTCAAGAGGTCAGAAATGTATCTAAGAGCCAAGCGCATAGGATCCCAGGAAAAACCTGAATTAGACTCCAAAGCCTTAAGAACTGTTTCCAGGAGGATCATATGGACTACAGCATAGGATACTGGCTCCTATTTTTGGCTCTGGCACTGTGTCATCTGGGACAAGTCCTTTCTGCTGTCGGCGTCTCACCTCTCCTCCCACTCTTTGCCTCATCTAGTTAGATAATTTCTCTGAGACAAAGACAGGATGATCCCTGATGGAGCTTCTGGGCACAACAAGCACAGAAACAATCATCCAGCTAGATCCGAGATTGTCAACCAGCACTTAAGTGTTTTCTTCCCCTTAAGCGTTTAGTTGTGATCATACCCAAAAGGCCCAGTTGGGACTGAAGGCAGTAGCCTGTCGGTGCCATACACACATTAATGCAAGAGTCCCTACTCTAAAGAGCTGTACTACAAGTGGTTTTCAAACATTACAGGGGTGCGTGGATCCAAGTCAATTAAGAATGCCCAAAGTCTGGAACAGAAATGAATCAAAAGGACACTACAGTATCACACTGCTGCGTGATATTCACAGCACACACACCTGTGGGTAGCTTATTTTAAATTTGTATTTTGTCTGTTGCTTCACAAGCAGAAAGTGATACAGGGCATTTAGTACTTGCTCATGAATTTCCATCTTGCATGCAAATGACAGAGGCCAAAGGGGGTGGTTGCTTTCTTTGTTTGTCTGTACCTGGCGTTAAGGAGCAGAAGTCTCCATCCAAAGGACAGATGTAGCCCAGGTAGCAACAGCAGAAACTGTCTTAGCTCCCGAGGAAAACAATACGGCGTTCACAGCAATGTATCGCACATATTTCATCTCCATTACATTTCAGTATCTTCATTGAGATTAGTAACATCTAAAATTGCCAGCTGAAGCAAGAATTGCAACACAGATAATCCTGTGCAATGCAAAGCTTTTTGTGTTTGTTGACAAAACCTTGAAAACTGAAAATAAAGGATTTTTTTGACTTAGTCCTTAGCTTGTTAACCTCTGTTTTAGTAAAAGGCAAAAAAGTCTTGATTTAGCACAGCGTATGTCAAATTTGGTAGCATATGACAAATTCCTAAGTCACAGAGGGCTGAAACCCATCGCTGTCCCTGAAGCATCAGAAGAAAATTCTGGAGACCTCTACTTGTAATGTTTCTCGCATGGAATTAAGGCATCACTCTGCTGCTGCAGTAGCCTGGCTGTTGTACCTACTACCGCTGTCCGCGGGCTCCATAAACAAATAGTAGGAATGAGCAGTCTCCACCAACATTTGTGGTTTGGACCAGGGGAAGATGACTGTTTTGACTGTCATTATATGCCAGTGGGGAAAAAACACTGGCAAAAAATAAATTTTGAGGGGAGGCAGTTTTAGGCACAGCCAGACACTCTGTAAACTGAAGAGAAGGAGGACAGAGGCAAGACTCACATGTAAACAGAAACTCTTATTTTACTGCCTCCAGGTTTTCTTTTCATGCTTGCATGAATAATTCACAAAGCTATTAATGTTAAATTGGAAAAAATCAATTCTGTTCTTGAGTTGCTTGAAGAACCACCTTCTCTGGCTGGGGCAGCAGGGAGGAAACATGCCTGCTAACCTGACAGCCTCTTCCTAGTGATAGAGCTGCTGGCAAAGTCCCATCACGAATGTGCTGAAGTTCATCCTTTGCACGTATCTTGCGCTCCCATCAAAGAAAAGCTGGCTAACTGCAAAACTGTTGACTTATTTTTTAAAAAAAAAAAAAAAAAAGACAATTAAAAAAAACCCAGCTGGCTCTCTTTGCCAAGTGGCCTTTGTCTTTTAAAAAGATATAGCTGTTATAAACCACTGATTACTTATCTACTGATAAATTAGTTTAAAATTAATTCCATCATCACATTTGATTTGTTTGCTCTGTAGCCTGTAAGAAAATAGAATTTCTCTGCCTCACTTTTACCAGCAAGCCTGTTTTCCTAAGGGAGGACAACTTTTCTTTTTCAAGCACTAGGACTATACTTTCAGCATGGGTAAGGCAGCATGATTCCACTGAAGACATGGAAAAAGTACTAATTTTAACAATTTTCCATGCTTTCATTTTTTGAAGGCCTATTTTATGTACACAGGCTACATGTAGTCATACTTTATAGGGGAGTATTTTCCAGTAGAAAGTGCAAACTGTGAGAAACAAACGTCCCAATAGAATATATCAGAGTTGGTAAACTTGGAAGAAAACACTTTCATATAACCTTATTTTTCAATTTATTTCACAAAGTACAGTGTGTACAAAAAAAGTTTCAGTTGAAATTATATGCTTCAAGTTTATCTAAACCAGATGCTCCAAATGCATCCAAAAAGTTTTGGTTTGTTTTTCAACTTGGTGAGAAATGACAAAGATTCTTAATTTTTGTTCTGTAAACACTAGTAATAATGTATTTTTACGCCTGTATAAGAATACATTTACATACATTGCCTTAATATGCACAGCTTTTGTAATGTAATGCGTGATTTTGGCAGGGGGTTGGATTGACTCAAAGACTGAGAAAACGCACGTATAAAATTCTCATCTATCTTAGCACACTGCTTTTCTGAACGATGTATTTTTACGTTCCTTTGGCTATGCTTATTTTATCCCATTTAATTATCAGAGCCTATCGAGTTTTGGATCTGTGGAGCAGAGCTGCAAACCTGGTTTCCAGGACAAGGGAAATGTTGTTGAACCGACTCCGGAAGAGCGCCTGGACGGTGTCCCCTCATGAGGCAGTCGCACTCTCCCTTGACTGAGGTATTGCATGCATTATTGGCTTCTGGTAGGTCAGATCTAATAAAAAGTAGCTTTTCATTTGTCTCCTGTCACTAGAGCTGGGCAGCTTCAGAATATCAAACAGTTTCATCTCATGTAAATATCTGTATTCTATTGGAAATAAATAGAGTCAGGGTAGTTATCCTAGTACTCCCTTTTATCTCCTGCTGTTGAGGAATGGCAGGTAGCCAGCAAACCACTCGGGGGAATTCTGCACTCTTTCGTCTGTCTTCTGGCTGCAGGCAGGTCATGCTTTCTCTCCACCACTGTATTTGCTATAACTCACTGTAAAAATTGACATGCTTTATACACGGAGTCAGATGTCTTCAGCTTCGCTTTGTATCTGGGAACCTAAGTGGAATTTTACCTTCTGCTGTCACAGACCTCCAAGTCTCGTTACACTGAAAATAAAGACAAGTAGCCTAGCTTCTACGTAGCACTTAAGCCTGGCAGTGTGTATTGACAGAGCTGCAGCCTCGTGTGTCATCTCCAGCACAGATGAGGGCTCAGAAGCACCGTGCGCTTCATAAACACAGCACCCAGGCGTGCCCCACGTCAAAAAATTTAACTTCCATAATTTAGAAATTTAGGTTTCTGCGAGTTCAGCGTTCCAGCTACAATTAAAACCCTGTTAAAAGCCCCGAGCCTAGTTTCTCCTTATGACGACTGGGAAAATGTGAACATCCGAGAATGACATTTAACAGAAGCAAGCAGAAACAGAGGGGATTCTAGCTAGAACAGCTAATGGGAAACACGTTGTGGTGGAGACAACTGCAGGCCACAAACTGCACACATGTCCCACACAACCTCAAGTGTCTCGGATGTGCCTACGCTGAGGTGACCCGGTGAGAACCTGAGCCTTTAATGCTGAAGGGGCAAGAGGAAGGAGAGGGACCTTCTCTAATGCAATGGTCACATGAATGAATCACAGGGGCAAATGTTCCCGGGCGTTCAGCATCCGGCGCTTTTCATTTGGATACCCTGAGCATAGGTGGTCCTAAGGCGGTCATTTGGCCTCCCATCTACAGCAGGATTTTATCACTTGGAGCATGACAGCTGAGGCTCCCCGTTAGTCTGGAAACAGTACCTTGGGATCTTTCTAGCAATACACTCATACATTTTTCATTGAGACGTATCAGTGCTTGTTCCTGCAAGCTGCTAAATATTCTGGCCTTTATACAACAAAATATTTAAGCGCATACTTAAAGCTTAGTTCTGCAGTGGTAGAGAAGCATCAGAAGGGAATTCAGCAATGGTCTTCCCTTTGTCACCTTAAAAGCATCTGCGCTTAACTGACCAAACCACTGAGAAATCTTCCTGTATTGTGTTAACGTCAAAGGGATTTTGTGGGCATCTGAGCAGTTCTATGCATCAGGCACAGGAGGAGATGGATCTTCAGAGCAAAAATGCTACAAACAGACAACCCAGCAGACACGCAAGAATCTGCGGCATCAACACAAGGAGCATGCCACGAGGATGGCACCTCCTTTTACTGTCCACCATGACCCCAGGCCTAGCAACCTGGCTTTCTACTGCACTTGGAGAGGAGAAACCATGAAGAAAAAATATATATGTATTACTTGAGAACTTCACGATCTCTTCAATGACTTAAGCTTCCACTATAACAAAATTACCACTTAAAATGTTACTGTACTTTTCTGTTCATGCCAGTGTTTTGAGGACGGACAAAACATGCTGCTGTCCAATAAATTAACTTACCTTTTCATCTTTTTTTTTCCTTGAGTGATATTAAGGCTTGTCCTTCCCAAAAGAGTACTAATAAGGTTCTCGTTCTCATGTCAGTGTTAGACACGCATACAGTGCTGCCACCTCCTGGTCCCACTGCAAGAGCGACCCACCCCCGTTTGACACCTGGAACAGACTGTCTGGTGCAACTATGCGTTTGATGCACCCACCAGAATCCCATGTCACACCTACAACACAAAGGGTGAGGGTGCGACATGCAAAAAAAACCAATTTAAAACCCCAAACGTATAAGACAGCATCTGGATAGAAATCAGCCTCAGCTCAAATCTAACATAAATGTATTTTTTTCATATAGATCTCTCTCCTTATAATGTCTTGTAGGTGTATTTTATAAAATTAATAAAACACAAAGGCAAATGGAGCGGTTATTTGAAGTATAACATCCAGTTTATTTTATTGAACGTGTGTACATACTCGTGTGTTATGTAAAGTTATAAATAATATGAGTAAAGGAGACTGCCTGTAGCCATATATCATGAGCACTTTCTTTAAAAAAAAAAATCTATATTGATAAACACAGTATTTAATGTATAAACTAATGAATGCTTATGATGTAGTTACAAAATATGCTGTTTAATAGATGTCTGTAAAAACTTAAAGGTAGTATTTAATAGCTATCCCATATAAAAAGAAGAAATATACCTTTCTAAATTAGCTAATAACCTATTTCTTAAAAGTCTGATACACAAAGATAGAGTATTTTCCCCAATATTATTATATTAACCACGTGCATATTAAATGTGTTTCACTACATGCATCTTTCTTATAGTCAAACACAAATACCAAGGGATATCAACTGATGTCAATAATCCACAATTGCACACAAATCATGACTACTGATTAGAAATGCAATTATCATATTAAAAGAGTTCAACAGGGCTCAACATACTGTAAAATTAGAAATCAGTCAATACCACGGCCATTATATAGAACATCATTGATTGGATGTACTAAACGCTAGCCTTGATGACAATTGATCACGATGAACCCTGCTCACAAAGGAGTCTGGTACACTAATTGAGGAGCTATCGTTAAATAGAATAATAAATCAAGGAGGAGGAGGAGAGAGGAGAAATGGCTACAAAGCTAAGGTCCTTCATAGCTGTATGACAACAACAATAAAAAAGCCAAGAGTCAGGAAGGGCTCTGTCTCTACCATACGTCCACTAACTTCTAAGCCTACTTTTCCAAAACCAAACGAACCTATGAGCCCCTCGCAGGTCATCCCCATAATCTGCGCCACAGCTGGGAAACATCCTCAAAAGAGCCTGAGCAGCAGGCGTTTCACCTCAGCACAAACATTTCCAAAAGCAAGTCCCGCCGAGAGGCTGGAAAACCCAGAGGTCCCGTCCGTAACAAATCTGTGGACCTATCTCCCTTGGCCTGCTCAAAATCAGGCCTCAAACTGCACACATAACCAAAATATGTTCTTTAGAGCGCCTTGAGGCTGAAAAGAGACACCAGGTGAAGAGCTGCCCAGGCTGCTTTTCTCACTTTCATTCAGGGCAGGCTGCTCAAGAAAGAGTTTGATTAAAACCCTGGTTCGTCAAATTCAGCACTAACTGCTCGCTGTTCTCACCACAGCCCAAGGAAACACATGCTGGTAGGAAACAAGTTCAGAACGTATCCCTCATTATCCTGAAAACATGTTTTCCTCTGAAGGCGTCCCCAGTCCCAGATCAGGGGCAAACTGCACCAAGGTACCAAAGAAATTCATCCCAGCAAATGCAAGTGTCGTACTGCCTTCAGAAATATCCCAGGCTTGCCACCTGCCTCTGCTGAATTTTAAAATACAAATAAAAGCCCAGGTGTTAGACCCATACCTGATTTTGAAGCGGCTAAAGGACAGAAGTGTTTCTGATTTTGGTTTGTCGCAGGGAAGAGATGGCCTGGGGAAGCCCCACACAATATAGGCAGCTGAAACTTAGAACAAGCGCAAGCTTTGCTTGTAGTACACCATGACTCATAATCCAAGATCCAACATTTGGGGTGTGCAGAGTTATTTCTACATTTTCATGGTTTCCTGGGAATGTTGGAAAAACAACAGGCTTATTCATCAGGATTTAGGGCAACTCTGCATTAAATGGAACGTTGAGAAAGCTGCGCAAGGGGGAGGTTGCTAGCACAAACCAGGTGCCACGAGAGGGCATCCTTTGCCATGTATGCTTATACAATACCTGGATGGACAATTACGGAAACAAATCTTAAAACAGCAGCGGGTCAGGAAAGAGAGAGGCGTCTCCCAATAGCGTAGAGCAGGTCAGCAGAAGTCGGAGAGAGAAGCGCATTTCAGACATTCCAAAGATGAGACACAGCTGTAGAAAGAGACATTTGGAGGAAAGAGGAGTAAGGACTTTGTAGCTACAGCAGTCAGTCTTAACATGCAGGTACGTTACACTGAAAGATTATTAGATGTTTTAGCAAACTCCAGTTCAGTTCTCACAGAGGACAAGAAGTCACTAAGTTGCTTATCACTACGTCTTCTAATAATCTGTAATATTTCTATTGTTATAATTAACTCATGTTTCTCATCTCCGCACTGTACTCCTAATAGATAGTAGGCACTCAGGCATCCCTTTATATACAAATAAAAAAATATATATACACAAATAAATAAATGTATTTTTAAAAAAATCCCTTATGTACAAATATACACACACACACACAGAAAAAAGTATATATATTTATTTTTATATATATTTTTATATATATATATAAAAAAAGAGACCTCAAAACTTTTGGTCCCATCTCGGATTTGAGTCATACAAGTTCTTGGAGGCCGAGGAAATTTAGAGAACCAGTCTAAAAAAACTGGCTCAAATACATTAAGGCAATGACAGTCATTTACACAGAAACTCATCTTACACTGCTTTACGCTGCAGAGTTACAACCTGTTTCAGGTTACTTTACGCTGTTAGCAGAGCAGCACAATATACTTTAAACATGAATTGTGGTCATGTCCAAACAACCTCTTCTTAGTCCAGAGGTGAAAACCCAGAAATATGAGCCAGATGCTCAAGCTATTTCAGTCTGCACATTTAGTTTAAAGGGGTCAAAGCATAAATCATCTTTACAATTTCTACTCCCAACCAAGGTAACAGTAATGCAAACATCCAAAAAAATGCTTTTCAGAAGCCTGGTTCCTGCAAGACCAGCAGAAGATAAGCAAAGAAAAGAGCAAGACTAACACAAGTGTGATTTCTTTCACTGTGAGAAATAAGCTGCAGTTCACCAGCTTCCCACTCATGTGTTTTCATGAGAATGTGTTGTTTTTACTGTTACCACGCCCTCCTGATGGAGGAGAAAGACAGGCTTATTTGTGGTGTCCTTTCGGAAAAAAAACAGCTCCTCCACAGCCTCAGCACTCTAAGGGCAGTATATGATTTCAGATAAGAGCAATTGCCAAAGCCACTGCTGATAAATGCAAATGAAATACAGATCCTGCATAGAATATCTAAAGAAGGGAGAGGGGGAGACGGAGAGTAGGTAGAGAAAGCACCACCAAAAAAAACAGAAACATTTTTTCAAAGCAGGCTGAGACAAAGTAGTGTCTATTTCAAGTCAGGTTGGCATTTTTACCAGAAGCTAACAAAGCACAACTTACTCTTGTCATTGACAAGTTCTTGGGTTCAGCGTTTCCTTTTAATTTCCCTATTCTATATTTAACTACCTACACTTCATAGAGTTTTTAGCTTCTTTTGTCAAGACAGCCAAAAGATGGCAGAGAAAACAGACAACCCCACCACTCCTCCCACAGCTCAAAGGGTGACATGCAACACTCTTACATTCAGAGGTCCAAGCTATACTTTTACAAGTCTTGAAGTCTTAACCATGATGATCACACATATCAAGGCCTCTTCTCCTCTCGGTGAGCTGGGGAAGTGTTGCAGGACAGGAAAAAAGGCACATCATCTCCTAATGTCTTGCAAGAGCAGAGCCCAAATGAGAAAATTCCTGTTCCAACAGTTCTTCTTTATCTCCCCATCTCTTCCTGTCTCTGGCCCCTCTTTGTCTCCCCTTCTACCGCTAAGCAGGAAGAAGGGACACAGTAGTGTGGGAAGGATGCTCCCAGCATTTGTCTTAACCCCTTGCATACAAGTGCAATCTCTGGCAGCAACTCTCAGACATCAGTCACATAAAAGGAAAACCTCCCAGAAGAGATTTAACAGCTATCAGGACAGTCTGTCGCATTTCTTTGGATTTTTATACTGAGAAACTAAATCAACAGCTTCAACAGACATGGAAGCACAGCTTACTACAGTCAGGAGCAAGCAGACCTCTTTCACAATTGGAGAGCCTGAAGCAATTTTCCTCTGCAGACATATTGCTAGCACTCTCCCTACCGGGGTAGCTAACAGCTTTTTAAAAGGGCAGCTTCTCCTACTGCTTACCTATGATACCAAAGCTTGGACTGACTGATCCACCAAGAGAATTCACATACGTGTAGCAACTAAATGCAGGGATGATATGCCAGGCCAGGCCACAAGAAGAGGAGAGCTAGTTCTGTGCTACTCCTGTGCCATGCAGCCTCAGGGCAGTTACCACCTCTCTTAGCCCCTCCCCTGAATATTAGTTTTCTAGGCTCTCCAGGGCCGGGCAGTGTTATACATGTGCACGTTTCTACAGCGTGTATTTGTGCTCACCACGACAGGTGCTTGCTCCATCTCTGCTGAGGCCTCAGTCAGCGGGCTGCTGTCATGCAAACCTTATTAACTGTCCTTAGCAACTCATCTGGCTTAAAGCAACTTGGTCAAAATAACACCTGTTTGTGTGTGCTTCATTAGTGACATTCAGATCATTAAAGCAGACAGATTCTTCCACGTGGGAGCTGCTTTACAGGAGAGCAAATATTTTATACAAAGAAGTACTACAGGTGACAGGAATATTTCCACCTCAAATTCCTTAAGTGTACTCACTGTATTTATTTCTGGAGGGTGGGCTTGTCAGAGAGCAAATCAGTAGCCGTCACATCAAGTGGTAACACAAGCATGTGGCTATCCAGAAATAATTACAACAGAGGATAACAGAGGTCGTGACATAGGTTTTCTTTAATTTGTGTGATGCATACAAACAGACACAGGAAGGGATATAGCAAAATCAGAAGTCACAATATAATTTAAAATTATGATATATTTTTCTATGACATTGTCCTTGGCTGTGACTAATTTATCCCAGCATCACACAACCAGGCATCAGGGACATGCTGCCCTGGCCACTGTTCTGCTGTTTGTCAGTGGGACCCTGGAAAACTTCCTAATTTGCCATCCCTGGTCTTGCGACGTGGAGGGGAAAGTCAGCAACTGCCTCTTTCCCTCTGACATCCAACACTTCCTCTCCAACTTGCATTTCAAAGACATATTTTGGTGAACTGCTCAATGTCTTCTCATATCAGGGGGTCTATCTCTACAGCAACACAGTGCCTGTAGCTCACAGGAAAACTGCTAGTCCAAGTCATTGATAGAGGTCAGGAGTATGGAGGTGTTTTATTAAGAATTAAGAAGTTAACATTTAAGTCTTCAGGGTAACTCAGAGATTTTTTAAAAAATGGTGTTTTAATGAGCCTAAGCAATTTTATTGCAGATTCTTCTCACTCAACATTGGAGAGAATTTTACTTGTATATTGTAAATCTTTCTATTTATAAAGTGGCATCCTTATTTAAAACAAAATACTATATCTTTATGGCTTCCCTGCTGTGTCATCATGTGCAAAATATCTTACAGAGACAGCAGGAAAATATGTCAGTTTTAATATAAAAAATAGCCTACTTTCTGGTGGAGATAAGTTATGGAAAAATAAGATAAAATAAATACCATTTAACAAACATTTCTGTTTCCCACAGATCCATTTTCTATTACTATCTGGCAATATTTTTTCTGTTGCTCTTCCTTGAAAGACTCTTTGACCATTTTCCTTTTCAGTCCTCCATCCCTGAAAGATACAGAAAAGAAACAGCCTTGAGCTCACTTCAGGGTAAAGGCAGAAAAATGTTACAGTATTTCGACTACATAGTCAAAGCAGTTTTCACCCTAAATGTTGGCTTTTGCAATACAACACTAAGTGATCTGTACTCCCAAGACCTATCACACAACACAAAGAATGCCTTTCCTTTAATCCAGTATTTAACAGGCAAATAATTTATTTTCACCAAATACTACCTGCTGGCTAGATCCATCTGTCAGCTCCATTTCTCTTTTTATACTATACTAGTCTATTTATTCTAGTGGAGCCGTTCAAGGAATAAAGTAATATTTTCTCACTTGCAGTCAGTAAGGGTGACAGACTACAGCCCAAGCAAAGCACATCTGGAAGAAGTTTTAAAAGATTCCAGGCTAACATTTGAGAACACAGAACACCTAAATATGCTTTAAATTCCACCTCAAAGGTGTTGCTTCTTACCAAGGAAGCACAGACATTCCCCCCCGAGCAGCGATGACAGCCTTGACTCTGTTGGCAAAGTGAACAGCATCTTCTTCTTCCTGAAAAATGTATGAATGATTTGCTTTGCAACTTGAACATTTTCTCCATGTCTCACTTTAAGAGACACTTTTTGTCAGACAGCAGGCACTTTGGTTTATGCCAGGCCCACAAGACAAACGTGACATGCAGGGCAGTTCCAGCTGGTCCTGGAGAACACCGCCTGGTTTGCCACCATTCAGTGCTGAAAAGAACTAAGCGGGAGGCTCTGTGGTTTCTGGGGCCATCTCAAACAACACACAGAGTGAGGTCACAGGTCTGGCCAGAGCACAGGATGCATCTGCTCCCAGTACTTCAGTAACAGTCTGAAGCTGGGAACGCACCGACAGGATCACCTTGGAGGAGATGGGGAGTCTTGAACAAGGTTGGGGCCTGGTGCGTTCAGGATCAGTGAATTATTGTGGATTCACAGGAGCCTGTTTGCCCAAACTGCAGAGGACTGAAGAAACATGCATTACAGAGCTTCCCTGCCAAGACTAGGGCTGAGCAAAGACTGGGGTGGGCAGTACCAAACCGGGGCATTGCTGGAGCAAAAGCCTCGGCCTCTTTGTCAGCATCAGGTCAGTATCCAGGGGCAGTGGGCTGAGAGGCTGTGCCATATTGTGGGGTAAAGCTGCCGGGCAAAGGATTAGCCACATATTCTGCAGGGCTGAGAAGCAAGGAGGTGAGAGGAAGGTGTGCAGATGGAGGTACAGGGGGGACACAGAAGGCAGAAGCACCCCAACATGGAGTGAAGAGAAGGGCTGAATTGATATATCACTTCTGGCGTGAAAAGGGGAGGTCTGTGCCAGGCTGAGGGGCAGGACTCCTGCAGCATAAAACCACATTTTAACATCTCTTCAAGTCTCTGGGAACAGAGGAAAGCAAGGCAGCTGCACCCAAGCAAAGAAGCTGTTAGGGAGCAAAAGGGAGCATGGTGCAGAAATGTCTGAATCTCCGCAAGAGTAGTTTTTACTTGAAGATAACTAACCCACAAAAATCCACACTCACTTAATTTTAAGACTACAGTGTTGCTTTCTGGCCTTTGTCCATTAAGTTGTCAATAAAGACTTACAAACATAATGCCAAAATACCACGCCTAGTAATGCAGACTTCCTACCAGACAACATTTTACGAGCATTTTCAAAACACGTGAAAGCGTAAGTACCTCTTTGACCATCGGTGGCAGGTACCACACATTGCAGACAATAGCCCAGCTGGTCATCACATTAAAAACATAGGTCATCATGGAATGCTTTGTGCTGTTCCAGAACGCATCTCCAAAGCGGGGGTCATACTGGAAGACAAGAAGAATAAGTGAAAGGGCATGATCTGCTACCTTGGTTTAAATCACGTAAGCTGCTCTTGTTTCGCCACAAACTCACAGCTCAGCTTGTTAACAGGGGCAAATCTAATCACACCTCTGCTAAAAGCAGCAGTAAATTCAGGGTAAAGCTTCACATGTCAACATTTATTACAAGTTTGTAACAGTTAACCTTTTCAAGCAATGCAGGACCCCAAACTATGACAGACCCATTGAAACACATCTCAACTATAACCAGATAGATCTACTCAAAATATAAAGACTTGTCATCTATAGATATGCTGACTACAAAGGTTTCCTTAATAATGCTCACACCACCTTTAACAATTTTCCTAAGATTAGGTGACATTATAGTTCCAGAAGAAGTAACTAATGTATCTAGAGCTAGGGTGACTTGGCTAAAGCTACTCAGAAAGCGTTGGAAGTGCCAAGAAAAGTGCCTTTATCCCTAGAGCACACAAGAGCCAGGAGCACTAGGACAGAAAGAGCAGGCAGAACTGAACACACAGCATAGCAAATTGCAACTGTGCTTCTCAGGTTGCTCCTAACCAGTTGCAAGGACGCTCAGTGAAATACCACACTGAACTGCAAGACACTGCGCACCATGAAAACATTCCATTTTCTCAGGGCTTATTCAGTACCTTATTCACACAGAACAAACCCCTTTTTAAGGTTGACACATGAACAGCTTCTCTGACTTGACAAGCTTCTGCAAATAATCCTTCCACATTTGGGAAACTGCAGATACATTACCTTGATTGCTACCGGATGGATGGTCCCTCCTACCTCAAAGCTTCCCTTCTTAAACATCATTACTGATGTGTTGTTTATGCAGGTACCTGGCCAGAATTAAAACAGATGAAGAGTTTAATCCACTCCAAGAAAAGTATCAGCAAATGAATCCTAAACTGTCTTAAGGAGACTTAAGTTGCTAGAGGAGAAAGTAAGCTTCAGTTCTGAAACATAACCCCAGAGCCTGTTCTCTCTTCCATTATGCTACATACTAAAGCAAATAGACTGCCATAAAACTGTTGTAAAATATTAGAATCTGACTTTTAATATCGCACAAGAGCTAATTAATTCTACAGACTAAAAACAAACACCTCACTTGTAAAGACTGGGTATAATAAACTGCCCTTAGTGGCGAGAAGTGAACAGAGCAATAAAATCAATATAGTTGTTTCCTACCTTCTGGGAAAATTAAAAGGGGTAATTTGGCCTTATCTGCAATGTGTTCTCTAATTCTGTGGAGAGAAAATAAAATTTCAGTATATACTTTGTTTTCATAGAAGACACTCTTATTTGGCCACGAATCTAAACATCCGTTATCTCTTACATAGGACAAGAAAAGCCCTTGCCCCATTGCCCTTTGCCAGTCAGTAGCCTCAGCCAGGATGTGTACTAGTTTCAGGCCTTTATCTTGGAGGTTCTCTTGCTAATCACAAAAGTAGGATGTCTATAAAACTGTATACAGTTTTATTTCACCTTTTTAACGCAATTAACATGAAGTCAGAGAATGGTGGTACTTGAGGCATGTAAAAAATCGCTTCTTGTTTATCTTTGACAGGTTCCAGCTATGAACACAGTAGAACTTTTCTTCTGACTGAAGTATATTCCATATTTCAAGTTTTCATGTCTTGCAGGTTCATAACATCAATTTTTGATGTATCTAATGATTCTCTACATCTAGTTAAGAGATAGGCCACTATTTTACTACATGTGCTGCATCACTTAAAAACAAATGTATCCCCACTAAGCAGATTACTGACACACAAAATCTGTTGTTTTCCAAGACACCTGTCTTTCCTATGACTCAAGAGCATGCAGTTCCTCTCCAGTCTGCATTAAAGTACAAAACCAAAACATCAGATACCAAAAAAAGAAGAGAATGATCCAGCATAGGGGGACCTTCTCCATTTTTCTAAGGACAAACTGTCATAGACACTTGCTTAACGTTGGCTGCGTTGCAGCCTATTTCATGAAGATTTAGGATGACTAACAACAGTCTGTGCAAACACCTGAGAACATAAGAACTTCCACACTGAATCAATCTTGTTCATGTCCTTAAAGTCTAACATGCTGTCTCTGCCAGGAATCAATACTGCAGGCCTAAAGAGCATTATAGGCATCAAGTAAACATATTAAGACACTTCTCTAGGATGCTCTTCCACCTTCTAGCAGCTAGGTGGTACCTTGGTCACATTTCCCCCCCATGAACTTGCTTAATTCCTTCTGCAAACTTTTACGTGTAAGGCTGATGAGAGTTGAGGATGTTTCTAATGAGTTGTGACCAGCTCCCTCAAATAATCCGCACATCTACACAAGCAAAGACGTAAGCCTAAGGTTAAGATTTGCTACGATCAGCCTCCCTTTATCCAGTACTCACAGCAGATATAACCAGCCTCCCAATGCTCCGAGCTGATGAAAAATGTACCAGGGCAAGGCATGATCTGGGAAGCAGTTGTGCTGACAGAACTCCGATTTCTGTCCTGACATCCTGAATCACGAGCCTCAAAAATGAATGAGCAGGCTCCTGCCTGTGCCAGACAGGGCAATTGTGTCCATGTGGAAATTCCCAGAGGTTACAGGGCAAACAATCAAAAGTTCAGAACATGATTGCTACACCCTGCACCTTCATTGGTGGAAGAGTTCCAAACCTTACACTGATGACAACCTACAGCTGCCCACCAAAAAGAGATGCAGGGTGAGAACAGTCAACTCACGCTTGGACCTCACAATTACTAGATCTGATGGGACAATTAAGCAAACACCTCACTACCTTACTTTTTCCTCACCAGATGACGGTCTTTCATTTCTGAGCGTTCAAACAAAACATGCTGAGTGGTTTGCATGCAAGATCTTTGAATAAGTCCCAGAAGCCCTCCATGTGCCTGGCCAACCTGCAAGCCCAAAATAAACTGGTTACTATGCAAACACGCACACACTTAAATGGTAAAATTCTGAATACAGATGAATCAGTTTCTAAGCTCATTCACGAATTATACCAATCCTCTTAGTCAAAACTGGGCACACACCTGCCTGTGTCTATTATTTCGCAGTCCTGAACATGAGTTTGAATGCTATCAAATCCCACTCTCTCTACCATAAGTTTATCCTCTTAACCAACACTACATCTACAAGCATCTCAACATTACCCATATTTACCGACTCTTTTGTTCATACCAAGGAATAGCATCCATCACTGGCCAGGATTAGAACATCTAATGGAGACGTGTGGTTGGCTACACAGATGCCTCCTTCCTGCGGTCTGTTTTCCCTGCAATGACGACCATAAAAGTAATTACTTGACGTTTGTTCTCCAGACTACAGGCTCCATCAGGTCACCTAACTAGTGAGCATTCCGCAATCGAGGCTCTCAGTGACAAAAGCATTTCAGGCACACAACTCATCTGCAGACCCACAGGAGGAGGAAGGACACAAAACATTTTAAAATACTAGTATCACTATGAGATACGTTAAAACTTCTGGCAGTACATTACAGCAGATAAGTCACCTTTCCTCATATTTTCTAGAGTCCCTTCACATTTCAGTAGTTTTGGCATTTCACCAAAACCAGTTTCCTTTTAGCTGAGAATATGCGACTTCATTGGAGTAGGCTTTTTAGCTGCATACATTACTATTCATAGAGACATATATCAAAGACCACCCAGACACTAATACTCTAAAAGCAGAGATACTAGTGTGTGATTTTGGTTGTTTTATAAAGCACAAACAAAAAATATTTCAGAAGCCTCCATTACATAAATCTCCACCACTAAGCAAGCAAGATATTAAAAAAAACTTAATGAAATACCATCCATAACTTACTTTAGGAGAGAGCATGAAGAGTTAGTTACCAAACAAATCAGCTAATAGAACAGTTAACATTTTATGGTGATGTTCTTGCATGTGATTATAACGTGTTAATGGCAAACATTGAGAAAAATGTCTAAGTGTATATTTAATCAAGAATACAGTACTACTCTACCGTCGCATACCCTGCCAATACACAACAGAAAACACAGTCAGGCATGCAAACATCTTGACAGAGTCTAGATGATCTAAACAGCTTCTTGGATCAAATTGCACCATCATAGTACCTGTGCAGTAATGGAATAAGAATCCTGCTCTGAAACTTCAGACATTGAGTACTGCACAAAATAAATACCAAACCAAGAAGAGCTGGGTGGCACCACTTACCTGTTGTGGAAATGAACAAGACCACTCAGACATCGGACACCTAATGCAGCACATATCATCTGAACCTGGTTGCTCAGCCAGCATTTAACCCTAAAAGAAATGAAGCCATACATACATTTCCAGTCCTGTGTAGTCACTCATAGAACAATATAATGTAAACTCTCCAACTTATTGCCAAGAGCTGTTATTACAAAGACCATATTAAGAGGATTGATTGCACTAACGACGCTATTCAGGAGGAGCTTATTTGGTATCAAAGATATTCTTGGTCCATTCTTCTACTGTAATCTATTCTAAATCTACCAGATTCAAAGCAGAGCCGATAATAGTCAGGGTTTTGTTTTATAGATTTTCTGTGGAAGCAACTGCTATTGACTCATTCATTAATATTCATTAAATATAAAAATATTTAGCTGGTGAATCACATTTGATTTTTTTGGCACTGACAGGACAGAACTATCTCACAGTATTAATATGGAATTGCTCATGGTAGATGATTTACTTGCCCTATTCTAACTCAAGTAGAGCATCCTCTTTATTTTCCACTGTAAGATGTGCTTCCAGCAGTATCTATCTGTTTTACATTGCATGTCCACTTTCAAATGCCATTGCCATACTCTCTCTCATAATGCTCTATGAGTTTACAGTAGAGAAAAATCACACCCATGATAGTCCACATGAATCCTCAGGACTCAAGCTGATTTACATTCCAACACCCTAATTGAAATCCTTAAAGAAATGAAAAAGAAATGGAAAGAGCCCTCAGCAAACACCTACCTGCCATTTGGAAACCGTCCTACTACCGTAGTGGCCAAGACCAGCAAGAGGATGCTGAAAACAGCCAAGCAGATGCTACAAAGTAAAATAATCTTAATTAAATGTTAAGAAGCAAAACTGGAAGAGCAAGCAAGAAAATCTTTTATTTAACACTTTGATCCATTTCACAATGCTTCCCTCCACCATTAATAGCATCTAACTAGCAATACAAACCAGTTAAGGCCAACAGGATAATATGAGCACAGATTTTCACTCAATTAATATTGCACTGAATACAAAACCTTGTGCTGCCTGGAGCCTGTCTTCCAAAAAGCACCACACTCTGATCTGAAGTGATCAAGCGGTAAAGAAGTTGTTGCGTTCAGAGGATGGCGAGTAGTGGCTCGTGTTCTTTAATGCAGGTGAGATTTTAAGTGGCAAAATGGACCCGTCATTTCATTTTTAAAAACCTATGCAGAGATTTCAGTGCATATTTCAAGCCCGAGCAGTAAGCTACTATATAATCATGAAAATTAAATGTCATTGGTTACTAATGCCTGAGCAAAACCAATATTGAAGCCATTTCTACATAAATGTTGTCTTAAGCTACATACTTAAGTTTACAAACAGGTATATGTGCTCTGCTATGTGATCGACTGGTATGAAGTCCTTCTATGCACGGCAGCTATGTTTTGCATATACTGTCCTACCATCAAAGGAATAAGAGATTTTAAAAGCTCCTACTCTTGACAAGAATTTAGCCATTTAGCCCTGTGCTCCCAGAACATTGGCTTTGCTTCTAATCCCAAGTCTTCCTCTCTCTTATTCAGACAGGCAGAGCCTGATCCTTTCAGTTGAAACAGCTGTTACTTTACATAACGAAAAGATCTCCAGATCATTTCTATAAAGATTTGATAGATCTTAAAAACAAATTAAATTAAGACATTGCATACTAATAAAACATACAGAACATGAGAAATGTACATCTTCAGCACCTTTTTTTTCTTTTGGGGATATCTGAGTTTCAATGACATCTTGGAAAACAAAGACATGCCAGGTTCTCCTTTCTGCGTATTATTGCACATCTTTTGTAAAAAGTAACATGAAAAACTGATCCCAGCAAATTACATCTGGCTCACCGAAAAGGCATCAGGAGACAATAGCGAATTAGGATCCCAATGACCCACACAACAGTCAGTTGCCAGCTGACATTGTGCAAGTTGGCATTGCTTCTGCTGAGTAGATTCCAGGACACCAGCTCCTCAGAGGAGAACCGTCGGGTGACTTCATCTTCTGCAACTGCCTCACACCCCTTCTTGGAGAAGTACATAACGTCAGCAAGGCTGAAGCATCCTCGGCGCTGGCCACCAATCTCCTTTTCCATGGAGGTTTCCTCTCTCTGGATGATGCCTGCATGAGGAAATGAGTCAGCCTTCCACACAGCGGAATGGACAATATAGATTCCAAAAAGAGCAAAACACACATGCTTTTTAGAAATAGCTCTCCTCCTAGTCCAAGCACCATAATTGCATTGTTATGCCTCATTTATGTACTGGCATTTAATTCCACAAGTTACTTCTCTAATCCTATGCCATATAACACCACTAAATTGTTGAAGAAAGGAGAAAAGTAATCAGAGCGAGCTGCAAATAAAACCTTGAACACAACACCTACTTCATTGTCATTTACCAAACAACATATTTACACACACCTAGAAATGCCAACAGTGCACTATCAAGATTGCAGACCTCTCCTCGTGCCTTGACTCAAATTCAGGCAGTGTTTGTATAGCTGTTGTTCTTGCTGCCATTGATTAGTTTTACTTTTTCCACAATATTTTCGCAGCTGTAACAAACGCCTTCCTCTAGTATATTTTCTCAGAGCCTTCTCTCTTCCCCATCCCTTCTGCTTTAAGAGTCACTTCACTACCAAGAAACATCAAAGTATCTAGATTTTTCCCCAAGATATACATGGTGTAACACAGAAGCATTGTGCAGGACGAATAACAACACATTCATGCTCCATATCTGTAAAATTACACCTCATAGGACAGCCATGCAGCAAGTCTCAGTGAAGTTTGCTGAGGTCACCCTGAAACCACATTGTTACCTGGCTGGTTACAGTGACTAAAATTGTATTGATTCATACCAACTAACACTTGACTTTTTTTTTTTTGGGGGGGGGGGAAGACGGGAAGGGACAAAGGGGGACAGAGATAGGACAGACGGGGGGACA
Organism: Phoenicopterus ruber ruber; assembly: GCA_009819775.1. Classification (NCBI taxonomy): domain Eukaryota; kingdom Metazoa; phylum Chordata; class Aves; order Phoenicopteriformes; family Phoenicopteridae; genus Phoenicopterus; species Phoenicopterus ruber. The sequence continues at coordinate 66,240,280 of CM020218.1, read as the reverse complement.
GGACGGAATGGACGACATTAAATATGCATTATTCAAAATACATTTAATTGACCTTAATCAGCATACTATCCCCTGATCACAAAACTCTCCTCCAGCTACACTTCAGTCAAACCTTCAACATCCAGGAAATCATCAGACCTGAAAGTCATTAGCTGACAAACCAAGCAGTCTACATGACTAATGACAAAAAATGGCACTACAAGTAAAAGATTATTATGAGAACTTAACCCAGTCCCTTCCGGTCAAAGAAGAAAGGAAAAATAGTTGGGAAGAAAAAATAAAAATAAAAGTTACACTCTCAGATTTTATCCCTATGCCTAGAGAAGAGGGCACATTGTAACATGATCCATGGGATGGTGTAGCTCCTTTACTTGAGAGACCCTGTCTTTTTGCATGCTAGGAGTTACAAGAAGCAAGAGAGAACCCATACAGAGCAATGTCAGGGGCAAAGAATACTCATTCCTCCTAATCTTGTAAAGAGAGAGGACTGATGGAGTCAGAAAGTACAAAATACTCATGAAAAAGGGGACAGCTTCCCAAATGCTTATCAGCAATGTCTTTCTCTACCCACACTAGTCTCTAACACCTTTTATTCAGAAGACTTAATCACTCACAGGTTACCTTGCTTATAACATACTTAAAGTCTTTTTTGTAGATTTGTAACTTCAGCAGTTATTTGCCCATCAAACTCCATTTTGGCCATTCCAGTTTTCTTACTTAACATCAGATGTAATTTATGTTTCTGTTAACTCTTTTCTAGATGAGATATTAAAATAGCTGCCTTTTTTACAAGATGAATAGTGCTGTGTAACCTTCATTCAGAGATCTTACCAGTGGAGATTAAATTTTCAAGTGCCAGCGCCTTCTGCTTTTTTACTCCCTCCTCAATCTGCAGGGTGGCCCACTGTTCCCAAAACAAGAAAAGCAGATGTTGATGGTTTTCATTTCATCATTTTCAAGCATGCTGTAATTACCTTAAGGGAATTGTCTGGGCCTCTTTTATTGAAACCAGGTCTCAGATTTTCATTTTTCAAATTCAGCCTGAAGGCTGTCTTGCACGCCTCCTGTTTCATTTGTTATATTGGTTACCTTCTATCATTGTCAGGAAAAATTGTTTGGCTCAAACTTCTTTGCAGGACAGAGGCAGTTGGGTTTTTTTGCTGGGGCTTTCCATTGCTTTGGTTTGTTTGGATTTTTTTAAAAAAACAAACAAACCAACCAACCCACAAATTACTGAGCTACCTAAAAGACTCTATGAGGTCCATGGGTCCAAAACTCTCTATTCCTCAGTTAGCTTCAGGCAATAGAATGATGCAAAATACTATCACTGACATTAGAGACATGCTGGAAGAATAAATCTAAAAATAGATTTTAAAGAATAAAAGAGATTCTCTCAGCCTTAGGGCATTCATGCAGTTTCTGTTAACAGAAGACAGAGAAGGGACCATTTCATATCCACAGTATTTCTGAAGTAGTAGTTTTGGTAATGAGCTTTCACCCTTCCCTGTTTTTAATTTTTTGAGCTAAACCAAGTTTCTCCTCCCTTTATGCAAAGCAGCATAAAACTCCTTTAGCAAAATCAAATATACCAATATGCTTAATTTTTGAAGTTTTCATGTTTTTGAATGTTTTCATCATGCATATATAGACATATAAATAGTAGCTTTCGTCAGTACTAAGTATTCCTGTATTTTTGTTGAGATACCTGCCCTAGCAAAGGACACAAAATGCTTGCATGTAGGCTCTGCTCATTATTAAGGAATCAAACAACCTACTCAACATATACCCTCACCTGCTATCAAGGCTTCCCACCTACAACAGATAAGGATCCATCCTTCTGCTTCAGGATCAACTCTTGCTAAACAGTTTCTTTCCCTCTTACTGACATGCACAGCCATTTAAGTCACCACGAAGCTCAATCTCAAATAGTCTTCACCACATTACAAACCTGCTATGTTGCATGTGCCAGTGATGTCAACTAACTTTTTGCCGTCCTTAAGTTTTGCATGCTCTCTACCAGCTCCTTCTGTAGCTATTGAAATTAAAGTCAATAACAAAAAAGGGAGACTTTATCATGGCATAATTAGGGTATTTTAGTTATCTTTAGTTGACTTTTTTTACCTACCCTTAGTTGACTTTTTTTTTACCAGCCATCTTAAAAGAGAAGAAAAGAAAAAACAGAAACCAGAACGGGCAGTGATGTGAAACTTTAAATTCCATGCAAACCATATGTTATAACACCATGGAAAAAAAAAAATACAGACCTTCACCTTGTCTATACTTTCCAATTATTCCCTAGGAAAGGTAAACTGGTACATCATCTGTCTCCATCTTTTGCAATACAGGGAGAGTCATTCACAAGTGGGAGGCCAGGGGATGTCATGAAAACGGCAGCCCACACACTGAGAAATTAAAGAATATACGGCACAGGAACAAGAACATTGCAAAAGAGAGTAAAGACAGACATGTGGCAAACTTAACCCCTTTATAATATACTGCTGGTCCTCACCGCTTCCCCAATATCCTTTAGGATAGTTGTACAGCATGAGGGAGGACAATGATAAGAATCACCTAGCTTGGCAAATAAAGCACTTCGCCTTACTCTCTGCTTTCCTGTCTCCTGCCTACCACCCTTATCTTGCCCATCATGGTCCTCCTACGTGAACAGGCACCTGCCAGTTGGCAAGCACTGCCATAAATGAGCTTGCTTATACTGTCTTGAGCGATTCAGAATACCTCAAGGAGGCCGGCTTTTGATTCCCAGATGGAAAAAGGGTGATAATCACTAACCAAAGTGACTCACAAAAATATGTTAACTAACTCAAATGAGCAAGACAAGTCAAAACCACACAAAAATTTATAAAGTTGACTAGTAAAGTATAAAGTCCTGCCAGGCAATAGTGCCTGGTACCTCATAGCACAGAGAGACAGTGGGACAAAAGTGGCAGCCTGTAATTAATTAGTCAGCCAAGGCTACAAAGGCAGAGGACAAGGCAGATGAGGAAGAGCTTTCAACAGGTGAACGGTTACACAGGGCTCGGTAGCTTGGAAAAGAGCTGGCTGAGATGGCGTGTGACAGGTCTACAAAGCCTAGACTGGCACAGAGCAGGTGTATAAGGAACAGTTATCCATTTTCTAATACAAGAACTAGAAAGCATCATATCAAAGTGTTGGGCAGGGGGTATGAGCAAGAAAAGGGCAATATATTCCACAAAACACCGTTATTGTCCAGGACGTATTGCCAGAGATCAACTGAAATGGGAGCAGTTACCTAAAAAACATGGGTGAAAATCATCATGGGACACAGAGCACGAAGTCACCTCTCCTAACTCATGAATCAGCACAGGAGGCTGAAGCAACAAGCAGGTGGGAGAGTATTCCTAGCAATATGGCTGGACAATCACCCAGCTTCTGAGCTTTTCATCAGGCAACTGAGTTGACACCTGTCAAAGCCAGGCTATCCATCTGGGCCAAACTCCAAACTGACACAACAGAGTAGTTTCCTACAATCTTCTGCATTTGGTGGCATCTGTACATTTAATTTGTTTTTAAAATATGAAATAAGGCTTTGTGATCACCTTTGTTTTGTACAGTATTGAGACAGAGCTGTCACGCTGGTCTTTGTTGCAAAACAGTAATGAAAGGATGTTTTAAATACCTTACAAAAACGCAGATGTTGCAATTAACACAGAATTTAAGTGTTAAATGGAGCAACTTCATTCCTGAGTTTGCTGACCAAATGAGAACTCAGGCGCTATGCTTTCCTCCCTCCCATTTCTGAAGTGAAGAGGACACAAGGAGTCCAAACATAGAGCGGGTGATCCCAGCTGGAATACCGAAGACTTGACACCTTAACTCCAACAGCCCATTCGTTTGAGGCTTCCTGTAATTACATTCTGAACAAAATAACAATGTCTAATACTTCATTATATTAATTACTCTTTTCATAGTACATGACATGAAAAGCTATACGGTATGGAAGGTTCATTTTTTAAAATCTCACTTCTGGTTTTTCCTCCCTTTTTCCTTTTAAGTACAGCTCGGTGTGTTGTTCAGTACTCCATTTTTCTGTACTGTGTAATAATTTGTTTTTGCACCTCTTCCTTTCCGTTCCTATGTTCTACTACCTCTTCTCTCATGTTCTCACAAAAGCTTTTTCTAATCACTCATAACACCGTCTTTTTTCAATCCTCTTCTTGGCTTTGTTCTCATGTGTGACAAAGGCCTTGGGGCAATTACATTTATTTAAATGTAAAGTCTTCCGATGTAATTACAAAAAGAAGGTCACTAGGTTTTTAGTGCAAGATAAAATCACCATCTCAGATCAAGCACTTACAGCCTTTTCATCCAACAGTCCCTTCTGTCTGGCCTCATTTCCCCTTTCACATCCCAAACAAGAACCCAGATCAAATGATCTGCACATTATATAGCAGGTCTGAGAGGACGTGCAAGCAGTGACTGTCCATAATAGGACAGTGAAAAGCACCCACAAATCTCGCGGCTGCTCTAATGAGGGCAGACGAAATAGGTTGAGAAGGGTCCCAAACATTTTTGGGGGATAAAAGCACAAATATCGTTTCTTTGGGCTTTGATGCAGTAGCTAGCTCAGGATAACCATGTATTTGAAATCACAGCAGCAAGCTTCTTCCACTAGCTTCAGTGTCTGCAACATCTGCCCATACTCCAGTGGGAGTTTACAGCATATTAGCTACCTCCATGTACAAGCGAGCTATCAATTCAAAGAGCATCCACAATTATTAGCTGGCTGATGTCCTTCCTACACGTGAATATTTCTCAAGAAACAACAATACTCTAATTTCATACAGAAGCTCAGATCTCAAATTCCAGAAGATTCTTGGCAAATGGAGCTACTGCTGTTTAACATGTTTATTTGACTATCCACAGGACTGTGAGAGCATGGTGTAGATTTCATTCTAGCAAATGCATTTTCTTTTGCAGCTGCAACACTGAAGAGCTGGAATAATGTCCCTTGCACAGCTTTGCTGGTATCGTCATTTCCACCAAACCCCATTACAGACAAGCAAATACAAAGCTTAGAGAAAACATGTTATTTCACAAATAAAAGCTTACAAGCATACGGGAAAGAATAACCCTATCAGAAACCAAACCAAATTAATTTTTATCATTTCCAGAAATATTTGCCACCATTACTCATTGCTTAGTAATGGATCTGAAAACTTGGGCTTTATCCTAAAACACCTATAGCTCCCAGCAAATTCAGTAAGGGCTACAGATAACACAACTTTGAAAAAAATACCTTTTGACCTTAAAATCCTTGATTTCAATCTCTACTCGTTTATTTTTCTCAAATTGACCAAACATAGAGGAAAATAAAACACGTTTTTCCTCTGCCTCCCGATTTGCATAGTCATTAAAAGCTGTAAGAAGCAAATACAAAGTGTTCTCAGGTGAGAAGTTTTCTATTAATTTTGCTGGTCTACATAACAGACTAAATGAAATGCAATACAACGGAGAATCCAATCATAGTGTTCAAGGTTGGATTTTTGGTGAAACATCAACCAGTTGTTTGGTACTTCCTAGAACGCCAGTATTCCCGCGATATAGTCAGTAGCGTGCTAATACATGACTAAGCATCTGTTCTCAGTATTTTCAGCGTGGCTATCTGGTAAGGCATCCTATTTCACCATTCAGGCTAGCAACAGGAACCAAGTTGCATTACCCTGTTAGCATGATCTCAGGCAGATAATGCCACAGCTAGAAACAAGTCAATACTTGACTAGGCTATCAATGTTAAGTTGTTCATTTCTTGAACAAAGGGCGCGTATAAACCTGCTTTAAAGCTAACTGTATCCCCAGCAGCAGTTTCAGACATATTCTGATGAATGAGCCCCAGCAATTGCACGCACAAGCTTTAACCCAGCATTTCCCAGTCCTGCCCTCGCTTTGGAAGAGCCAAGTGGGCCACAGCGCAAGCAAAGGGAACCTAATGTTGCCTTCATCCTCTCTCCCTCCCATTTCTCGCCAAGATACCTCTTAGCTACTCTTTTGGCACGATGAGAATCATTTGAACAATACTTCAAAGAAAATGGTTGAAATTAATCGTAAGATGAAAACAGAGGAAACTCCTTTTTTTGCCCACAGGACAGTTAGGAAAGAACTTTCAACTAAAGAACAAAACTAAAAGATGCCAACAAGGAGCCAGCCTGAAACTGCAGTACACGGAGCTGTGCTCTTCCTGTTATTAGCTGCTGCAGCAGTGGAGAACTAGACACAAAGGGCTGTATCTGATCGCATAACAATTAACTTAATTACTTCTTTTTTGATAAATTAATCCTCCACATTGTGAACACAAAATTATCATGCTCATAACCTGTTACGAACACTGTGGAAAAAAAAAAACATTTAACGTGCTTGTCCAAAGAGAAGTGCCTTCCTATATCAAGTACCCACTGGGTGGGTCAAATGTCCTTTCAAGTTGGTAAATACACAGGAAAAAAAACATAGAAATTATTTTAATGTCTGCCAACTGCAGCAGCAAAGCTGTCCAAAGACCTCCTCAGGTTTGCGTTTGATATGAGAGCGCCTGATGAAATCAATTCCACATACAATTGCCACGAGCCTCTTGCTCAGAATACCAATAAGAATTTAATTAGCATACCACTGGCCGATAAAAAAATTATCACATATAAAAGCCAATATTACATATAGCCAGTGCAGGCAGTCATTTCCCATTGACATCAGTATCTGAAAAAACAAGTAACCCCTAAAGTTTGCAGTCATGTCCACTATGCTAAATAATGTTCATACAGCTGAAGACAATCCCTGTCAAAGAGCTCTTAATCAGCATTAATAAATAAATAAATAAATAAAAGGAGAGAGACAAAAGAATTATAAGAAGATAGAAATAAGACAGAACTAGCAAGGTAAGATGGACATGACGTTAACTGTATCACATTGTTACAGACATGTTCTACTGCACAAACAGAGGGCTCTAATAGCTTAATAATAGTAATAGTAACAATACTAGTAATAAGGTTTCTGCCACAAGTAGAAAAGTATATTCATGAAAAGCAGGTTTCTGCCAGAAGGACAAAGTTAATCTACTGGAAAACTGAAACGCTTCACTGTTCAATATGATGAATTCACAGCACCTACTTTGAGCCACTGATGGATATGAAAAGTCAGACTTGGAAAACCTAAATGCAATTCGGGCTTATTAAAAGCCCCAGAAAACTTTTACTGATAGCAACAGAATCAGGATCTTAGCCACGACCTGTTCATCTCTAGAAAAATTACGCTTTTAGAAGGTGGCATGGATTCCTCAAGTCTTGTACAGCAGAACTTGTGACTGCTGGATCCCCCAGATTTATAACTGGAAGAAGCAAACACACAGAGTCAATATTATTACCTAGACCATTAATACCATGTAATTAGAATAATCCAAATAAAACCACTGAAACTTACGTACATCTAAAATACATGTTCTTGTTACTTACAAACTCCCGTACACTAATACATCTTTTTATTTATATTTGACTTTTTGTAAGTATAGCATGAAGTATTCTAACCAGCTTGAACTAGAAGCAATGTATCATGGAATCTCTACCTTAACCTAAGAAAACCTCAAAGTGGTACCAGATGATAACCCAGCACATAACTCGATATCATTAAAGACAGCATTCAAAAGAACTATCATGTAAGTTAAAGCTGCAAACAACACATCCAAGACTCTCAAAGCTAATGGAATTCTTTCTGCTGACTTTTATGGCATCTATATCAAATGTACAGATTTTTATTTTTTTATTAAACATGTCCTGTAGTAAACACACACCTTTTTAACGCAATTCTCAACTTACCTCTAACATTTTAATTACAATTTTCACATAGAAATGAGAAATTCCCAATGACACTCTAAATATCGAAGGCAACAAAACTAGCACCACAAACAAAATCGTCCAGATAAAGAAAATCTTGCCTTCCACAAGACCATAACCCTCTTTATTGTCTTCCATGCTTGCTCCTTCAAAACGCCAACCCACTGTCTTTCTGAGAATATTTGCTTATCTGTAGTGGAGAATCCAGCAATCTTCAAGAGACGGAGCCAAATAAAAATTACACATTCTAAAAGCCAAAGCTATCTCTAGGAGAAGGCTGTTGCCCTCAGAAGCCTGCCAACACAGGCGTCCTCAATGATAATTTAATTTTTACCCCTTGTCCCGCCCTAACTCCACCCACTTCCTTTTAATTGATAAGCATTTACTCACCAGATATAATAAAAGGGAGAAGAAAGAAAAAACATGGTAAGTAATAATACCTGTTAGGTAATAAGATGCTGTCAATCAGGAAACTTGTCAATGTGTCAACTAGCTTTCACAAGGCTTCCCACCAATAAATTACAATACAGAACCAAGTAGGCGCAGTTTTCAGACTGCCTAAAATCTTATCTTTTAAAACTCATTTTTTAATACACATGAAGCAGTTCTCCAACTGACATTTGCTCAAATTAGTAACTTATTCAGTCAGACTTTCTACTTCATGGTGAAATGACTGCCTCATTTTGGTACTTGACCAAAGGAACCAAACCGAAGCTTGAGGTGCAAGTCAGGCATGGGGTTTTTTGCCCTTTTTTTTTTTTTTTTTTAAATAACACCTGTGAGACGGAGATGCAGATTTCAGCAGGCAGGAATTGACAACACAATAAAACCTGCTCCCTCCGCTGCTCCACAAGAAATTAGCCAAACTGTATTACAGGGTTACAAAATACACTGTGGTGAAGTAACAAGTCACCTACCTTTGCATCTATTCAACTGCAGAATTTAAATAAAATAGATAAGCAGGTTTCTCCTTCTATCCTATCAAATGCCAATAATTTAATTCACTATTTTTAAGAAAGAGCGGGTTCAGCCCCTTACACCGACCCTTCTCCTGCCCTTTTGTGTGCATCACAGAAGAAACAGAGATCAATAAATGTATCTCTAGAACCTAAGAGGAGCCCACCAGCTGCTTATTTACAACCTTATCACAGAATAAATTAACTAACCTTGGTGGAATGAGCATTCAGGGCATGACTTCCAAGATAGCGACATGCTGGTCCACAAAAGATCTTTCCTTTGTATGTGCTTACATTAGCACATTTGTCTAAAGCTGGGGCTGTCCTTTTAAAATATCCCCATCCCCATGTACCGCTGTTTCGTTTATGTTATGGAGCAGCCTCAGTACGCACAAACTGCATGCCTCAGAAATGAAAGCAGACCCAAAGATCCTCTGTACAAAGTGCGCCCAATACTCTCCAGTCGGTAACAGAAGCACACACATCAGTGGGCTGCACTACCGCTAATGCTCCCGTTTATACCAAGCACCCAGGCACCAACAAGCAGGCTCTTGGCATGTTACAAGCTCACGTGATACGATGACAAGCTTCTTGTGCCATATAATGAGTCAAGTAGCTTTTGCATCTTCAGATTTCCTGCTGAATGCCATCCCTCAGATCTTTGTAACTGCATCGCATCTTCTTCAGCAATCTAACTTTCCTTTTGCATCTTCTTTTCATTATTTACCTGCCTTACTTTGTCTCCCCGTGCTGGCCTCTTTCCGAGCCTTTTGTGTCTTCTACAAAACCCCACTGGTTTGTTTTTTAATAGTTTCTGCCTTCCCATTGCTCTTTCTCTCAATGGCAACCTCAAGCCCCTCACTCTCCCATTACACTGCTGCTGCCAGGCACACCGTTACCCACTATTTCTTGCCTGCCTCACCAAAAGGCTCTAGTTATAGGCTTCTCTAGGAACATTGTTTCCTTGTTTGTAACACAGCTTTGCTCACCCATTTCTGTTTAGCTGCCATTCCTTACGTTCTCGTTTCTGGTCTCTTCCTTGAGTGGTGTGCCCTGCTAACACACATTCCCCAGGGCGGCATATGGTAGAGAGCTGGATGAGGGGGGTTGATCCTCTGGCACAACACAGCGCATCCCTGAATAGCTACCTTCAGCCTTGGCGCAGGGGATCGGTATGCACGTCATCTGGGTGCTAAAAACTTTGTGGGCGGGAGGGTGGAGGTAGTTTCTGGGACCTGATTTGAGGCAGGAAAGGTGGGCCAAATGAATTATTGATAGCACACCAGGAAGCAACAGGAAGATGTGGCAACTCTCTTAATGGAATACCTCAGCAAGAGGTCTAGGCACACAAAAGAGGGATCGTTTCTTAAAAGGAGAGAGGGAAAGACAGACTTCCCTACCCTGGGGGAAGGAAGAAGAGGTTTCCTCTCCTGAATGAGGGAGAATCATTTTCCATCCTGCAAGACCTTATCATTTGCACTGCCTCTCTAACGCTTACAAAGTCATATTCCCCACCACACCAGGAGCACAGACAGATGCTGTAATTCTTCCCTGCCACCTTCTAAAAAAAACAGAGAGCAAGCAAACCCCTCCCATGCTCACCTGTCCATCATGCTGAATGATGGGACTGTAGCCCTTTGTCAGCTATAATTTTCCCTGGCGAACCACTCAGTCCAAGACAACTGAGCTTTTCTAGGGGCTGCTGAGACAGCTATCACAGGCATATCCCAAAAAAGCAGAACAGGTTTGGAGGGGGAACAAATAAAACGTAGAGGCTTTGGCAGTCTATTGCTTTTCACCCAACATGTCACATTTGCCACACAGCAAAAGACAATTACTACCAGTTTGCTCCTGGACACGCAGTACTGCCACAACCCACTGCAGCGAAAGCATCACCTTGAATTCATGGGCCAGCCTGGGAGCCCCGGCCCCTTGCGGGGCTGCGAAAGCAGAGGCCATAAGGATGGCATTCCCACATAAAGTGACAGAAGATGAAGAGCTGCTAGTAGCCTCTCTACCAAGGTGGTCAAAACGTCTAGTCTAAAGGCTGGCAGAAGGCACTACAAAATCCAGGCCAGGCCTCTTTTTTTTTTTTTTTTTTTTAATTCTTCGCTTTCCCCACTCCTGAAATAATGCAAAACATTTCAGTGTTCTTACTCTTCTATTGCAAACCTTTAATGTCACGTGGTTACGAGGAAAAAACAAACAAACAAAAACAAACACCAAAACCACCCAAACTGGGAACACCACCAAAATCAAGAAGAGCATATTAACAGTATGGAATAAAAATTCTAATGCAATGGAAAATTGACCCAAAAAACCACTAAAGAATGAGCTTGAGTACTGGAATTGCTCCACGACCAAGGAGTCCAGTCTTGGTTAATTTTCTGCCAAAAGTGGCTGACAAAGCTTTGAAAGCATCTCTCTGCTCTTGGGATCATAAGCATGGAAACAACTGAGACACGGTGGTCAAAGCAGGTCTACTTCTTAACTCTAAAGCACTCAGGATTGCTATAGAAGTAAACCTGGACTTGAACTACATCTCTGCCCTGTATGAAGGTGATGCGCTTGCTTGTGATATGAAGAAGAAAAGAAATTCTTTATTTCTCCAGGCAATTCATAACATCGCTTCCCATTTTCCAGTCAGAAAGCTGACATAGCTTATTGCACCACCATTGCAATCAGCAGGGGTTTTTTATTATTATTTCAAAAGAACCACTGAAATGTACATGTTTGTCGAATTCCAGTAAGAATAGCCACGCATCCAACACTATGAGCTGAATAACCACAGTTTGTGATGGGGCTACACAAAATTCCTCAGCACAATAATTTCTTTAAGAATTAGCTCTGCCATCCACTGACTGAACAGAGCTTCTACATGTTATTCCTCTGCCCTTCTCAGTATTTATTCCTCTTACCAATAGCCAGCCCGCTGCAATCATGTCCATTTTGAAGCTGGAAGAGATACTTTATCCAGAAGTGTGAAGGTATTGCAAATAATTCAAATAAACATGCAGTAACAGAATGTAGTTTCACTCATTTGTAAGGTCCAAGTAAACAACAGCTGATGAATTAATACTAAATAACTACAAGCACTTATTTATGATGAAGTACCCTGCATGTCAGGAAAAGTCGCAAGACACGTAATGTGCAAAACTCTCTGTTCATTTGCAAGAATGAAATCCAGCTTAGAAGAAAAGGATGTTCGTGACATAAAAGTAATTCCAAGAGCAAAGCTCCCTTTAATTTAACAAATCTCAAATTGTCAGCTACAAGCATAAGAAATGCACTTGAAACAATGAAGATATTCCTGGCCTCCTAGGGGAATGAGAAGGAGATAGAGTAGGTGTCAGCTGCCTACTCTTGGCTCTTGATCCTTGAGATCATTCTGCTAATTTCGTATTGTTAGGCAATGTTTTGCAATTGTCTGAGGGAACCAGAATTACAACTCATTTATTTTTTCACTGCAAGGAGAAGCAAACACAGCACTGACCTCTGCCTATCTGTAGCACCTTATATGGAAGGGTGAAATCGGGTATAAACAGCCTTTTCCTGCACAGGAGTGGCCATACAGCAGTTATTGTTCAAGCAGGTACATATACACTGTGAGCAGATAAAAACTGCAATAGGACAAAACAGCTTTCAAGGAGCGCCACTATGGTTTTGCCTTCCCTCTGATAAGTTACACACTGCGGACACTGACTAGAAAGAACACTCAGCGAGGCCTCTACAGAGACGGAATGACGTGGTCACAGAAATTTTGGGAACCATTCTTTCCAGGTACACCTCCTTCCTGTCCAATACTAACTATTCCAGTGACTCCAAAAGGTGCCTGTAGGGATGTCACGGAGGAGAGTCTGCAGCCAACACCGCGCTGCTTTCCTCGTAATGCCTTTCTTATCAGACTACCAGAACATCGTATGTCCCTAGCAGATACTGTTCCAGAAGAGCACTGACATATCAACTTCAGCCAGGTGGTGCTTCAGATGTTGAAGTAATACATTCCCTACAGGTTAACAAAGAGATATTTCTACCTGAGGCAAACAACAATAGGCTCCATGACTATCAATCATGGTCAATCTTCTATCGGTCAATCTTCTTTTTTACAGTAAATATACAGGGTATACTGTTTACCTGCTTGAAGCTGCAACACAATCAAAGGCTGCTTACATCTAGAGGTACACCCCAGCATTGTCATTAGACACATGAAGGTGTTACTATTGCTAAAATTGTTCCTCTGACTCCAGTTGTAGGGCTCCCTGGTATTTCTATGCAAGTTTTGCCACACTAAAAAGACAGCAAAGCAGACTGATCTACTTAGAAAAGCCCTTTAAGTCAATGACACAAAGTCAAGAGAGCAAACCTAGGCTGATTTCCCACATCTCTTAACATCCAGGGGTATCGGGATTATGTTTTGCAGGATAAGAAAGTCTTTCCAACAGGACTGACCAGAGCATTCTGCACTCCAGCAATTCTGATGTGTGTACTCACATGTGAAATCTTCTATGAATACCTCTTTTTCAATTAAACTTTTATCAGCTATAACAAAAAAAAAGGCCCTTTTGGGTTTTGCTTATATCTTCTCGATGTTTCAACCTCACATTCAGCAAACTCCTCACCTGATTGCTACTCAAGGGTGAAATAATCTCTGGTGGTTTTGTTTCAATTTTTATCAAGACTGAGGTTCATGCCTCACTTGTGAAAAATTCTCCAAAAGGCCAGAATAACCTTAAAGATCACCTATTGCATGGTAAGCAATGTCAGGTGGAATATTTATGTATGGAAACCACACTGTCTTCAGGCACTAAACTGCAAATATCCACTCTTCTGTGTTCATACTCTAACTGATCGATGTGCGCTGCCTTTTAGGTCTGCATGGATCCCATCTATGCCACAAAACAGATCTGTGTTTATATCTGACCGCAGCAAGATTGTGCTATTTATGGTTTATCTTTGGCCATCAACAGTTGAATCATGAAAACATTGAAGAAGTATGATTAGGTATTGTATCACTCATTAGGATGACTGTAGCACATTTAGCTCTGACCACACAAGCATTATTGTTTCCACACAAGATAAATGCAACAATTACAGAACCTTATTTATCATATCCTGTAGCTTACAACAGGCTTGTGCCTTTGTATCACAAAAGCGTGGAGTCCACTACATGTTCTGACTACATTTGTTTGCCTCGGCAACGCATAGGTACCTATCAGATGTGTAGGCATTACATGACTGTCAATACATATCTCATATATTGTCAATATACATCTTGTATACAGTTTGTGTATCATCGATGCTGAATGCGACGGAATAATTTGTCAATGCCCAACATTCATTGCATTCATTAAATGGATAAAATTCTCTCACAGCCCTGGCTTAGGAGTGACTGCAATCACAGCACAGGGTCCTTTGGGGCAATTTCTGAAAAATGTCAGCATTCATGTCCTCTTTCACCATCTTCTCCACAAACAGCTATGCAAGCTGGTCACATCCATCTGTTCTTGTTGCCTCCACCATGGCAATGTGCTCCATAACGGAGTCATTTGTTGCAATGTATCACTTTAGTTGTGTTGTACATATTACCCATTCGTTTAATGCCACGTGGCCCGCATTGCAAGAAACGGATACCAGCTCTTTCCCGTTAATCTTGGCAATCATTCTGTATCATCTGTAGACTCGTTACCCCCCTATTCAGAGATCTAGATCATTTATGAATGTGTTGAGAAATAAAAGTCTTAGCTGGTCCCTCTGTCCACTGTGAGAACAGGTAAGAATCACAACAATTTTCCTCTTCTAAATATTGACACCATTTGCATATATTTTAAATAATACTTAAGGAATTTTAATTAAATGTAAATATGCCAGAACTAACCATTCTCCTTCTAAATTGCGCCAACAAGTTTTAAGGGAAAGGAAACTGCACTAAAAAGGTTAATTTTATATGCAACCTAAAAATATATGCATGACACCCCAAATTCATGGAAACATCTCTTGAAAGACCACAGGAGGGTACATCTGATTTCAAGAGTCAGGAAATGAAGGTCTAAAGCTGAGAATATGCTTACCTATAGTGCTGGTGAGGGATGAAATCAAACATTTGCTCTCCTGAAGTGAAGGGGGAAAACTCCAGCAGCCTTTGGACTGGATCTCTGATCATATTTCAAAGAATACTGTCACTTTTACCTCTCCCTTCCTCAATTGTTTTTCTAGAACTTTCTTATGGCTGATGTGGTCAGGAACACCTGCTAGAACGTGAAAAAATGTGTTACTACAAATATTAAAAAGTAATAAAATGGGACTATTGAAAAAAGACAAAACATTCCCCAAACTCAGTCCATACCCTGAGAAGGAGTGGTACAATTAACCGCTGTCAGATCATTGTTTAGCATTATAATGTCCCTATTAGGAACATTATACATTCCTTATTAAGAACATTCCTAATAAGGAATAACTTCCTTATTAGAATTTATCAGGTTATTAACTCAGAATATTCTCACCACAATCCTAAACAGTACAGCACACCTCCAGACATACTCACAGCTGCATGTCCTGTTCCAAAAGGTACAATCTTTTTATAGATAGGAGTTACAGCCAGTGCCATGCCTTTTCACATTGCGGGCCGGCATGACACAATCCTCCCACTCCAAAGACATGAACACAGCCTGCTCCACCCAGACTACCAGCTGGATGATGTGGGCCAGGCAGTTTGGTTTAAATGCTGGTTTGATGCTTTACTGAAGCTCTTAGTACGGATGAATGAGGCGTTTCTAGAGGCGCAGATCCTGACTTTCGGCCTGGAGCTATGTCGGGTCCCGGAGCTCGCAGGCAGGTGACTGGCAGGCATCACCGAGGCCGGGACACCTCACCCTGCTCTCGGGAGCAAGCCCTTGCTGCTGCACCTGCAGTCCTTTGCTCCAGAAGCCACCTGTGAGACGCGGGGGGGGGGAGCTGAACAGCCTTCCTACATCGGGGCATTGTTTCACCTTAGGGGTAAAAACAAAACAGGAATTCAGACTTAAGAATTACGCCGTTTAAGGCAAACCGAAAGGGCTGTTTCTGCAGTGAGCCTCACCGGGCAGGAGGCGGGAAGAGGCCGGGCGAGGGGGGACTGAAGCGGGCGCGAAGGAGACGAGGGCTGACGCAGCGCGGGGAGGGCAGGCGGCTGAGGAGAGCCCGCCGCCGGCCCGGCCCGGGACAGGCTGCTGCCCGGGCCCCGCACGCCTCCTCCTCTCTCCCTCGCGGGGCGGGATGTGCCCGGCCGGGCCTTGCCCTGCCCTGCCGCCGGCGGCCGCTGGGGGCTCCCGCCGCCGCGGCGGGGCCCGCCATTGTCGGGGGCATGGAGGGCGAGAGCACGTCGGCCCTTCTCTCGGGCTTCGTCTTCGGCGCCCTCGCCTTCCAGCACCTCAGCACCGACTCGGACACGGTGGGTGCCCCGGGCCCCGCCGCCGAGAGGGGCGGGAGGGGACGGGGCGGGGCGGACAGCACGGGCCGGCGGGCGGGGAGGATGGGAGGGAGGGAGGGAGGGAGGGGCGGCCGTTGGTCGCGCGGGCAGCCCGCCGCCGCCATGGCGGAACCCGCCGTCGGGCCTCCCCGCTCCCGGTGAGGTGAGCGCGCCGCCTCCCGCTGCAGGCCCGCCGGAGCCCCCGCTCCCGCGCTGGGCCCCACGGGCAGCCAGAGCCTCGGTGCAGGCTGTGCTGGAGCACGGTTTTGCAGTGTATTCCCTCCTCACTGCACCCTGCTGCAACGGGGGTTGCTTTCCACGCTGGCCCGTGCCGGGAAATCGGGGTTTGTTGCCTCTTAAGACGACGAGGTGTGGGCCACGGAAGGCCTGCTGTGGCGGCAGCAGCAGCGCCGTGTATGCCAGGGACTGACCGAAATGCTGGTCAGGCCTTCTGGCCTACGCCTTGGAGGTGGACATAGAATCATGGAATCATTTAGGTTGGAAAAGACCTTTATAGATCATCAAGTCCAACCGTAAACCTAGCGCTGCCAAGTCCACCACTAAGCCATGTCCCTAAGTGCCGCTTGGCACCTGTACAGCCACAAACTGCTCACTTCTGAATAAAAACATGAGGAACATAAAACAGTTGAGTATTGAAAAAATGAATGAGAACCTGCTTGGTTTAAAAAAAAACATTTCCTTTTGACAGCTTTTTTTCCTCTCCTGAAGACAGCATTTACACTGTTAATATTAGACAGAAAATCCTGTTCAATGCTACTGTTAATGTCAATTTTTTTTTTCTCTCCTCCTGTAAAGGAAGGTTTTCTCCTTGGAGATGTGAAAGGTGAAGCCAAGAACAGCATTACAGACTCGCAAATGGATGATGTTGAAGTTGTTTATACAATCGGTTAGTCTGTCCACATTTTTTAACACCACGCTTGGTTTCAGGCAATAGATGACTGCTTACAGTTTTGAATGGGGGCAGTCAACACCGTACAGCAAGATCAAAGCTGCTAGATCCTGGGGGTCCACATTGATGCAAAAAACCCACCTGGAAGGTTTTAGCAATTCTAATTGCTAAAAAAAACCCCCACAATTTTACTGTAGAAAATACAAAAATTTAAGAGAAACATTAGTTCTTAGTTCCTTGAATAGCTCCTCTTTGCCAAATATCTTGTCACATTAAAGGTAGTTCAGGGCTTAGACTCCTCCTTTGTCTTGGCCACGTCACAAACTCTCCTGGACTACAGCGGCCCTGGAAAAACTTGGCCTCTTTCAGTGATGCGAACTTTAATGTGTTAGCATCTACTACCTAATTTGGAGCTTAGAAAATACTGTGTGTGAAGACTGCAAACTATTTAGGTATTTCAGTGAGCAGATGCAAGATGTGTTTTTCTTTATAGTCTTCATGAGATTGGAGTGGATGTGCATTTTATACTAGCCCTTAACAAAAACATATGTATACATGCACACACACATACAACTCTTAAAATGTGGTTATACAAAGAGAGTAAACAAGCATGTGCCTTCTTTCCGATCTTCCTGAAAATATAGTAGGGAGAATTTGCATCCCATTTTCTAGTTTTACTCAGGATACAATTAAAGTGTAACCCTTTCTCCCACTGAGTCTCATGGCTGAACCAAAAATGTGAGGAGTTTTTTGTGGTGGCATTGATCAAGTTACCCAGAGTCTTGTCATCACAGTCTCATAGGCAGAGTTAGTTGCTCCAAAGTTTGGGGGTTTTTAGTTAACTTGTGAAAATGAAAATAGTGAAGAATTTAGGTAAAGAAAAGGATTTAGAATGCCATTAGATCACTGACCATTTTTTTCTGGTAGTCAGTCTTCCAGTTCTCATCATCTACCCTATAGGTTTCTGTTCTCCAGCCTCATCTTTCTTGCTAACAGCATCCATGCCTTGCTGCAGAGTAACTCAAGTGAAATCTTTCATATTACATACTACCCCCATACTTGACAGAAGGGAGGGAAAAATAAAGTGCCAATTTGATTTTTCACTTGACAAAAACAGAAAAATGTATAAAAGTACAGTTTACGTAAGTCGTTCCCTTTACATTTGAAAAATGAATTAGAATATATTCAAATAATATTTCTTTTCTTAATCTTATTTAGCTAGATGTTAATGCATTTGATTTTAAGAAATTATATAGAATTCTTTCTTGGTTCTTCTACCAGTTTAATTGTGGTCATAGCATACAGAAGAATATACATCTTGAACTAATGAACCCAGAGTAATATTACCTTCTCTTTCCAGATATACAGAAGCATATTCCATGCTACCAGTTGTTCAGGTAAGAATCTTAAACAAGCAGATATGAAAAAGTTAAAATTAAACCTAACGAACTCTGCAAGAGTTAAACTTACATTACATTACTGAGAAGATCCTGAGCTGTAACTACAGATGCCATATCAACCCCTTGGAATTACAGTTGGAAAATACCTTTTATTATTCCTATTTTGGTTCTTCATCTCTTTTTTGGTGTTTGTCTATGCATATAGAAATAGAGATATGGCATACTGCACCTTCTAGTGAGCTATGATACCATATAAACTACAGAATAATGTCAACATACTGAAAAAAAAGCATTGCTTTTCTAAAAACATACATCCCAACCCCTCACCCTCAAAAAAAAAAAAAAAAAGAAATAAAAAGGTAGCATCAGCCATAGGCTTCTAAGTGGGTCAGAAAAAGAAACACTTGTTAATCCCATGGCAGGAGTAGTTTCAAGGACTAGTATTGGAGTTACATCATAGATGAGATCACAGCTGTGCAGGTTTACACCCCTGTAAGGGGAGAATCAACAGAATTTCCCTCTCAAATCTTTCTGAAAATTAACAAACCCAGATGTTGTTACAAAGGCACTTCATATCAAATTGAAGGCATCTTACTATTTTGTAGTTGAGAGAACATAGATGCTACCTGTAACTTGTCCCAGTAGCACTGATGCCAGAACAGCACCTGGGCTGTACAACGCCACCTGTGTAGCTCTTTGAGGAATGAAATTAACTGCGCTGTCCTAGCACAGAAGCTGTGTCAGCATATCTTTAATAGCTCTCCCCTGCCCCCTGTAAGCATAAAGCGAGATGATTGCCAGACTACTGGGGAATAATTCTTTCTGCAGTAGCATTTTTTTTTCCTCCTCTAATTGTCCTAATTTTCTTCTAGCTTTTATAATTCTGCAGGAGAACTGAATGAAGTTGCCCTGAAGAAAATACTATCAGGCTGTAAGAAGGTATTTTATTTTCAAACCTAAACCATACCAAGGGGTTCACTCAGCTTTTGGGGGCTACTCTGCATACCTGTTGTATCAAGCTCCCCCTCCCCCCCCCTTTTTTAAATCTTGTATCTAGTCCCTCACACTGCTGGTCAAGGCAGCTGCATCATCTTTTCCCCCTGAAAGAACAGTACCCATTTAGGTTATCTTTGACTAGGGTTTGCCTACATATATGTCACAACTTTATTTTTTCTTATTCATTTCTCAAGCGAACAGTTCCAATATCCCAAAGGAATTCTGCCGATTTCTAGCTTAAGACAGTTGAGGTCAGCTCACTCAAGTGGTTAAGCACCACCTGACCCAAAAAATTTAGACTTCTCCACAGAAGAAAGTTTCACAAGGGGAAAGTAGAAGCTGGAAAGAGAAAACCGGCAAAATACCAGAGCCAAGTTTGCAGAGTTTCAGCCTGAGCACAAGGTCAGAAAACAGGCCATTTCAACACATAGTTTTGAAGGAAAGAGAGAAGTTGTCGTATGGGAATTAAGCTTGGATGTTTTAAGGGTTTCAAATGAACTAACTGCTTGAATATGTACACATCACTGAACAATTCAGATTCATAACTTTGTGCTGAATCTTCTAACTTGCTTCAATACGACACACAGGGACAGCATGATTCAACAGTAATAACCCATTTCCTTCTGCCTGCAGAGTGTAATAGGATGGTACAAATTCAGACGTAATACAGACCAGACCATGACATTCCGGGAGAGACTTCTTCATAAGAATTTACAGTCACACCTGTCAAATCCGGGCCTTGTATTCCTTTTATTGACCTCTAGCGTGATGACAGAAAGTTGTTCGACTTACAGACTGGAACATGCCTTACATCGGCCACAAGAAGGGTAATTGGTTTGTTCTCTAGTTTTAATAAAGCAGTTGCACAGCATGTGCCGTAACTTGGAACATTTTTTTTCCTTTGTTAACACTGTTTATTTTACCCTGAAGCTTACGCATTAAGTAAGATTATTCCTTATATTGATAGAGCCCAGTTGAAATCTTACCCTGGAGATCCGTTCAGGGATTTGCATTTATATCTGTAGTGCCACTGTCAACAGGCAGACACCATCAGTTCATTTATGCACATAAGCTGTTCTTGATCAATTTGGTTTTGTGTGTAGGACTTCAACTATGCATGGTGTTCATCTTCACATATCATTGAAATGTTTAAATCAGTGGTAACTTTCAGTTATCTTCAGAGGCAGGCTGCTCATAGGCTAGGCTTAACAAGCAAGTATTGCATTGTGCGACTCGTACCCAGAAACGGGGGAAAGCTACAGGCATTACTCAGTCTTGCTGCTCTTGCAGTTTGCCTTTAGCCATAAGTAGCCATCTATGTGTGATGCGATACGTTTAGCAAGAACTATACTGTAAGCCTCTGAGATGCTTAATGGTCAAGAACCTTTAACGAAAACAAGAGAGGCCTTTGGATGTTAATAAATCATGTGTTCATACTTCTGCTTTTTAAGTCTTTTCCAGAAAGTTCCTTTGGTGGTTACCAACTTGGGTATGGCAGAACAGCAAGGTTACAGAACAGTGTCTGGTTCCTGTGTATCTTCCGGTTTTGTGAGAGCAGTGACACAACACAGGTACAATATATGCCATATTTACCGATCATTGTAGCTTTGTTAAGCTAAGTAGTTACCTTTCTATAAAAGTATTTTTCAAGTGCTTTTGCAAATGCTCCAGCCATACCCATCTCACTTATTGACCCGTTTCCTGCAATTATTTACCTTTCCAAGGTACTTGGAAATCAGTTCATTCCCATACTTTGCAATGAGAGCAGCTCCCTCAACATAGGCACCTAGTGTTGCAGCTCAAAATGCTGCTTTCTTCATTATAGCTCCTACTAAGAAAGCACTGGGATCATTAACTCGCAATTATACAATGAGATTCTTTGTCCACAGGTCAGAATTCTTTTATGAAGATGGATCCTTACAAGAGGTTCATAAGATAAATGAGATGTATGCCACCTTGCAAGAGGAATTGAAGGTAAGTCAGGCATACCTGCCTATACAGTTACTTTCAGCAGTACTACAAAACCAAGCCAAGCAAAGGGTATACCGTCTTGCACTAAACGAGAAAAAGCTGTGTCTTGGAAGGGCACATTGAAAGATCAGGGAGTTCCATTTATTGTTAGTAGCTGTACACTAAGTTCTCAAAGTTGAAGACTTGCGTTTCAATTTGATCAAAAGTATACTGATAAATCCAAGTCCACTGATAAATTCTCACAAGGAGAGAGTACTAGCCATAGTTTGTTAGAGCTCCTTTGCTTAGATGGGAACAAGTAAAGCATCTTGCACCACATTCAACACAAGGTTCAAGTTCTCTAAAATCCACCTCAAGCTCATTACTTAAGCTTTTTGTCCAACTTTGTGTCCAAGTTTTTAAAATCATTAGTACCTTTAAGGCTTTTGCAACAAGGTTAAAGTCACTTCTTTGAATACTGTTAATTCCATCAAATGCTCTTTTCCTTGCAGAAGATAAGCTCTACAGTAGAAGTCAGTGAACGATCTGTAGAGAAACTCTTAGCAGAGGTGAGCCAATTAAAAGAAGAAATAAAGAGAAAAAAGCAACAGAGTTGTTCAGGTAAGTGAAATAAATGCAATGCCAGTCTTAGTAAGACTTCCAAAGTTGATTCAATTGGCAGAAGCAGAAAACACTTCTGAACTTGAGGCAACCAAAACAGCAGTGGTAGAAGTGTACAAGGGGGACTGCAACTCTAACTTTTTTTCAGGAGCGGACACAGACTACCCAGGAGAGCCAAAGGAGAATGTTTTCCTTTGTCAGGCACTGCAAACATTTTTCCCCAATTCTGGACTTCAGACGTGTATCCTCTCCTTCAAAGGCCAACAGATATCCAAGAACTGCTGTAATGTTGACCATAATATTAATGTCATGGACAAACTGACTCTCATGGTAGAGGAAAGAGACTTTACTGAAGCTGAAACAAGACACCTAACCAAGCGTAAAGTCAGAGGGACCACAACAGGATCAAAGTCATTCAAGAAATCCAGATCGCTGCAGCTTCACCAAAAGTTACTTCGAGATCAAGAGGACAGTGATCAGGAAAGGAAGCTGACACTGAGTAGCACTGAAACAGATGAGGATGTGTTGGAAAAAATTAGAGACACAAATGAATACCCACACTCCCCTACTTTCTGATCTGTTAATGATTTGTCCAGATGACTTTGCACCAAAAGCTACTGCCAGCATGTTCAAGTGACATATCCATTTATAGCACTGCAGGAATGAAAATAACAGTGCATTTTTGCAAAACATACAGGTTTTTTTTTTTCAATGCATGAATCCTGTTTGACATAGAGACAAGTCCAGATGACATTCCATCATTTTGCCTTCCAGAGTTTTCTCTGTATTCTCTCTCAGGGTCTGAAGACTGTGCTAGTGGGATGTTAGTGGTCACATACTGCCTCAGAGTAATACAACTTCAAGCTGCTTTTGAAGCAGCAGTACTAGCCTTCCCTCAGGAGAAGCTGAGGCAGGGAGCATCAAAGGAACACAGGTAACATGCTTAACCGAATTAGCTGTCTACATAACTAGCCACAATTTATATATGTTAATTTATCCTTAGCTATCCAGTACTTGTTTATTTTTCCCCTTCCAATCCAGCAAGGCAAAAAACAGCCACCTGAACTTTAGCAAGACAGGTGAGCAGAGGAAGCGGTCCATACAGTTGCCAATTACTACTATTGCTCTCATCTTTCATGCTTCCTTCAGACAATTTTAGAGACTCGACACTTCATAAAAAAGCAGCTGACACCCACCCTTCAGTGATGCATTACACTAGCCAACCACATTTGCAGTAAACAAGTATATAAACATGAAAAGTAGTTTTATTGTTTATTTCTTTACAGTATATTACTCTGGATACTTGACATTACATATCTTGGGGTCTGTGAGAAATGATGGGTTCTTAAACATAACTGGCATAAATCCTGTAAAAAGATAAGATGGATTTTTTTAAAATAAAAAGTAGGCTTGACTTACACGACTCAAAAGTATAATCACACTTACCAAATACATGAGCTCTTTTAATGGCTTTTGTAATTTCCTTCTGCTTCTTGTTGCACAAGCCTGAAGAGATAAGCCATTTTCAGTCTCTTAAATCAACAATAACCAAACCATTAGTTTAAAGGGTGCAGGTGATATTACTGACAATCCCCTCTAGCTTTGTCTAAGTCTTCCTAGAAAAATGCGTATGTGCTTATACCAACTGTTAAGTACAAAAAAGCCTATCATTAAGGAGTATTTTCATTCCTTGATGAAGGCTGCTACATCAGAGGAATACTGTTACAAAACGTACACAGTTGGTAGTAGTGACTGTTGGAAAAATAGCTGATATACAGTTACTGGGACTCACAGGAACATTAATATTAACCAGTAAATTATTTAATTTAATACTTCACATACCTGTTATATGCCTGCCGTAAACACTGCCAGTATGCGGAGAAACAAACTGGGACAGAAGCTATTGGAAATTAAGAAATTCAAAGTCAGTTTTAAGACCTTTTTTTAGACAGCTTCAGTTTATTTTACTATGTGCATTCTATTTTTCACTATTTGATCTCGTTTTACAAAACTCCATTCTCCTTGGAGATAAGAAAAAGTATAGCTTGGAGTTAGACAGCATTTTATATGCCGTAACATTTAAGCTATATGACAGCAGAATTAGAATTGAGGCTTTGATTTGGTAAATAACAAAGCTGTAACACTGCACATAGGACTAGTAGATTGAACAGCGAATCACAACTATGTTATTTGACCTTTACCCGCACACAGATTGTTACTCTTAAGTTTTAGAGCCCTACGCATATGAATTAATTTTTCATTTTTTTTATCCTTGTGGACTTCCCACACACACTTAAATACAGTAAAAGTTACCTTCATCTAAGGACAGGAATTTTCAACACACTCACCTGCACATTCTTGTAGTCCACATTTATTCCACATAAGACACATCTTTTAGGAGGTTCTTTATAAGGGTTCTCCATTTGTATGGGCTGAAATTAGACGGTTATTAACATCTGTAAGCTTCACAAGAAAATAAGGAATGTTTGTTATTTTTATCCTTTGGGCAAAACGTGCCTTGAAACCAAAAGAGGTATTTAGTGCATCATTGAAGTTTTTCGAGAACTTTCTTACCTCTGTTTCTCTAACACGCTGATTGGTAGCTAGTCATCTAAAAGAAGACTTCTCACAGGTACACACCCTTTTATATCTTAATAATAATGACAATGTAACAAATCAATTCAAGTAATCGTGCTTACACACTTAACTTAGAAAGCCGTATCTACAGGAGCTGGTAGTAAGGTAGTTCCGCCTGACAAGTTACAAGAGACTTTTTTTGAAAACAATTTCAAAGCAAATGGCCTGAGGGAGCTCCTGTCTGCTCACTTTTTAACAGAGAGATTCCCAAATATCTCCTGAGCCCCGAAAGGCTCCTTTAAGCTTCAGAACACATCCAGCACCAAATTCTTGTAAGACATGAATGAAAGGAGAAATTTCATTTTTGCAGACATAGAATTTGTGCAGAGAAAAAAAATACTTTTAAGAGCCTTTGCTGGTAACAACGCTTTTTTTTTAATGACATAACAGCTACACCAAGTGCATTCTCTTTAAATCTTTTTCTCGGGCGTATTACAGGAAATGAGCGCTGTCTAAGGTTTTGCTCCACATTTGAGTTATTGAGACAGCTATTTTAAGGGACCACAGTTAAGATACTGGATCAATAGGGCCTTAACGTCAACACCCGGTGACTCCCCTCAGCGCTGGGCGCCTGCTCCGTAACACACCAAGCAACTGAATTAAGGGGGTTTAGGACACCGAAGTGCGTGAAGGCCGAAACAACGCCATTTCGGACACCTCTGCTGCCGGACCGGAGCCGCTCCCGATGAGAGCGACAGCGGCCCGAGCGCGGGCAGGAAACGCGGAGCTCACCGGGGCTGCGCTCAGGGGGGCCTCACCTGGTCGGACCGGCCGAGCTCCCGCTCGTGCTGCAGGCGGCGCGGCCTCTCCCACAGCACCGCTGCAACGGCAAGAGGGACAGCATTAGCGGCGGCAGCCACCAGAGCACCCACCCCCACGGACGCTGCCGCTCAGGCACGGCCACCTCGCGCGAAACGAGCAAAACAAGAAAGCAGAAGGAACGCACCGGGCACCAGCCTCCGCCATGGCCTCCCCTCCGCGACCGCCCGCGCCGCCATACTGCCCTCCGCACCGCCCACAAGCAATGCCACTTCCGGCCATGCACCCTTTCCTTCTGACTGCAGCTGGCTGCCTGGCCCTCCCGCCGGCATAACTACGGCTCGCTGGCCAATGGGGTCGCGGCCTACCCTACTTGAGGCAGGCGATTGGCCTGTGTTATTTGTGTTTCAGTAGTTCGTTGACGGAAGTGACGTTATGGCGGTAGAAGCCGCTGCTTGCGGAGTTCCGCTCTCCTTATGGCGCTCCCACCTTTCTCCGGCGGCTCGGCCGCCCTTTGCCGTGCCCTGCCGCGGCCGTGACGGTCCGCACCGCTTCCTCGCGGCCCCGGCCTCAGGGGGAGGCGGACACGCAGCTCCCGGGTGCGGCGGTGATGGCTGAGCCCGGTCTCGCAGTGCGGAGGAAGAGCTGCCAAGGCTCTGCCCGCAAGCGGAGCCGGGCCCCCGCGCAGCCCAGCGCCGCCTGCTCGCCGGTGGCTCGCAAGAGACCGAGCTCCGGTGGCGAGGGGCCCCCGGCGGAGACGCCGGTACGGGGATGGCGGGGTGCGGGCAGGCAGGCTCCTAGGGCTTGGGCATCGAGCTGGGGGGACTGCGGGGGCTTGGCCCAGACGCAGCCTGCGTGCCGTTGTTTGGGCAAGGGCCTTGCTTTGTATGAGAGGGGATGCGTTTTGGCTTAAAGTAATTTAAAAAAAAATATCATCACTAGCAAGTAGTTATGCAGACGTAATATCTACTTGTAGGTTAAGTTTCACTAAGTTAAAGCATGTCTTCCTTTAGAAGTCAAGCTAGGTTTTTCCTCCCAAACAACATCAGAAAAATATTTAACTTTCTTGTGAAGTTGGAGGAGGCTTAAATGGCTTGCATGTGATGCATGTGCTGTACGAGTTACGCTGCCTTCTTTGGTGTTGCTTTGGAGTTTTAATACTCATTGTTATATTTTTACAGTATAGTAATGATAGTGAAGAAGATATGTTTGGTGACTACGACAGCTTTTATGGAAATGATTCTTTGCTAGCTCAAGCTGATGATGTAGAGCACAAATACCTGCAGGATAAGAATATGGATATTAAAGCAGCTGAAGACATCATACTTGGGAATCTTCAGTCAGGAATTCACCAGAACAAACAAGATAATATTCCTACTTCAGAAAATATGGTTGTCCTTAAAGCTGACAGAGAGGATGGTTTCCAAATGAATGAAAATGACCCGGTGGATAGCAGTCAAGAACCAAGTGAATCTGTTTTAGATGACTTGCCATCATCACAACTTTTGTATTTTGAGAAAATGAATGAACTTTCTTCTGGTTCTAGAATATCTGCAGGCACAGAAAGGAGGGATAAATCCATAAGTTCTTCTTTGGACAAAATCAGGAGTCCTGATGCTGAACACAGGAACAGAACTACTGACTTTTCCCCAGGCTCTAAGTGTGATTTACTTAAAACTGAGAGTCTTAAAGATCATCTGAAAAGTGCTATGACTGGAAATGCCAAAGCCCAGACTCTGCAGGTCTCTAAGACCAAGCAGCTTAAAGAAGCTGTTTTATCTGAAGAGATTTGTGTTGCTAGGAAAACTATTGAATCTTCTTCTGTTGATATAGGCCCTTTTTATGGATTACCTAGTAAAGTTAAAGATCTACTCAGACAGTTTCGAGGGATTGAAACACTTTATGGTAATGTAACTAATCGTTTGATGAAAAAAAAATTGCTAGTGAAGTGTTTCCCATTTTACCCATTACACTGAAAAAAATATGTAAGTTAAGATAATATTTAATGTAAACCATATTGGAAAATGGTTGTTTTGTTTTATTGAGTGGTTATTTTGATTTTTTAGATGGGTGGGGAAGATTGATATGGCTTATAGAATACTTTGGAAGGCTCAATCACTGAAAGCTTTTACAAGTTTATTGAAGAAAAAATCTCAAACACAAGGGTTAAAGTATTTCGTATGCAACGTAGGCATTTTGATGTCGATTAACATGCCCCAAGGGGTTGCTAATAATTCTTTTTTTTTTTTTAATTTTGCAGAATGGCAGCATGATTGCTTAATGCTAGAATCTCTACAGCAAAGAAAGAATTTAATATACTCATTGCCAACCAGTGGTGGAAAAACACTTGTAGCTGAAATAATAATTCTCCAAGAATTACTCTGCAGGCAGAAAGATGTTCTGATGATCCTGCCATATGTTGCCATTGTCCAAGAAAAGGTCTGGATACGGGGTTTCTGATCCTGCTTATCTTTTCTGATATGCCTTGTTACTTGGCTGGTTTTAACACTGATGTTAGCAGACTCCATGATTTTCATAAATAGATGGTGGGAAGTGAGTGACTTCTCTCCTAAATGCTGCTCTGAGGGTCAGTGATGTCACAGTGAAGCAGACTGAAATTGAGGTGAAGATGCTGAGTTATAAAGTGTGCTGAATTTTAAAATAATATCTTTTTGCAATGTAATGTATAGTTCTGCAGTCTTAGATCTGTACTGCCGACCTTGCTAAAGAAATAGTCTTGAAATAAAAACTAATTGTTTTTATATAAAGGAAAAGTGAATTTTAGCAAGCACATGTAACCTAAGTTTGATAACATTTGTACACACTTCAGCTTTGCAATTGGAGAATGTAGTCATAGCTAAGATGTTTTCCCTAATTCAAACAGTTGATTGTATTGTGGGTTGTTTATATGCATGTAGAGTTCTTGAGGCAGCTCTGAAATCCAAAATGAGCATGAGTTTGTTCTCTAATTGATCTTTTTTTTACAGGTTAGGGGTTTATCGAGTTTTGGGATAGAATTGGGTTTCCTGGTTGAAGAATATGCAGGAAGTAAAGGAAGATTTCCACCAATCAAGAGGAGAATAAAAAAGTCTCTTTATATTGCTACTATAGAAAAAGGACATGCTCTAGTGAATTCCTTGATTGAAACAGAAAGAATTGATGACCTTGGTCTGGTTGTAGTAGATGAGGTATGCTACAAGATTTACTTAGATTTATAGTATGCAAATTTTTATATTCATAATATGCAATTTTTAGCAAAGAGCAGTTTTTTGATTACTTGGTTTGCTTTGAGTGTTTATCATGAAATTATTGCTACTTAATTACTGCACTGGTACATAATTTTGTAATATTGAATGTTATTTTTCTTTAACTGAAGCATTTGTTGCTGTATCAGGACAATAGATTCTATATTGAGAGATCCACTGTGTTGGTGGTTGATGATGAATTACTTAGTAACTACTTGTCAATTAGACATCTCTAATGGATTAGAAAAAACATAAATCATTTTAATCATATGGAATGTATTTTATGAATCCCAGAATTGAACTCCTAAATGTGGAGTTTGTGTCTGTCCATGACAGTTTGTGTCTAGTATTAATAATGACTAAATGAAACATTAAAAAAGAAAAATATTAAGTAACATTTGACTGTGAGAATTGCACCTTATTCTGCTTTTTAGTGCTGTGGCTGAGTTGTGCTACTAAGAGTTGACTGTGGGGTTGAATCACACATGTAACATCTAACAGGGATGTTTAACTCCTGGAATGCTTCAGACTGGCTGACCTTATTTCAACATGGTAGCTTCTAAACAGAAGGCGGCTTAAGAATTAACTTCTACTTTTTCTGGTAGTATCTGGCGGCTAGAAAAGTTTTTACATTAACTTCCACTGTAAATGTTGCTTAAAATACGGTTTGTGTAAAATTGGTTTAGGCTGGTGAATACAAAGATCTCCACAGTGACTGTTTACTGTCAGGAGTTAACTGTTTCTGTGTCAGTTATGGTCTAGTTAAATGGAAGGTAAATCCTGTTATCTACGTTTGCTCTTGGGTCTGTTTTTCAGTGATTCTTAAATGTTGTTTCAGTGAGGCTATACTTTGGAAGGAGCTTAGCAGTCAAAATTTACCAGAGGGATATCGTGAGGAAGTCCAACAAAGACATTGCTGTAATAATTACTTAGGATGACATCATTTGGGTTTTTTGTAGAAATACTCTTAACTCAGTAATATTCTTGCATTTTCTTTTTCTCTTCTGTGCACAGTTGCATATGCTTGGTGAGGGAAGCCGCGGAGCAACGCTGGAAATTACTCTTGCGAAAATTCTTTACACTAGTAGTAAGTCATGGCTGTAGTTAATGTTACTAAAATATTGTAGTGATGGCATCTCTAGAGAGAACTCATACTTTTGCTTTCTGTATTTGTGGTGTTCTGGCTGCTTTTGAAAAACATGGCATGACTCATTTAAGTGTTAGTCAGTTTACCCTGTAATGATGGGCTGGGTGTTTCTGAACATTTTTTGATTCTTCTCTGAGAAATCCTGAGTATTGTCAAATGTCTTCCATTTCTTCGTAGGAGCCCCTTAGCCTTTCCAATTTAATGCCTCTATAGAGAAGGAATCCTTTTTTATATTTACATCTCAGGTAATATTTCTTAGCTATGTCGCCCTTCAAACCTGCCAGTTTGGCATTTAAAAAGACTAACAGTGAAGAAGCCGGCTTATGAATTAAATACTGAGCAGAAGTGTTAAATTGTGAACATAGCAATAAATTCATGTCAACCTCTGTTTTACAGAAAACACGCAAATCATTGGAATGAGTGCAACTTTAAATAATGTTGGAGACCTGCAGAAGTTCCTGCAAGCGGAATACTATACTAATAATTTTAGACCGGTCTGTATACAAGATACTGTAAACTAATCAAGAAGATATTTGGCTTCAAAATTGTAGCAAATCTGTTTAGGGTCGTATCACAGCTTTTGTGCTTTTTTCACGGTGTAATATAATGCCTGCTACTGCAATACAATGAATAGCACTATGCAGTTGTAAATGCACAAATTCAAGTACTTGTATATTGTTCTGTTAAGCCATTTGTGTCACTTTAAACCAATTTCTAAATTTACAGCTATAGTGATAAATCATTACAGTTCAATTGATATAAGTAGAATCTGGAGTACTGGTGTTTGAATGCTGTCATGACAATGGTTTATGAATAGTTCATGGGATACAACATTTGTCATGTTCTTCGTTACAATTAGATGCTTTCTCAAGGCAGATAATTAAAACAAATAAGTTTTTCAAAAAAATTCTTGATGAGGTGGAGTGTGCGCTTGTGTGCATGGAAGTATGTATGTATCAGAAGTGTGATGCTTAGAAAAAAAACATTAGCTGTACATCAGTAATAGCTTAATCTTTAGAGAAGACTTGGTAATTTAACTGAAGTTTCTGTTTATGGCTTATATCTCCCCAGGTAGAATTAAAGGAATATGTAAAGATACGAGACACCATTTACGCAGTTGACAGCAAAACAGAAAATGGCTTTACTTTCTCACGTCTCCTTAATTTCAAGGTAAAACAGAAGTGCTTATAGTTTCTTTGAACTATAGTTAAGAAATGTTTTATTTTACACTGATTTGTTTACAGTGCTTTTATGAAAGAAATTAAACATAATAGTTCCTTTGTAATACCTATGATAAAGAAAATGGTAAGCTTTGGGGAGGAAAAAGCCCTTGAAAATACCAAGTGCTTAACTTGATTTTAACTTTTTTACTGCTCTTAAGGTAGAGGTAGGGGTTTCTTCAGTATTTTGGTGTGTGAAGAGCAATGGATTTGAGTATTCCAGATACCTAATGCTTTGTTTCTCAGTAGATTTTCTCAACAGTTGATCACTCTTAGATGATACTAAAATAAGCCATCTTTTTTGGCAGCTTATTAATACCTTATAGGGATTCATTTCAACCTTTAAAGAAAAATGTGGCTTATGGTAGACTGCCAGTAGCACAAGTGACATCACTATGGTGTCACTTAAAGAAATGGAAGTATTAAGGGGAAAAAAGACAAGCATTCAGTTCTTACATCCATGTATTCCCCAGTTCAAGCCACTTGTGTTAATAAACTTTTGCAAGTGAGGGATTGAGAGAAAAGCTTATCCTACAACTTCTTGCAATTATATCCCATTAAAGCAAATGGGAGTACTCTAGTGAAGGTTGAGGACAAGTATTGA
This sequence comes from Phoenicopterus ruber ruber, assembly GCA_009819775.1. Taxonomy (NCBI): domain Eukaryota; kingdom Metazoa; phylum Chordata; class Aves; order Phoenicopteriformes; family Phoenicopteridae; genus Phoenicopterus; species Phoenicopterus ruber. The sequence continues at coordinate 66,208,535 of CM020218.1, read as the reverse complement.
ATACTTATTTTAGGACTTCATTTCTGTGTTTAAAAAGTAAATGTTTGTCAATCTGTGTTTGTGATAGTATTCTAGTAATCTGGAGAAAGCAGATCCTGACCACATTATTGCACTGGTTACTGAGGTCATTCCTAAATATTCCTGCCTAATCTTTTGTCCTACTAAAAAGAACTGTGAAAATGTGGCTTCAATGGTGTGCAAGTACCTCAAGAAGTAAGTAACCGTTGTGATTTTTTAATTATATATGGAATAATTGGTCAGAACTTAGGCTTTATCTTCACTAGTCTGCAAGTGACTTTCCCTGGTGATCAGAAGTAAATACTTTGAATATGGAATCATGTAAAGTTCCTAAATGCATAAATTATAGGAAACTGCTCAAGGCTTAAATGTTTTATCGGAATAATTTTTATTTTTAAAACAAATTAGTTGAAAAAGTCATAGAGGACAAGTAATAAAGAAAAAAGTAAAAGCATACTAAATTAGTCGAACCTTGTGTTGCTTTCGCACTGGTCTCTGCAAGCTTAGTAAACAAATATTTTCTCTATAGCCTGGTGTTTGGTCATGTATGTTACTACTCAGTTGAGTATCTCTGTTCCATACCTAGTTTGCAAATATAAGTTATGAACTCTAAACCAGGCTTAGTTAATAAAGACAAGAGAATAAGACTTATGTTTCATTTCACTTAAGTGTGATTTGATACACTCATAATGGTCTAGCAAAGTTAAACTGTATTTAGGAAGAAATTATATTAAAATAAATATAGAAACCCTCCCTTGCTATCAAAATTGAAACCATTTTTGATATATCTATAATCTTCACTACGAGCTGATGTTAGCCTTCTTTCTGTTCTACAATGCACTCGATACCCACACCCAGGCAGTATTTGATCCCTTCTCTACCTGTGCTTACATACAAGAAAGGTGTTCTATTGCAACTTAGTCTCTTGTGTATTGCTATTTTAAAATTACTGGGAATAACTGTTTCTCCAACCTCAGAGATCTAGTTACAGGAATGGGTAATGAACAGAAATATTAAGCGTGTCTGTCTTGATTTTTTTAAGTAGTTAATAATTGATCAAAGTCTAAAGTAATGCTTTTCCTCCTCCCAGAGAATTTAGAGCTCACAGGGAGAAAGAGAAACAAGATCTCATCAAGAACCTAAAGAATATTGGAAATGGGAGTGTCTGTCCTGTTTTGAAGCAAACAATCCCTTTTGGTATTGCCTATCACCATAGCGGCCTTACAAATGATGAAAGGAAAATTATAGAGGAAGCATATTCTACAGGTGTCCTGTGTCTGCTTGCTTGCACAGCTACTTTAGCTGCTGGAGTCAACCTGCCAGCTAGAAGGTTAGTAACTAAAACACATTTCTTTGTTTTGTTAATTTTTGCTTTGTAAAAAATTAACAAGTTGGAAACATCAGTGCTATTTAAAGCATGTTTCTGCTTTTACTATTAAATTGGAAGCGTTAAGGGGTTTTGTGTTCAATTCAGAACACAAGACTGCAAAGTTTTTACGTAGGAAATATGAATCAGTAGCAAGTCCCTCAGAATGCGTAGCGGGGGAGCACTTACCTGAATGGATTAAGGAAATTTTAATAAATTGAGGAAATGCTTCAGTATTTTAGTAATTTGATCCAGAAGAATAAGGAATTCATGGTGGTTGCTTCAGATGTTGTCCCAAGAACAGTGTTTACATTGTAAAATAAATCTTTTCTAAGGAGATATGGTTTGAATATGTTTTAATACAAGAATGTGTTAGCTTTTCTTATACAAGTGCTGATGATATGGCTGCTGTACTCTGTATGACCAATGACTGGTTGCTAAGAATGCAGTTTTGTGTGCATGTATGTTTGAATAATACATCTGAGGGGAGAAAAAATATTTCGTACAGGCAAGCGTTGTCTTTCTAGCATCACTGATGTATGGTCAGTGTTGCTTATGTGTTCTGGTAGGGTTTATTTTAAATCTCATTGATTTTTCAGTCTTAAACTCAGGCCTGTGAGCAGATGTAAAGACTAGCTGCAAAGGCTCTGCAAAACATAACTACATGGCTTATCATTCAATAAACCTTTAGTTGTTAAATGTTTTTCTGGTTGATTTACACATCTGTTCAAACAGATGTATTGGTTTTTATCTTAGTTACTAAGCAAGAGGCATATCTAAAGAACACGTCTGTAAAATTTTACTGCTGCTTTAGTAACTTTAATATAAAGCAAAACTTATTGAAGATTTCTTTACAGGGTTATTCTAAGAGCTCCTTATGTTGCTAGTGACTTCCTCAAGAAGAACCAGTATAAACAAATGATCGGCAGAGCTGGTCGAGCTGGTCTTGACAATGCTGGAGAAAGTATTCTCATAGTGCAAGAAAAAGACAAGCACTGGGTAATTTTTACAAAGCTGTTGATAATTTAAATTGTTGGATTAAGCTGGTGGGATAAACATGAGGAGCTGAGCTGCCTAGGTTAATTTTTGCTCACTTAATGTTGCAAGTATTTGACTTATGTAATAATACCTATAATCTGCCTTCATGTAGTTTGTTTTCAGACATGAACTGTAAACTCTAGATGTCTACAATTATTTTCTATATAAGCTGCATCAGGAGTATCAGTATTTTTAAAAGTATAAAACTAGTGTGTAAATATTTCCCCTGAACTGATACATTTCCTGCTCTTTTTAGGTTCGGGATTTAGTTAACAGTCCTTTGGAGAATTGTTACAGCAATCTTCTGCTGGAGTTGACCAAGGGAATGCAGAGCCTGTTGTTATCTTTGGTTGGACTGAAGGTATCAGTTAACTCTTCTCTGTGAGTAACTTAAGTGGTGCTTGGCAATGGAAAGAAAATCTTATCTGTTGATTCTATAGGAAAAACAGATGTTTTTTTTAAACAGATTGCCTTAAAAATTTCAGCAAGGCTTCTAATCAGGTGAGAAAGATAAAGATTTGATTAGTGTTTTTAGTTAACTCAGCAAGTGTTATGGATTTACGCATGCCAGCCACCATACCAGGGTCCGACCCTAGGATCCCGCTGATTAATGTAAGGTCCGAGTGAAGGTTTCCAATTCCTCTTTAGTTCTCAGGTTACAGCTTGAGCTGGGTGCCTCCGGAGAAGGACCCCTACCCCAGATCATGTCCCCCGATTATACCCATTCCACCCAGCACCTGATCCCCAAGTCCAATCACTTAATTCTAGTCAGTGGTTTCTCGATTTCTTACTGATTTTCTTTGTCGCTGGGCTGGCCGCCTTCTGAAGTTACCTCATTCTCTTGGAATTGTTTCCTTGGTCCTTATCTTCATTCTGCTCACATTTGCCAAATTCAGCTAGTTCTGCGTTAGCAGCGTTAGTTTTATCAAAAAATTCATTCTCAGCTCTTGCAGCCTTAAGGTTTCAGCTACTTTAGCTACTAGTGCTGAGCTACTAATGCTAAACAAGACTATTCAGAGAGAAGAGTACAGTTAATCAAACTTACTCTGTAACAGCAAGTAATCATGTAACTTGACAGTTTCTTAATGTGTAAAAGTCAAAATTATATCTACCTTATGATACATTACTGTATTAATATTTCCATTTCTGATACTTGATTCAAAGAATACAAATAGAAACAGTGGAAACAAATTAATATGATGCAGTAGCTAGAATAATAGAACAGATGGAGAGCAGTCCCATCAGGTCCATCATAGACTGTCTATCATTCTATTTGTTGTCATCTATTTCTATAGAAACGCATTAACAGGATATCAAACTGCTTTTCTATTCAGTAAACCATTTCATATAGCTTATGTTTTGTGTTATGTGGAATGACACCTTTAAACATGCTAATCACTTGCAAAACCGATGCAGATAGCAGTTACCCATGAGGAAGTCAACAATTTTATGCACAGTACATTGCTGGGTGTTCAGCAGCAGCTGCTGTCTAAAGAGAAGAGCCTCTCAGAGGTAATCAAAGATGGGCTAGAAAACCTAATAGAAAAAGGACTCCTAAAAGGAAAAATACCTGAGAAGGACCACAATTCCAGATGTACACTAACAGTCACACCGTTGGGTAAAGCTACGTATAAAGGTAAGACTTTTTTTATTCTTATTACAATCTTTACTTCAACAAACCCTTTCATCTCAGCCTTATCTCAATTTGATACGTTTTCCCATCTTCAGTCTGAAACTGCACTGAAAAGTAAGTTGGAGAGAGAGTTTTGATTACTAAATGATGTGCTGGACTGAAAATGAGAATGAACAAGTAGTGCATGACTGAATGATGGGAATGAAGTGTAATAACATGGGTTACAATGGAAGTAAAACCAGAACTGTACGCACAAAAAAATTATTTAAAGATTTGATTTAGTGATTGTAATCAAAATGGCTCATGGCCTTGTTTTATAATTCATTGTTATGAATAGGTGTTGTGAACAGGGGGATTTCTTAACCTAGAGGAAGCGAAGAGAAAGGAAGCATATGACATGTAGACCAATTGTAATAGAGTATATCAGGAAGTTCTGTTTTCCTGTCCATATGGGGTATGGAACACAATTGGAATAGGACAAATCTCTGAAAGATTCCTTCAATCTACAAGATTGTTTCAGGATTTTACTAAAGCCAAGGCAATTCACACACACTCCAAAAACACACGCAGAACGGATATACGTGGAAATGAGTGACTGCCTTTCCTCAGTTCCATTTCACTGCTTGAGTTAGAGCAGTTATTCAGGTTACAGTTTTCTCTTCAGTTTATATGGCATAACAAGCTTTTGTGGAAAATAAAATACTGTCTCTATGTTAAAATTATTACACTTAACTCTGTATGCCCGTTTAAGATTGCGATACGTTGTGTGCTTATTATAGGGTCTATAGACTTGGCATACTGCAATCTTCTTTACAGAGAATTGAAGAAAGGTTTGGAAGGGCTGATTCTTGAAAGCAATCTTCATCTTCTGTATCTGGCAACTCCATATGATATGACTTCTAACTGTAGCCCAGATTGGATGATATACTTGAGACAGGTGAGAATTTACTAGCAAACATGTATCAGGGTTTATAATAATCCTGCTTAATAAATTTTAAGTAAAGGCTTACACGTAGGAAATGTAGGTAGTGGGCTAACAATTTGATGAAAAAATAAGGTTCGCTAGTTTATTTTCAGTCATAAGGTAGAGTCCTTTGCTGTACTGTATAAAAAACTAAGTTGTGTTGTTTATAATATTTGGCCCTGATTGAGGAAAACAGCAGCATGAAACACATCTCTTAATTTGCCAGTACTCCAAATCCTGTCTCTAACCTTGGTGCTAGCCTTGCCATCACCAGGTTCTGGTTAATCTTGAACAAAAATTTGCTATAAAATATTAAAATTTAACTACATCGTAGTCTTGCAAGAATACCGCTATTAAATTAATCAAAAGTCATATTTACCTTCTGATGCTCACTTATTTGATCTGTAGTTTTAGGAGCAAAATCCACTGGAAAATATTTAGCCTTAATCTTTGTTTCATATCTGAGGCTAATGCTTAACTCCAGTTGTAATTGCAACTATTACACTGTGACCAATAGCTTCCTACAGACTACTATCCTTATGTCAGCCTGAAAAGCACAGCCGTTAACGTAGCCTTGCACACTCTGTAAGATCCACTCATAATTCAAGTACACCCTTTTCTGTAAAGTGTTGTATACTAGAGATAGCACTAAAATCTATTTAATTTTGTTAAAATGTGGCATTCAGAAATGGACAGTTACGGATAATTCAAACAAGTAGGCAAAGAAGCTGCAGATCTGACTGTGAACAAGTCTAGTGACTAAGTACTATATAGAGCTATTGAAAAACATTGTTTCACTTTGAGTAATAGTCTTGTGTTTTCTGTAATATTAAGAGAACTAAATATCTGAAAATTTTTCATAAAACTATCCTGGAGTCTGCAGAGCAGTTAAGCTTGGAGAACAGCCTTCAATCGCCATTTGGGGAAGGCATTAAATCCAGGAGATACTTTAATGTTGATGACATTTCTTGGAAAAAATATTTGAGCACTTAAATGTGACTTAGTTCTCCAGCATTTTTAACCTGTTCGTCTTTAATCTTAAACGTATAAGTAGACATTTTTACCGAGGGATGTAAGAAAAGTGATGCTGTGTGTACCTTAATGCTACAGTAGGCTATACATTTATAAAAAGAAAAACTTCAGATATAGGCACACCACAAGTTTATCAGCAGAACGCATATGTGAATGTAATTCCAAACCACTGGGGTTCAAGATGAAAAAGAAGGAAAGTTTGTCATTCACAGAGGAAAAGGGAAAGCAAATTACCTGTCTGCAGGTGGTATCGATATTAAACAAATTTGATGTGAATTATTTTTTACAGCTAAATAGAGCGTATTCACATTGTCTGCAGCTCTTCTGATTTGTAACACTTGTAACTTTCAATGAATTGTTAATAAATAATCTTGACTGTAATCAATCTTATTTTAGTTCAACCAGCTAAGTGCAGCAGAGCAAAAAGTAGCGGATATTGTGGGAGTACCCGAAAGCTTTATTACAAAAAAGGCTTCTGGTCAAGCCATCAGAAAGGTAGGCTAGAGGTTTCTCATACCTAAGATGAGAGTTTAGACATTTCGTTTGATTATTTACAAATCCTACATTATTTTTCTGCTAGAGTTCTTTATTACTGTTCTACTCGTTAAGGTCCTTTTAACCTCATTGGGTTTCTTAATGTTGTTTAATGTCTTTGGGTATAATATAGACATGTTTTAGAGATGTAAAGGAGTAGAGATGAGAAGAATTTCCTTGTAGCACTAACAGAATATCTTGAATGCGATATTAGCTCTGAATTCCAACTTGCTTTATTCCTAGAATGTGGACAATGCTGTGGTAAACAGGCTCTACCTGTCGTTTGTCCTTTATACCCTACTGAAAGACACCAACATATGGAGCGTTTCAGAGAAATTTAATATGTCCCGAGGATATGTGCAAAATCTCCTTAATTCTGCTGCCTCGTTTGCCTCTTGTGTGCTACATTTCTGTGCGGTAATGTTAAATATATTCCAGTAAATTCTTTGGGATTGGTTTTGCAAAATCCAGAGTTTTGTTCTCGTGTTAGAACTGAACATAGGTGTTGTATTTCACCTTTCCTGTGCAAAACTGTTTCTTTACCTTTCCTGTGCCAAATTATTTTTCCTGTTCAGAAAAGCATGCTCGTACAGTGATACATATTTCTTACATTAAAAGTAAGTTTTATGCTCTGAGAATGTGAAAATATACAAACTGTACAGGGTGTTGATCAGTGTCAGAACTGTTGGAATAAGGCCATCTGGTTGTGGAATGTCATCTCAGGAAAACAGCTGGCTTGGCTTGTTCTCGTATTTTTTTCCTCTATTGAAATAATGCATTGCTTATCTTTCAGAAATGCCCCAGCTTTGGGATGTTCAGCTGAGGAGTGATGAATACAACTCTGCAACTAGCTGAAAGGATAACTAGAAATAATAGTGCTTCCCCTGTCTAAAAGCTAAATATATGTTTGTTGCCGTAGCAGAGCTCTATCAGTCATACCTGCCAAATAGAGAACTTGGGATCTGATTTTTTGTGATCTGTGTCTCTGCAGGAATTGGAAGAGTTCTGGGTTTATAAAGCCTTGCTGACAGAACTTACCAAGCAGTTGACATACTGTGTTAAGACAGAACTCATCCCTCTGATGGAGGTGGCAGGGGTTCTAGAGGTTAGTAAACCTGACTTTGCAAGATTTTTCAATGTGAACTTGTATGCTAAATGTTACTGTGCCTTTCAAGTATATCTGGAAGACAAAACTAGTGTTTTATTGAGAAATTGGCATAGTGAAGATATTCTAGAATAATCCTGGAGGTTGGGGAAAAAGTGGTCTGTTTAGGAAATGAGCTGGAGCCAATAATGTTTTTCTTCTGGCTGCTACCACAGCAACAGTGAAAATGCTGTATTTGCACAATAATTGAGCTGTATACTCAGTTGGAAAACAGAGTCCAGATTTCTTTTGTGGTAAGGATTCTTCAGTTCATGGGAGTAAAGAGGAATAAGAATTTACATATTTAGTTGGAAGATCCTCACAGAAATATGTGAAGTTCTATTGGGAACTTAGGCTTTTACAATCACTTGTGGTGCTGCGTGTATTAAGAAACTTAACCAGTCTCTGAATCGAAGACTTTTAAAGTAGAAAATCTTTTGGGGCTTCGGTGCAAGGTTATAAGTAATCACTGGCCCTCTTGGCAAAATGATCTAGCTTGCCTATCCAGCCTATTGTAGAATCAGTTTGTCAGCGAACCATTGAATTTAGTGTCAGTGAGGTTTTATTCTGAGAAGCTAAACAATGATGAAGACTTAGAGCCTCATGCTTTTGTGTATATATCAAATTTTCTGAGTTGGATGCAAAAGGTGAATAAGGTCTTTTTTTATGGCTCACTCCATGTGGGAGCATTTTTGTATAAGGGCAAAACCAGCCAGGATAGCATGATTCTGCTGAAGTTGTATTTTAAAGAAGGCTGTTCAGAATTATTGCTATTACCAAGGTACTTCTGCACTGGAGTTAAAACTATACTGACAGCTGATATTTGTAGCAGGTGGACTGTCATCTTGAACAGACGTGATTTGCTTAGATTTCTGTGGAGGAAATGATAAAATCAATCTTAAAGTTACTGTAGTGAAAGAGAAAATTATTTTCTGCATGTTTATTTGCACAGTTTTCAGAGAGCAATCTAAAACCTTTCCATGAGATTTAAGTCGTTAGTGGGGAGAGATTCTGTCATTGGTCATACTGTGCATGCAACAGCAAAATAGAGCACAGAAAGTATTTGCTGGCAATTAGTGGTTGTTTTTGGTGAAATTAATGACACCTGCTTCACATCAATGAACATGCATAGTCCTCAGTTACCATGGAGGAAGAGAATGTATTGTAAGCCATTACCTGTTGGATGCTAAAAAAAATGCCACATATGCCATCAAATAAATGTCTTTCTATTCCTTGTTGTCTTTAAAAGAGGAGGGGGGAAAAAAAACACACAAGAAAAGGTAATTGACCAAATGTTTGGAGGTGTAACACTTCATCAAATGGGTATTATTTCATAACTCAGGATACTAAAGCCTTGGGTATACTAATTTACCCTCCACTAGTAGTATAGAAATGCATTTTTAAACTTAAAGTTCTAGCAATATTTGTTTTGCAAAAGAAATGTTTGCCCAGAGACCCTCTGTTAAGCAGATACAGCTTGGCTGCTTTACATCGCAACAGGATCAAGCCAAGTTAAGAGAAGCAGATAATGCACACCCCCTTATGCTGGTGTTAAACTCCAGAGGATGTCTCTTGTGATGTCTCCTGTGTATGTGAGCTCACAGCCGTGACTTCACATAAAACTAGAGAAATAAAAAAGATACCATGATACTAAAGGGAAAAATATTAATAAGCTTGAAACAGGAAAGTATAGTCTTTTCTGGAATTTTGTGAAAGCTCTGTTCTGTGAAAACTCTGTGAAAAATTTTTCAGATCAGATCAGCCCTCCTTTCCCTTAGATACCTGCCAAGAATGTGAGACAGTCATTCCTGTCAGTGACAATGAATGCAGAAAAGAGGGCAACAAAAGAGGATGGCAGAGTCAGTATCTTCTAGGCTCAGAGAAAATAATGATGAATGGGTTGATAAGAGCAGGGTAAGATTGTCTGGGGAAGGTAAATCTTAGGGGTTAAACTGTATTTTTGGGGGGTGAAGATTCTTAGCTGAATGTTAGTGCCACTTACGGTGAGTATTGCTGTTCTTAGGAAGATGAATCAAAGAGAATTGGATTGATAGGCGAAGATGAAATGTTTGAGGTTGGTGCAGAGGTTGGCACTTAATGGTAATTCTTATTACCGGTTCTAATAATCTAACTCAATCTTGGACTTGCAGGCACGAGCAAAACAGCTTTATAACGCAGGGTACAAAACTTTAGCACACTTGGCTAATGCGAATCCAGAAACTCTGGTCAAGATGATTGAGCACTTGTCACGACGACAAGCCAAACAAATTGTTTCATCTGCAAAGGTAAGTTAGAAACAAAGTTATAAAAACCTGCTTCAGAACTTCAGTATGTCAAAAGTGGATGTTGGGATGGCATGAAAAGTGAAGGATTCAGTTTACTAGCAAAGGCATTAGTGGATATTTGTGATCCAAATACTGATCTGTATTAAGAATATATTGAAAAGTTTTCTTGACGATATCATTTATCTAAGATGGTTAAGAGTAACGAATTTGGCAATTGCTGACCTTCATGCCCCTGAATGATAGGCAAACTTCATTAACTTTTCTTAAAACCAGTTGTTACATCCAGGATAGTGGAAAGGTGTGCTCCTTTTCAGAGGGGAAGCAAAGGGCAAAAATGTTTGACAGCTTGTCTGATGAAATGTGGGAATTAAATTACTACCTTGATCTCCACGCTGAGTTGTCATAACTGAAAATGCTCAATTCTGCCCATACCTCAGGACTTACCTCATAGAAATTCTAGTGGTAGTTGTGATAAAAGAAAGGGTTTTCAGGACTGTAGAAATGGGAACCAACAAGGTATAGGGTTAACCTCATCTGTTTAGGTTGCTTTTGTCATGCCCTGGTTATTTTTTCCTTTCTAATTGTTTTCCATTTTGAATATGCACCATGAGAAGGGCCTTCACTTAATATCTGCTTCTAAGGCATGCTTAGTGCCTTAGGCACACATAAATAATCCAAGCAAAAGTATCTGTAACATTGAATTGTGCCTAAACAAAAAATACAGGAAGTATTTTACTTACCAAGTGGTAGTGTTCTCTCCTTGATCTCCATTAATCATCTGCTGTTGCAATGGCATCGGCTTCATGTTTGATTCTGCTAAAATAGCAAGCTTTTGGTAAAGGGAATGCTGAGAATAAATGAACGGGTGGTTGGTGTAAAAATGGTGCAATCAATAACAAAGTCTTAGTTTGTGTATTCACGTGGAGTAACAGTACTGACTTTGGGGTTTATGCGCTTAAAAAAAGGTCACGGACGTTTAATGTTGCAGGCTCCTTACTGCTTTTTTTGCTGCTGTGTGAGCCAAAATAAAAGGGATATACGCAGACTCCTCATCTACATCAGTGCCAGATCCAGCAATCTAGCTTCGTCTCTCATGCTCAGATATTCGGCTGGCGGAGTTTTCTCTAACTGGGAAGTTGGAAGAGTGCCCGCATGTGTTACGCTACACGTGCTACTGGGGGGACTGTTACAGTCCAAGTGCCAGCAACAAACAGTTCAGGGCAGTAGATTGAACATTTGCTCATATTGGGGGTCTTGCATGTCTGATGTAAAATGCTGTAATAAGAAATTTTGTATAAAGCAAGAAATTGGCAACTCGGCAGGCACAATGTAGGAATGTTTATTCCAACATGGAAAATAAATGTTTGAGGTTAAAACTGCTTTTGTTAACAGTTCTAGACAAAACTGTTTATGTTCTGTTAAATTTTGTGTATTATGTAATGGCTGAACTGAGAAAACCAGCTGTGCACTGTATGAATTTTTGTAGCTTTTAGGTGTTAGTGTTTTTCATATTGTTACATGCTAAATAGTAAAAAAATGTTGGTAGTACTTGTGAAAATGTTAATCCTTTGAGGCAAAGGTACTGCAGTCCTGTGAGCAGCAGCAGCAGTTTTTTATAGACCAGATGCAAGTTTGGAAAGAAACATTGGTGTTTTAACTTGTCTAACAGTTACAGCTAATGCTTGTATTTGTTTCCTAATTTTTTTTCCATTATAGATGCTGCTGAGTGAAAAAGCTGAGGCTTTACAAGAAGAAGTTGAAGAACTCTTAAAGGTGCCTACAGATATCCCAGGGACCTACTGACCAACCGTCATGAAAAAAATCATGAATCCAAAAATTGGGATATTTTTAATTTTTTAACTTGCCTGTGTAAATCTGCTGTAATTATAATAAATATTTAACGTATTTTGTATACCTCAATTTTGTGTGAGTTCTGAGCCCAGCATGTTTCTTGGAAAGTTGACTTCATTTGAAGGTTTTGACTACGAACCTCTTGAGCAATAGACTAGAATCAAAAGATGTGATCTTAATTCATTCTTTTTTTCAGACGTAGCCCTAGGAGTGCTTTGGGGACCGGAGTACCTGGCTGGTGTGTATTTCTGCCTAGAGCTTCGGTTCGTAGCTGACTTAAATAATGCCTTTATATTGGATATGCCCTTGAGGACATGTGCTTGAGTGAGCTACTCCAAAATTCCTACTTGCAGGAATCCCTGTACTCTAGGGGTAGCTAATGGATGGAGAGAAATAGAGTTGTAATTCATAACGAACAAGTTGTCCCAGAGTTGTGTAAGAAATTGTAAATGGGAGCTAGTTTAAGTGTTGTTAAGATGTGAATATCAAATTCGTCTCTAGCAATCCCTGGAGAGAGAATTCTTTCCGGATGTTTCTGCAGCAGTCTTCCAAACAAAGTTTAATTTTTTTGTTGTTTTTTTTAATTTCTTCCTTAAATGTGAAGACTAATAGAGAGGAAGGCTTGAGAACTGGTTTTTGAGAAGCCATATCCAGTTCTGAGAGTCCATGGGCATGTCAGTCATTCTAGTTAAGATTTTTAAAGGTATCTAAACCAGATTTGCTCCAGCAAAAAGTTAGGCTTCATGGAAGTAGTTTTGAAACTGAAAAAGAAACTTTTTTTGCCTGAAACTACTTCAGTTGTGGTACAGTAAACTCCTTTTCAAAGCTGCTATGTAGTATGTGACAATGTTAGAGCATTGCGCATTATGAGAGATCTGAAAGCTGTGACAGACTGCTGGATGGAATCATGGTAGCAGGTATATTTACACACTTAAATACGGCATTTCAATGTAAAATCAGGTGTCCCTTCTCAGTAAAGGAAAAGTAAGATAAACCTTAGTAAACTTAGGTTAATTGTGTTGGGATTCTAGAGATAAACAGGAATGTTTTTAAATCCATTGGGGTCATTAGAGGTTGAACACTTCGCTGAAAGGGGTTGTGGTGAAAAACTGATGAGAAGGTTAGTATTTTACTGCTCACTTTGTTATTGCATTAGAGAAATCCTAGATAGCAATCAAATAAATTTCGAATGAATCAGCCTTCATTTGGCAGAAACATGCCTCTAAGACCGTAATTATGATACTTTGTAGAGGCTTATGAGGTTCGGATAAGTGAAATATTTGAGTGCATTCAGTCTTAAACCAGGTGAAGAATTTAAAACCAGCACTTTTCAGAGGCAGCATGACTCATTTCCACCGCTAAACTCAGTACCCACAGGGGAACCCTGTTACTTCAGTGCCTAAGGCTCAAATGGTTTTCGACACATGAGAATGTATTAAGTTGGCTCTAACAATAAGGTATGATTTGCCCTCAAGTGCAGAAGTGATATTTGCCGTGACCTGAGGTTATCTAGGGCTGTCTCTTGCCCTTTTGAGATAAATTTTGACCACAGGGTAGGTAATACGGAATACCAATTCTGTATTGGTCTGAGTTACCTTCAAAAGACAGATGCTCACTCCAGCATAAGCGCGAGTACATCTCTAACCAGTTGATGCAGCGTGCACGTAGGAAAATGTTAGTGATGCCTTTAAGGCCTAACCAACTGCTCTAAAGGTGTAGTGGTGCTTGATGGTGTTCCTCGAAAGTGAAACAGTCTTGCTAGGATTTGGGGGGGGGGAGGGGGGAAGAGCAAATTACTGTAAAATAATTCACTCTGAGCACTGAATTATTGCAATAACTGATACTGTGGAAATAATCCATTAATTGCTTACAGGGGCAGTAAATGAGCCATTAACCTCTGTCACAATACTTTTCGTGCTATTTGTACTTGTATGCTAATTAAAAAAAAAGTGTACATTTTTATTTTTATATTGTGGAGGGGAACAGCAGGAAAAAAATTATTTCTGGCAGCTGTCCATTGTTGGGTCGCTATCTCCCATCCTCTTGCTTGTACATTACTGCAACAACCAGCGCTGTTGCAAGATCAGGTTTTGATGAGGTGCATGTTTAGGAATGAAGTCAAGCATTCCCTACAAATGCTGGAGACCCTTTGAAAATGGTAGCAAAAGCTGATTTGAAACAAGCAGGTGGTTTCACATCTGCATCAAGCTGGTCTAGAAAGAAAACGAGGTTGGCGTTTTGTCATCTCTGCTTCTGTGTTTATAGAGGCCGTGCTTTGCCAGATGGCTGAGTGCAACTTCCCCAAGGCTGCTTCTGTGACCTTTGATGGTGTCAGAAGTGAAATGAATGAAATGGCCATGATGTGCACTAAAACTTCGCTCTGTGTCGCTTGTCTTATTTTTCTGAAGTCAAACTTATTAAGCAAGACAGTGCATATCTTTCACATTGTGTTTTCTTTCTTCAGTATGTATTCATGTATGATTAAATGCTCTTCAAAAAAAGCTTTCTTACCCGGGCTTTTCCCCTGGGTGGAGATGGGAGAGGGAAAAGAAGTACACAGGATCACAGAATGGTAGGGGTTGGAAGGGACCTCTGGAGACCATCTAGTCCAACCCCCCTGCCAGAGCAGGGTCACCCAGAGCAGGCTGCACAGGGCTGCGTCCAGGCGGGTTTTGAATCTCTCCAGAGAAGGAGACTCCACACCCTCCCTGGGCAGCCTGTGCCAGGGCTCTGTCACCCTCACAGTGAAGAAGTTTTTCCTCATGTTCAGACAGAACTTCCTGGGTTCCAGTTTGTGCCCGTTGGCCCTTGTCCTGTCACCGGGCACCACTGAGAAGAGTCTGGCCAGATGCTGGTCACAGTATTATTACACTGCTGGATGATGCTCAGGTGCTTCAGCGCCAAGTACAGTTCTGGGCCCATAAAATGCAGTATAATGTGCAGGTGTCAGAACAGGTGTATATTGGTTCGGCAAATGCCTGTTACGGGGGCTTGTGCTAAGGATGGGTTCAGGACGTTTTGGAAAGCCGACATTTCTCCCTTGGTTCAATGGGATGTTTACATCCAAAAGCCTCTATTGAAGGGGAAGAAGCAACGATGATTAGCTTATCTACGTGAAATAATGATAGACGCTTCAAAGCTAAGGTCGGTCTTAAAAATATGCTCTCTAGGATGTTCCTGCCAATTTCTTCATAACCCACAGTAAGTTGGATCAGAGCTATGGTGTGTGTAAGGAACCTCTTCAGGTTGCGGCTAGTGCAGAATAAGCGTTCCGACCAAAAACCTTGGTGTGTATTTCTTAGCCTTGATGTCTATTCAGTCCACTTTCCAACTTGCCCGCATAGACCAGTTCTTAGGTTTGTGCAATTCCCTTCCCTTCCTTCCCTCAAGTCCCTAATTCTGTACCGTCAGGAGTCTCTGTACATAACTTAATGAAAGCTGTCTCTCTGGAGGGACTGGTAAGAGGGTCAGGCTTCGGTTAATGTTTAGCTGTTAATTTTCATTGTGTGGACAAGTCCTATTGTGCTCCTGTGTTCTGGAAAGCCGCTTCCATGTGAGCTAGTCCTGCCTAGGCAGCTCTCGCTTTGTCCTTCCTTCTAAAGCTTCATTTCATCTCTCAGCGTAGTGGTCCAGCACTGAGCATCAGTTGTAATGAAAGCCAAATATTCTCACTTAAAAGCTTTATGTTTTGATTAGAAGGGAGGCTGAGTGATTTCACAGTGCTCTCTTTGGGGTGCTGGAGCTCAGATTAAGTGCTGCTCATAGATTAAGTGCTAATCTGACAGGGGTCAGCTTTGTTCATCTGCCCAAACACTGCCATGTCACAATGATTGTTTGCTTTTTGTACAGACAACTCTTCCCTTCTGATCGCCCTTAATATATATTTCAGTGCTTTACCTGTGCAACAGTTCTTGGTTCGTGCCCAGGAACAGCAGTGGGGTCGCTGTTGGAATGCTGAAATTCCCAGAAAGTTTTATTTTTAGTTCTTCCTAGTTGTAAAAACGTAGTTGGCACAGTACCTCTGGTAACGGCATCGCTGGCGTGGGAGAAGCAGAACTGCCTGACAGGAGCTGTGTTGAATTTGCAAATTGAATTGAGGCATTTGAATACCCCAAGGCAGGGGCTAGGCTTTCCGTGGAGTGAGGAAGCAGGACAGGGTGCTGGTATGGAGCTGGCTTCAAACAACACGCAAATGGGTTTAAGCCTAGTCCTGGCTCTGACGTCTTTCCCCTGTAGCTCACAGGGCATCATTCTAATTCTGCCCTAGTTTCCGTAAGAGTCCACGTATCTCTGTATTGATCTCCCTTACTTTGCAAGTTTTAAAAATGGGTGTAATAGGATGTGAAAAATACCCAGATAAAAGCTACCAATTCCCATTTAACACCTGTATCTCTTCCAGTGTTACTTTCCAGCTTATAAGGTTTTGGGGGCTACTAAAAGCATGACACGTGCTAGACCTTTCATACCCAGCTATGCACTTGGCAACTGAATCCAAAACGTAGCATCGACCATCGAAATAAATACCTCGTGCCTCTGCCGTGAGAAACACAGCGCAGTGGCAAGTGACTCGAAGGGCCTCTCTCCGAAGAAGCATTTTGATGAACTTAAGGGAGTAGTGGTGAATTCCAACAGAAGAAAAATCATGCGCAGGCTGCATCTCACCTGACGGCCATTAACATTTTCTGTACCGGTAGTAATGACCTTAACCTGGTTTGCAGCGATGATTCGTCACGCACTGAGCTGCATTCTTAAATCCTCAGTTCATTCGCGGGGCTGGGTACTCATCCACTGAGAGATAGATGAATTATTCCTCTGGCAGATATTCACCCCAGCCCTTCCTGTGGGCGTAGGCATATAATTGGTGGTGTACCCCCAAAATGGGAAGCTAAGATACTGAGACAGTCGGGAGTGTCACTGACATTTCCTTTCTGGCAGAGCCATGGATGTGTTTATCAAAACCAGGGTTAATTTAGTCTAGTTGCTCTCGTTCTAGTGGCGAGTTACTTAATAGTACAAAAATGTAGAGCAAGCGGGAACAGGAAGGGCCAGGCAGGCGAGCACTTGAGCCACACTGATTAATGCCCCGACCTCGGTGAGCGTGGGAAGCGCTGCACCCAAACAAGGTCACAGATAAGGGCTGGACAGTTTGCGGTGCCTTCCAGCAGGTGACTGTTTTGAAAACTAACTTGGTAAGAAACACGGATGTTTCAGGAGAAAACTGATGCAGATGAGAAATGTAACGGTGATGTTAAGCATAATTCCTTAAAAATTCTGTAAATGTTTTAATAGCGTGCATATTAAGCAACACCCTCCCCGTGGCTGCGGCTGCCTGTTTCCCAACGGGGCTCTCTGGCAGGGCTGGCTATTGCCAAAGAAGAAGGAGTTACGGCACAGGCTGGACTCTGCAGGGCGCACCTGAGGGGCAACCCAGAGCACGCTTGAGTCTTTTTTTTGTAACACCAATTCCAAGCTGCGTTTTGGCTGTCATTAATAAATACCTTTGCTGCAACCGAGCGGCAGCGTGGGGAAGGTGGATTTCGGCCTGAAACGGCCAGCCCGCAAAGTGGCACTTGTCACAGGCTTGCTGTGCGCTGCTGAGACTCGGTTTCCCGCAGCGGAGACTTGTGCCTGGGACGCCGGGCTGATACCTCATCTCTTCAGCAGCAGCGGCGTTGAGCGTGTAGCGATTTTCCAGCCCGCTGTTTTGCACCCAGCTGCCTGGGGTTGCGCGGGCAAGGCTGTAGGATTCGGCTGGTCGGCTGCAGCGTGCTGCGATGCTGGAAGGGTCGGAGCAGGCAAGGAACCAGCTTGAATCCCGGGTTGATTTTTGTAATGGTTGAGGCTGTTGGGTGAGTAACCCCGGGCTTGAGGTGCTTTAGCGCCGATTTGAGACGCTGCGGAGTGGCTGAGGCTCCAAGAGCAGGGCGGCACTTCGAGGACGCTATTGCAGCCCGAAGCCCCTTTCAGAGGGTCGGGGGGGGGGGCTCGGCGCTGGCTGCTCACGACACCCCCGTCCTTCCCGGCGGGAAGCGGAGGGCTGCACCCCCGCCCCCGGGCCGTGCCCGCCCTCCGCGGGGGTGGTGCCGGTGCCGGCGGCGGCGCGGCGGGCCGGGAGCGGAGGAGGAGGAGGAGGAGGAGGACGAGGATGCCGCTGCCGCCGCTGCTGCTGCTGCTGCTGCTGGCGGAGGGTCGGCGGGCGGCGGTGCTGCGGCTGGGGCTGCGGGGCAGCCCCCTCGGGGAGGTGAGCCCGGCTTTCCTCTCCCTCACCCTGGACGCCAGCCTGGCCCGGGACACCCGCTATGTCGCCTTGCTCAGGTGAGCCGCCACCCTCCCGCTTGGTTTTGGGCAAAGCAAAAAGGGCCCCGGGGAGGGGCGGCAGAGGGGTCCCCCGGAGCGGGAGGAGAGGTCCCCGGCAGGCAGAGAGGTCCGCAGCCGCGGAGAGGGCAGCCCGGGCATCCCGGCGGGGAGCCGGCGGGGCAGGGCAGCGAGCTGGGGGGACGGGGAGACCCCATCCCTGGAGCTGCGGCCAGGGGCGGCTGCCGCAGCCCCTCTGCTTCGGGATCCAGCAATTTCGTTCTGCCGGGGCAGCGCGGCGGTACCTGCCGGGGGTGCGAGCCGCGCCGTTTCGCTTGCGCGCAGGGAACGGGGGGCCGGGCTGGGTGGGCGGAGGGAGGGCGCAGCTCGGGTGGGACTCGCTGGAAGCACCACGGGGATGAACTTAGGAGAGGAGCTGTTTTGCGAGCAGAAAAAAAGGAGAAGGAAGCTGCCGAGGAGAGGGGTTACGCGTGGTGGGGCTGGGGGCTGCTAGCCCTGCTGCTCCGCGACGTAGAAATCCTCTGAGTCCCCACGCAGCTTTGCAAACATTTGCCGGGGCACCATCAGCATAAAGTCAAATGAGGGAGGTCCTAAAAATGAAGCCCTTTTTCCCCCTTGGGTGACACTGAACAGCTCTGGACTGCCAAGCGATGGTGTTCTCTGCCTGTCCTTTGGGCTCTGACCTCTCTCTTGCTTTTTCTTCCCTGCTTTTCTCTGGTTTTTTTGTACTCTCTTTTGATTCTACCTTTTTTTGGAAGCTATCTTACTTCTTTCCTTTTCATCTGTCTGATCCCATTTTTCAGCCCCACGGTATTTCTCCAGTCCCGATTTCCCTCCTCCCATATCTTTCCTCTTTTCTTCCTTACCAAGATGGGGAGAAAATGACAGCAGCTTTACTGGAGAGCAGTCAGGTCTCCAGCCTCCAGCCCCAGCCGCACGCCGTGGGGGTCAGGCTTGGGCTGGCGCCGCCGCCGTGAGGAGCGGGAAGTACTTGGTGGCCTCTGCGGCGTGTCACCACCGAGCAGAGATAGCACTCGTGCGCCCGGCGTCCTCCGATGCCTCGCGGTTTCCCCCAGCGAAGGCCGGGTGTCGGTGCTGCACATCCTGCACGGGGTGTGCACGAGCTGCGGGGGCAGAGCTTATGTTATTTTATAAACTTGTTTTGCTAAAGCTAACGCTTGTCCCAGCGTGGACTCTTGATCTCTCTTGGGTACAAAAGCGACCGCTTTGGCTGTTGTTGATGGAAGTTGGGACTGATGGTGTAAAGTCAGTTTTACGTCCACCTTCTCATGGGACTGGTATGTCAGTTTTGTCCAAATAAACCCACAAAATCTAGGGGAGAAGGACAGTTAGGATAAAAAATGCCTATTTTGAAGTATTCCCTTACTTTGCCCCCACGACTTGATTCCCCATCCATGAGCGTGTTCCCTGAGGCACGTCCCTCTCGCTGCCTCGCCGGTGCTCTCCTGGCCCACTCGTCCGGTGGCATCCCTGCTGCACAGGGCGGAGGGCTGGGGCGCAGGTCCAGCGAGCGGCCAGGAGTGCCCTGAGGCTACTGGGCAGCCCCGGGTCACCTACTGCAGCGCGTCCCTCTGAGCACTTGCCATGTTTAGCCTCTACACGGTAGCTGTAGTTGGCATGAATATAGTGTTTCCCCTGTTTCTTGATGTTCCTTCCTCAGCAATCCCAAACTGCGTGCCCTGGCGACGGCCCTGTCCCCGGGCTTCCTGAGGTTTGGTGGCACCGAGACAGATTTTCTCATCTTTGATCCCAACAAGGATTCAACTTCAGAAGAACAACTTCTCTGGAAACTTCAGGCTCAGCAAGGTAAAACAGGTGCCAATGTGTTAGACTCGACACCATCCTGGGTTTAGGAGGTGGCTTTGACCCAGGCTGGGGATGCCGCAAGGGCATGGCGGCAGCATTGGGGGTCCCCCACAGGGTCAGCATTGCTCTCCTCCAGGGAGAGGAGATCCGTGGACGTTCAGCACGGTCTGTGGGAGGAGCTGTGCCAGCCGTGGTAAAGCAAGGAAGGGTGCAGGGGACATCATCTCTGCGCCGGCATCTGCTGGGGCTCTCCCTTTGCTGCCCCGTGCTCCCTGCAGCAGCCTTGGGAGCTCCCCCGCCACCCGGGAGGCAGTCAAGGTCAGCTCAAAAGTTGTGGTTTCATAACGAAAATTAAGTAACGGATGGAAGAAATAATCTGGTGAGAACAGAGCATCTGTTTTCTCTGCCTTGGCCAAAGCCAGAGCTAGGCTGGCCACACAGCCTTGCCCTCCCGTCCCTTCGACAGGGCAAGTGCAAAACCAGCAGACCACTGCCAACTGCTCGAGCTTGGTCCTGGTGCGTGAGGTTTTCCACTGAATTAGAGTCCATTTCTTTCTTAAACTTAGCAAAATCACACAAACCCTTCTAGAGGTGTTTCAGATGAAAAAACGCCTGTCTGTTCCTCCAGTACATAGCACAACAGTGCAATCGTAAATCACAGTACAGCCGGTGACGCTCAGTTTTGAAGCCGAGTGGTGCTTTTCCCCCTGTACTGCTTTGCTGAGCGGCCGCCTCCTCTCTGGATAGCTGTGACTCCAGCTCATGCCTTCCTCTCTGGTTATGGCGTGTTCCTGGTTTCCATGCCGAGCAAAAACACAAGCTTTGGAGAAAGAGAAATGTCTTATGAGTCCCGCTGGTGTTGCTGTTGGAGCCGAGCTGGGCAGTCGGTGCTTTCTCCGGCGTGAGACGGGCAGCGCAGGAAGCGTTGCCCCATATCTGCCCGCAGCAAGGCGAGCCGTGAACCGTGCCGTACTTCTGCATGCCAGGGTGGCTTATCCGCTCCTCGGGCACCGCAGCCCCTGCGTTGTCAGCTCACGGCAACGAAGGTTTCCGGATGGTGCTCGGGCTAAAATAGTTTATCAGGATGCGACCACCACAACACCAGCCTCCAGAAGCACAGCTCAGTCGTCTTTTTTTTTTTTTCCCCCTCTCCATCTCCATCACCTTACATTGGGAAATATGCATTATATATATAGTATATATAGTTATGCATCAAGCCAGCCCTCTTTTTCTATGAGGTTAACATCGATTGTGAAAATAGCGGTGCGTTTCGCAGAAATGCACGACTGGCTCTGAGCCTGGCACCGAGCGGTTGTGCTTCCTCCTGAGGGACTGCAGCCCTTTGCACCTCAGACCCTCGCTGTGAAGATAAGGACTTAACTGCTATGATCCTTCTTCTGCCCTACAGAGGCTTGTGGCTCGAGGCCTGCGTTTGCTGCTGTCGAGAAGCTGCTGCTGGCCCAGTGGCCCAGCCAGGAGAAGCTGATTCTCGCAGAGCATAACCGGAAAAAGCACAAAACCACCCCAATCACAAGTAAGATTTCGTTGGCTTTTTCTGCTAGGGTTTATAACCAGGGGGCTGCAAATCTCCGTGCCACGGTAAAAGAGTTGTAGGCTGTTAGGAGCTGCAACCACTGGAAATTAATATTTTTCGAAGTGCGTGAAATGTTTCTAAGAAATCTTTTTCTGCCATCTGCCACCTCATATTTAGTAGTATTCAGCTGCTGCAGGAGTTGGAAGGATGTCAGCACCTCGCAGGACGGTGTGTAATAACGTCTGGGCTTTTTTGTCCGGCTGCGAGAGCTTGGCGTATCCGCAGCACCAGGCTAAATAAATTCAGACAGTACAGGTGGTCGCTTGGCCGTAGCTGAACCAGCGTGCTGTAACCTTGAGATAAACACCCCCTCTTCGCCTCTGTGCAGGAAATACGCTGGATATTATCTACAGCTTTGCAAGCTGCTCAGGGTTTCACCTGATCTTTGGGCTCAATGCCTTGCTGCGGAAAGATGGTTTGCAGTGGGACAGCTCGAACGCCCGGCTACTGCTGGACTACTGCGCCTCGCGGAGGTACAACATGTCCTGGGAGCTCGGGAACGGTAAGCGCGAAGCCTGCTTGTGGGCCGTGGCAGAGTTGCCCGGAACGGTACCACTGCAAGGTACGGGCTGGTAATTTTTAAAGCACGGCAGTTCATGACAGCCCGGTTTGGATGATGGCCCGTAACTGCAAGATGATGTTTTAATGGGAAACATTAAGGTCTTAATTTGCGAGGAGGGATTCCACAAAAGGCCCAACGAATGAGCAAATTGAGATGAATTTGCTGCTCCTACCAAGGCGCTGAGATGAGGTGAACGATGCCCCGTTGAGGTGCAGGATGTCACCCATGGGGACAGGCTGGGACAGGGTGCTGGGGAGCACGCGGCTTCACCCGGGCTTTGGGTTTCAGGCTCATCGCCTTCAAATATCTCACCTATACCGTGCCAGATCATGTGAAGCCATAGGGGGTTGGTACTCCTCATGTGGAACGAGCTGCCCTATTTTGTGCCCTGAAACTAGAGCAAGGTGCTGATGCGCCCGTGTCTTCCCCAGAGCCCAACAGCTTCAGGAAGAAATCCGGCATCTACGTCGACGGCTTCCAGCTGGGGCAAGATTTTATTCACTTACGCCAACTCCTGAGTAACTATACCCTCTACCGGCGCGCAAAGCTCTACGGTCCCGACGTCGGGCAGCCCCGAAAGCATACGCAGACGCTGCTGAGAAGGTAGGGGTGCGGGGCCCCGGCAGCACCCCCGGGGCGGGCAGGTGTGGACAGTAGTGGCTCATCTGCACCTCGATGCAGGGGGCATGAGGAGGCATCTGGGCAGGGTTTTAAGGATTTTCTGCTCCAAATCAATAGTAAGGATGTACAAGCGGATACATCCAGTCTATTTGAGAACTAATTTCCTGTATTTTTCCTTAAATTAGAAACATGGACTTTTTTGTTTCTTGACTGGGGATGACTGAAATCTTAGCTGCGTGCGTGATCTCAAGGCTTAACTGCTCAGCCAGCTGAAACTAAGACGCTAGCAGTACTTCAGCGACCCGCACACCTTTCAGTTGACCGCTGGCTCTAGTGCTGCATTAACAAGTGCTTTTCACTGGGGAAATCTCCGCGTGTTGCGCAAGCATTAATTCATCCTTCCAGCAACCCGCTGACGCAGCTGGGCTGCCCAAAGCCTGTTTAAAAGCCATCGCAAGAGTGGCCCCAAAGCGGTTCACCATCACTACCGCCGGCCAGAGGGAGAGGGGAGGGCTGCACGCGGCAGCTTGCTCGTGGGGGGCCGTGACCCATCGCTGATCCCCACTAACCCCCCACTCTCCACCACATCCCCTCTGGTTGCAGCTTCCTGAAATCGGGAGGGAAGGTGATCGACTCTGTCACGTGGCACCAGTAAGTACCGCTCAGACACCATCGTCACTCTGCTCATCGCCTGTTTTCTTTACAAAATGGCAACTTGACCGTCTCAACAGGAAGGAGGGGGTGAAATACCCCTTTCAGCAGTTCCTCAGGTGCCTCTCTGCAAGCTCCGCTGCTCAGAAGAAGGGATGAATTGAGGGAGAGCGCTATAGAAATGCAGAGGGTCTCCAAAGAGGCTACTCGGCACGCAGACCCCAAAGCAGCAGCAGGGGTTTGTAACGCAGGCCTAGCAGCAGGGAACGCAACGTGTGCAAGGCGGTCATCTTGCTTGCTAAATATGCGCGCTGAGAAAAGCAGAAGTGGGATGTGGAGAAAAAGATGGCACGGCAGCTTTCTCAGAAGAGCACGGGGGGTTAGGTCATGGCTCTCCCCCGCGTGAGGACAGTTTGTGCAGCGGTCAGGCCTTTTTGCGTATGTCGTGTTTCGTGTACCACAAGCTAGTGAGATCTGAGCAGCTGTCCTGGTTGTCTCAAAGCTCCAAGCTGCCAAGCCTTGCAAATAAAATGCACTTTCCCATGGGAAGAAGGGGGTGTCGTATAAAAGGAGAAGGTAGCTCAGACTCATTCGGCAGAGATGCCTCTGCCTAACTTCTGCAAGAGGAGAAGGTGTTTAATGTAAGGTTTTAAATAACCTGTGGGTGGCTGGGCTTTGAAACGGAGTCAGATCCCCGTGACATTGGTGCTCTCCTTGGTGTTAGAAAGGCTGTATCTGCTTGGGTGAAGCTTCACTCCCCCAAAGCAAATTCAGGGAGTCACCAATGACTCTGCTGGCGAATGCACCCGACGCCTTGTAAACAACGCAGCAGGAGCCTTGTTAGCTGCTGCGTGACGCGCTGCCTTTTTTCTCGATTTATGTCTATTTGATACGAGCAAAAAGCCCTGCAGGTCTGGCTGACCCTTACCCACAGAGAAGCGCTGGCAGCTTCTCCTGCTCCCCTACGTTTGCTCTCCGAGCCGGGTCTGGGGGCGGGTACCCGCAGTGCAAACAGCACCGATGCGGTCCCGTCCCTCCCCTCTTGTGCCACGGCTTAGAGACGCGGTTTGAAAGTGCTCAGGTGGGCGGTGCGGTAGGTTGGCCCGAGGGCACCTGCAACGAACTCCGCATGGTTGGAAGGGATTTCCACGTGAAGGCGGGTT
The DNA here is from genome assembly GCA_009819775.1 of Phoenicopterus ruber ruber. NCBI lineage: Eukaryota > Metazoa > Chordata > Aves > Phoenicopteriformes > Phoenicopteridae > Phoenicopterus > Phoenicopterus ruber. Next base: position 66,183,937 of record CM020218.1, on the reverse strand, counting down.
TTTTTGCGGAGTCGAATGCAGCACGGTGACGTGCAGCAGTCAGGTAACGGTGGGAAAAGATGTACGTGCTTATGTTGTATATACGGATACATACATGACTTATCTATGTATTTCGAGCTGCTAGCAAGGCATAAAGCGTGTCCTCGCCCCTTCCTGGGCTGTTCTTGCCCAGTGGCTGCCTTTGCTTTAAATGGGCATGTGTTACTTTCTTTACCAATTTAGGATTATCAGGTTTTAGCTTCCTCTTGTGGCTGGAAGGCTTCAGCTACTTCTGGTAGCACTGAGCGATAACGTGATGAAATGCAAAACCCACAGGGATCCCAATTTCCCATTCTTTATTCGGACAAACCAGACTTAGAAGCTCTTTTGCTCAGGCAACCTTCATCCTGTAGGGATGCCTCCATCCCATTCCCCTCCAGATGGCCAAAATACTCCAACAGAGGGACAGAGGCTGGAATCTGATATTTTTAATATATAACTTGATACAGTAAAGCAAGTAATCACATAGGAGTGTCAGACTCCTCAGCAAGAGAAGATTTACAGAACCTGGCTCTTATTCAGTGACGTTTTCCTTGTTCGAAATGAATAGATGCAAAAAAAAACCCCTACTACTCCTGTTGATCAAAATTTCTGTGATATCCTGCCTCCGTCGAAGTAATTATACCTGATAGTCCCTTAAATACAAACAACACACCTTCACATTTGGGAAAAAAAAAAAAAAAAAAAGAAAAAGAACCAGACAGAAAAACAGTGTTGTGGATAAATGTATCAAGCAACTGAGTACTTCTGGTAGTATTTTGTACCAGTGGTGGTATTTTTCCTTAATTTTGGCTGCGGGTTTTTTTTCCATTTCCAGTTACTATGTAAACGGACGAAGTGCTACAAGAGAGGATTTCTTGAGCCCTGAAGTGCTGGATAGCTTTGCCACAGCTGTACGCCAAGTCCTGGAGGTGCCTTGTCCTGTTAAATTGTTCCCATCCTCAGCTTCCAAGGGGTTAGCAGAGAATCCTGAATAAAGTACAATTTCTCGCTAGCAATAAATGGGGATCCTCAAAGCTTGGGTGCTGCTGTCATTGTAAATTAAAAGAAAAAATTAGCGATACTAATAAATGGTGAGCTTCAATAGTTTGCCATGCAGCAAGCACGGTGCCAGATACATCACAAACCTACAACATTCTCATTTATCGATGTAGTCATTACTCAGGGATGTAATTTATGGTCATATCCTCCCACTCTGATTTCTTTGTGTTTTGAGATCCTGAGAACAGTATAACTGAAAGTATGCCACTACTCAGCACGAGAAGACTTACAGGACCTGGCTTTTAGTGATGTTTGCCTCATTCTACATGCATAGGTGTGATTTGGGGGGGGGGAGGAGGGTGGATAAATCTGCTGCTTCTAGTCCTTTTGATCAAAATTTCTGTGACATCCCGCCTCAGTCGGTGTTACCCCTTAAATGCAAACCTAGCCACAAACTTAACTCTTGTCTCTTTCTCTTCTTCCTTACTCCACACTGGCCAGATTGTTGATGGGACCGTGCCCGGCAAGAAGGTCTGGCTTGGAGAGACCAGCTCTGCGTACGGAGGGGGAGCTCCCAAGCTGTCCAACACCTACATTGCTGGCTTTATGTGAGTACCACGTCACACGTGTGGGGAAATGACACATGTTACCCAGCTGAAGGGGGTTGCGTACATGCCCCATGGGAGGAACATCTTCCTCGGGCTTCCCGGGGAGCACAGGCAACGGGTGGGTTGAAGATCGTAGCCCTCGTGCCGCTCCCTGTGTGCTTCCCCCGTGCCTGAGGTTTGATGTACGCCCAGGTAATAGCAGATTCCTACGGGAAACGGGGAATTAAAAGCATGAGAAAGTTGCACTTCTGCCCTTGAATCTGCAACACAAACTTTGTCCTCTCGTGAGGACGGAGAGTCATTCACAAGATGGGTGTCCTTTTCCGAGGTCATCCTTCAACCACCGTGAAATAATTAACCAAAGGGAAATTTAGTCATGGAAATAATTTTCTCCCAGGACTCCAGTTGTAGCATTTTGTTGGAGGAATTCAGGTTTTTCTTAGCACTTTGATCTGTTTGCAGATTCGGGCAGAAAAAAATTGCATGGGGATGTGTGGTTCACACTTTGAAAATTAACCAAAAAAAAGGTTACAATATATATTTTTTCCCTCCTATAAGGCATGATGATCTTTTCATCAGGGCCTGGTGGGTGAGCAGTCAAAGCTCGATAATCGCAGGCAGCCTTGTGGCTGGCTGTGACGATTTCTCTCAGCCTCCAAGCCCTCGGCCAGTTGAGGAGCACCCGCTGCCATTTCCACCGCCGCGCTTTGTCTCCCAAGGGAAGGGGGGCAAGCAGGGGAGTGGAGCAACTGTTCCCACCAGCTCAGACCTCCAGTCAGAGGTGGTCTGAAATTAATTTTTAAGTTAATCAATGCAAGACTTGAATTCAGATTACTTGTGTGATTTTAAGGAAGCCAGCATCATGCCCTAATTCTTGCTTTCCTGCTTCCCGAGCTGGGTGGAGGGGGGCAACGGCATACAGTTTAGGTCAGCAATTTCATCTGCACGTTGTTTGCTTCATTTTTTGGCAGGTGGTTGGACAAACTCGGGCTTTCGGCCAGGCAGGGGATTGACGTGGTGATGAGACAGGTTTTCTTCGGGGCAGGGACCTATCACCTGGTGAATGCCACCTTTGAACCTTTGCCGGTATGTATGCAACCCCGCTAACGCCACCTGAATGCTGCATGGATTTCTGTACAGGCAACATTGGACGTGGAGACACAAGTCAGCTATTTTTACAACGCAAGATGTCGACAGATTTTGTAGGGTAGCTGCAGTTATCTGTCCTGGCACGTCAAGTTAGTTTATGTTTGAATATGGGCTCATGTACTATACATAGATACATTTACTGCAACTGCAGGGATGCAGGTAGTCCTCAGGAGAGACTGGTTTCTGGGACACGATGCTCTGATTTGTAGGCAGACACTTCTGGAGTTCACAAGACTTCTGGATGGACTGTTTTGGTTTGAGTACTCCTCAGCTGAGTCATGAGTAGCTTTTAAGCAGAAGTGATACGAGGTATTATATGCGAAGTGAAAACCAAACCAATGTGAAGTCAAGCCTCAAGCGTTTCTTGGGTCATGAGCATATTTAAGCCTTCAGTAGTAACTGAAGGATAATTAAATGAAAACATGCATTTAGTATAGTTGGATTTATTAGGAAATAACATCCTGCTGTGATGAAACATCGTTATTTGAACTTCACGTTGTTCTTGCATGTACAGCATGTTTCTTTGTGCTGGTGGCACTTACCTCAGGGTGAGAGGACAGTGTCTGTTCCTCTCATTTTTCTGCTTTCAAGTTGTGATCTTCACAGGCTCGTAGAGACCATCTGAGAGGAAACCCAGCATACGGAGCTTTTCTTCCTGCCTGCTCAGCTGCTCCCTATGCCAGGGGCTGCATTTCAGGCTTGTTTCTTTGGGCTTTTTATTCCCTCCTTTAAAATAGATTTAATTTGGACCGAAAGGATGTGCCTCGTTCCTCACCTACAGGCAGTACAGATGCTAGTCAAGCTAATAATGCTTTAGCGGCAGTGAAATCCAAACCCGGGCAGTTTTAGTTAGCGTGGAAATGAATGGGAAGCACAGCAGTGCCAGAAGGCTGCACCTCCTTGCAGAGGGGCTGAGCGCGTGGGCCGGTAGGAGAAGTCACTTCCCTGGGCTCGTGGTGACTCAGGAGAGAAACACGACAGTTTTCCTTCTCGGGCCTTGTCCTGGGGCGTCAGAGGATTTGCGCTTGACTAGCGTTCAGAAATTAATCCTGAGACGTGTTCAAAAGCAACATGTTGGGGAACTGCATAGAAGTTGTTGGGGGCTTCTTCCCAGCGTTGCGCCTGCAGGTTGGGCTCAGGCGTTCCTGCAGGAAGGGCAGCTCGTCCCCCGCGGGTTCAGCCCTGAGGCGCCCTGTGCCCTGCAGAAAGGCATTTCCAAAATGCAAACAGTCTCTCCCCCACAAGCAGAGCTCCGAGATTTGCATATGATGGGGAAAATGACTCTAAGGTACCTTGTAAACACAGCTGCTCTGCAGCGTGGAGGCAGAGTTGTCTTTTGAGCTATGCTGTTTGTGTGAATTTAAATAGACGTGGTGAAAAATTTAGTAAAGCAAAAAATTATGGGGAAAAAAACCCCTGAAATTACCAGCAAAATTGTTGTTATGCCCCGCGTGGAGTACCTGGCAGGTACGTAAGCGCTTAGGTGTGTTTTTCTGCCTCCCAGGACTACTGGCTCTCGCTGCTCTACAAGAAGCTGGTGGGTACGAAGGTGCTGCAGGTCAGCCTGGTGGGAGCCGACGAGAGGAAGCTCCGCGTCTACCTCCACTGCACGAACACCCTTCAGTAAGCCTCCAGAAAGGGCCAAGTCTCCCAGAAATGAAGCCCGTGGCTGCCCCCAGGCCAACAAAAGCCATTTGGGACAGCACAAGGACACCTGTTACTTCTGTAAATCCTCTTTCTCACCTGATCCTCACCATCATCTTCTCTTGCCTTGCAGCCCAAAGTACAGAGAAGGGGATGTGACGCTGTTTGCCTTAAACCTCTACAACGTTACCCAACATCTGCAGCTACCTCGTTACTTATCAAGCAAGCATGTGGATCAGTACCTCTTACTGCCTCATGGCAAAGAGAATATACTTTCCAGGTAAGTATGCAATTCCTCCTGTCCCTGTAGAAAGGATTGTGAGTAGTGTTAGATGGCCTCTAAAACCTCACCTTGTTCAACTTGCACGATAGGAAGAAAAAAAAAGAAAAGCAAAGCAAAGGGTTACCATTCTGTCATCTGTGGGTTTTTTTCAGTAAGGTCTGACTTCTGTTAAATCAGGTCTCCTAAAATCAGGCTGCTAAAAGCTTGCTAAGGTACAAGGACATTTGTTTGATGTTAATGGGAAAGCTTTTTCCTAGCAGGCTTCAGGGCTCTGGACCAGCTCCTGAAGTCCTTTTTCTTTTGCACGAGTGCAGGTATATTGCTTTCCCACATGCTGGCTCCTGATTTACAGCGACGTGTTCAGGCTTTTTATGGCTGCTTTTGTTGCTACCACTAACACATCAGCACGGGAAAGATCTGCTCTGTGAGCACAGAAGATATCTTAATATTTGCGGGAGAAAAAACAATTTAAATTTATACTTTTCAAAGCTTGTTCTGTTGTTAACCTCACTAGGAGAGTAAGAAACATGTCCTTCTCAACTTGCTTGCGCTATGACCCTAAAGGAGTCCTTGCAGAGGGAGTGCAGCAGATGCTCTCTGTGTGCCTGTACATGTAAACCTTCAAGGGAAGTTTAGTTTGGCTTTGGGCTGAGTTCCTGTTTGTGCTCGGGTCCAGAGCTGTTTGTGCTCGATGGCAAACAGAGCGCAGCTGCCAGAACAGTCTCTCTGTCCCTCTCCAGGTCTATTGAGCTGAACGGCCGTGTGCTACGGATGGTGGATGACAAAACGCTGCCAGAGCTTATCGAAAAACCCCTGGGTCCTGGCAGTGTGCTCGGCCTTCCAGCCTTCTCTTACGGCTTTTATGTTATCAAAAACGCCAAAGCTATTGCTTGCATTTAAATGGTTAATACACGTGCACAGGATAAATGTAAAGCACTTGGCTAGTAGGGAAGTTTTATCCTCGAAATTCACGTTTCTACCATGAGATTTAATTCTGGCAAGGGATGCAAATGTGGTGGCACAGGTACAATCTGTGGGCTCGGGAAGACATGAGGTCCTGCTGGGTAATTTGTACATGAAAGATGCTCGTTAAGCTCCAGGGAGGATTTTCCAGGTGGAGCAAGCCCAGGCAGGGGCCGGTTTTGCTCTCGGTCCAGCCTGGGTCACTGCGCTTGAGTGAAGGACCCTTCTCCACGTCACACACAGAGCTGCATCAGCCTTTCACGCTGCGCTTGGGGCTCTGCCAGCCGGGAACTGCAACCTCCCCTCTCCCTCTCGTTGGTGTAAGCACGGCTCTTAAAGCAGTTCCTCCAAAAGCTTGCCTTCAGAAAGGGTGAGCAGGGGGGGTATTTTAGCTGTACAGCCGTGCTTTTGCCTGCACCATGGTGGAGGGAAGCCTGAGGGGGGGTTGTGGTTGCTGGGGACATCTCGGGGTGGAAGGCAGGGACACGCAAAGCACAGCAAGGTCGGGGTGCCGGCGGGGGAACACGCCTTGCCAAAAAGGCAGATCCTCCATAGGATTTGAGGCAGCACCGCACGTTTTTCCCAAGCTAGGAGAGTTCAGTCACAAGATGGAGCTGTGGCCCTGTGCTTTCCAAAGTTGAGTTTTTTTAACACAGGCTGTTCCTGCAGGGTGTGCCAGAGTGGGCCACCTCCGCCCTAACACGCTGCATCCCCGGGAAGAGAGGCGAGGAGCCCGCCAGCGCCCTGGCAAACCCTCCGTGGTCAGCGGGCTGCACAGCGAGGGCTTGCGGCTCCTCAGCCTTCACCACCCCGCAGGCGGTTCAGGTGAAAAGGACTTCCCTGAACCTATCTGCTGGTGAAGCGCTGCTTTACCCTCCCTAACACACTCAGGTCTCTTCCATCCTCGAAGAAATGGCAGCGTAAAGAGACTGGGCAATGCCCCCCCCCCGCCCCCAGCCACCAGAAGAGCTTCAGCAGCCTTGGAGCATCCTGGGGACAAACATGCCCGGCCAGGCTGACATTCCTCCCACTGGGGAAATGGCCGTTTGGGCCAGAAATCTGTGTTGGTGGCAGCTTTTCGCCCACCCGTGCCTTCCCCGTGCGCACCCTGCTGCGGCTTGGTGTGCCGCTGGCCGCTTTCCTCTGGCACGCAGGCGGCCGGTCTGCAGGGTAGCAAAATGCCTCGGAGAACACCTGTGGTCTCCCACACGTCTTTATTTGCATATACTTTTCTTGAAGATACATAACCCATGCCACCGTCAACGCCTTACGATATTTTGAGCACAGCAGGGGAAAAAAAAACCCAAACACCACACCACTGTATTTCCTTTTTTAAGCTACGTGGGGTTTTAACGCAGGGCAGGGTGGGAGGGGACCTTTTTTTAATGAGCAGACTTTATAAACAGATCTACCTTTGAAGCTGTGATGAAAAAATGCACAATAAAAAGGTTATATTGAACTTCAGTGTGTCAAAGGAGTGTTTGCATCCACAGTGCAGGTACATTCTGTACAGGGTTATGTATCAGGGTGTAATATAGATTGGAAATGAGAATAAGGAAGTCTAAGTTTGTTGATGTTGTCCAAGTTCAATAAAAGAAGTAAGCAGAGCATAAAAAGTCTTACACTAAGTCAATATAAGGGTAATAATATTATAAGTTACAGCTAAGACATCAAACTTACTGTTTGCCTGGTAGCTTCTGTTTAGAACTTTTCTAACAGTTTTGTTTATTTCAATGCTTGTGACTTTTATATTTGCAACTTTTGATTAAAGTGATTTATACCAGCTTTTGGCAATCTTCCTTTTTTTAAGACTCCTTTTTGGCATACTGATACAGCAAAACTCCCTGCATTTCTTTCAGTCATACATCATCTGTGCTTTGTATGATTCTCAACAAGAGTGCTCAAGTAAATAAAAATGAAAGAAAGTGTATCCAGGTCGGGGTGTTTCCATTTTAGTTAACCGCCAGTTCAAAAGCACTCCGTCTCACCATCTGACTCAGACACAATATATGGGCTGATGACAGGCAGGCAGGAACTACTAGGAGGGTACAGGGATGTCCAGGCATGCAGATGACAGCTGCTCCGGCTTCACCTCCTGGCCACGTCTCCTCCTCTGAGCGCACAGCCTGGTTCTTCACACGGCGGGGTGGCGAGAGGTGCGATTTACAGATCACGTAACTGCTTTCAACTTTAAAAGCTCTACACACGCCAAGATGACTTCTCTTTACAGAGTGCTGTATATTAAGCTGATAGCTACTGTTCACTCTGTACAAATAAAGCAGGAGACGGGGGAGCGTAGGAAATGAGACCTTGGATCCCAGCACACCAAGACAGGTACGGTCAGAACCAGAGGCGAGCATTGCCCTCGCAGGACCCGCCTGCGGCAGCCTCGCCTGCCCCACGGGCACCTCATCTCAAGGGCTTTTTTTCCTTTGTGAATGTTGCGAACCTTGGGGTCACGACCTTGAATGTCTATATATATACACTTACGCGAGACTGGGAATGATGGTTGTTATCTCGCGCACGTTCCAATCTACTTCTGCGGTTTTGACTCCAGAGCTTGGATTACTCACCTTGGATTTACTGTAAATCCGTTCCTGGAAGGTGGAGTATGTTGCATCATGACACCTTTGTACAGGGGATCATTTAACGCATGTGAAAATAAGGAAACGGACAATCTCCATCAACTCAGATTTGTGACAAACAAACAAGACAGTGGAGCCTTAATAGCTTTTGGTGGTTTTTCAGTCTGAAATGTGTCACTCCCTACATTTTTTTCAGTGAGGAGACAGGCCATCTTGCAATAAATATAAATCTAGTGAAAATGAGTTTGCTTTTCTGCTTGGCTTTCATGAGCTCCTTAAAAATTGTCAGCAGATGCCCCAGGGTTTGCTCACCACATCACACATGAAAAAAAAAACAGTCCACAGTGTCTGCACAGGAACACCCACCCGGTGGAAATCAGAGTATTGGAGCTCGTACGGACGCAGCAGGCAGAAAGGCTGCAGGTGCGTGTTGCCAGGACTCGCTCGCTGCCCTCCAGGATGCACTGTTCAAACACGGCTCAGGCACTCGTCCGTACCTGAATAAAGCCCATGGTGACTGACATCATCAGTGTGAAATACAGCTGAGGTCGCACAAAAAAAATGTATTTATGTTTCATCAGAGCTGAGCAACTGTTTCTTTTATGGTCCTGTGCAAATTGTTTTACTGCTGTGGAGTACTTCTCCATTACAGTGCTTTTCTACTTCCTCCCAGTAGTCAACATTTTGGGGAATTAAAGTTCAAAATGGTTTCTTTTGGTTTTTGTAAGTGTGTCAGTCCTTCAAGCTGAGATAGGAGTGGCACGAGCCAGTGGCTATGCATTACAAGGACACTGAATTCTCTAAGAAACCTTTCATCAGCAAATCTGGGGACATTTTATCACCGAAACCATGCCAGGCAAGCTGAAATTTTTATGGTTCTATCCAAAGTTCCCCCCTCTCCCCAGTTTCTGCAATAACTCACGTAAGATACTAGAAGAACTGAGCGAATGAGGACAGAGATCTGAAGGCCGTATATAAAATCAGAAATTTTTATTAACTACAGTCTGAAAAGGCTTGGGAGATGAGACACACACTGATGCCTGATCACATACTTCTTGATGATGATACGTTTGATGATATCCAGCCATCCATGGGAATTCAACAAATAGCATGAAAGACTTTGAAGAAATTTAGTAGTAAAACCAGCATGCGTGCTTTTAGTGAGACGCCGAAGTACAGTAACCACAGGTTACAGAAGTGACTAAACCCGTGCATCCTGTTGCTTTGCCATCGGTCCCCCGGGGTGCTCGGTCGGTACTCACTGCTCGATGAAGCTGCAGGCGAAGCTCCAGCCTCCCTCACATCCCGCCCCAGGAGACTTGGCTGCCGTCCTCCATACCTGTGCCAGGACCACGGCACGCCTGATTCCTGCTGATACCCGCCGGGCCCCTTGGCCTATCGGGGAAACAGCTGCTCCAGGGCCACGGAGACGGGCTCCGCCCGGCCGGGCCTGCAGTTTCGAGTCCCAGGAGTGAGGCACCAGGCGGCACACGCCAGCCGGGCGAGGGGCGGCGGCGACCGCCCCAGGGACCCGGAGGCGCGGACGCCTGGACCCGACGCACCTCAGCCCCGGCCCCGCTCCCTCGGACGGGGGCGCTGCGCATGCGCAGCGCCGCGTGACACCGCCACGCCGGAAGCGCGGCGGCGCGGCGGCAAGATGGCGGCGCTCCTGGCGCGGCTCTGCCGGGGCGCTCCCGGCCTCCGCGCCGCCCGCCTGCCCCTCGCCGCCGTCGCCGTCGCCGCCCCTCCGCTGCGTCGCCCCTCCGCGCCGCCAGGACCCGCGCGGCCGCTCAGCTTTTCGGCGGCCGAGCTGGTGCGCGCCGCGCCGGGCCCGCTGCGGCCCTACCTGCGCCTCATGCGGTTGCACCAGCCCGCCGGTGAGCGGGGCGGCGCCAGGCGGCGCCGTAGCCATGGCGACGCGGCAGCCTCGGGGGCGCGGTAACCATGGCGACGCGGCAGCCACGGCGGCTGCTGCGGGCCGGGAGGCGCCGCTGATGCCGGCCCCGAGGCGCGGCCGCGGTGTGGCGGGGAGGGTGGGGGTTCCCGTGCCGGCGGCCGTAACGCCTCTCCCCGGCCACCCGCGCCCTCACTTCGGGCAGAGGGTTCGGCCAAAGAAGCGCGTGTCCGCTCGGCAGTGCCGGTGCTCAGCAGCGAGCTGCCGTCCTGCCCCGCGGCCCCCCGCTCCCCGTTCCCCCCCCCACCCCACCCCCGGATTTTGTCTTCCCTCAGGGACGTGGCTGCTCTACCTGCCGTGCACCTGGAGCATCGGCTTGGCGGCCGAACCGGGCTGCCTCCCGGACTGGCACATGTTGTCCCTGTTTGGCATCGGAGCGGTGCTCATGCGCGGAGCCGGCTGCACGATCAATGACATGTGGGATCGTGACTATGACAAAAAGGTGGAGAAACCCCCTCGGGCTTGCAAAGACCTAGGGAAGTGAATTGCTGATTAATTAACCAAGTACCTGTCTGCTCATCTCCAGTATAACCAGTGATTCCTCGCCGAGTGCAGGCATAGGCCTCCAGGTTCAGAAATTCCTCTGTGTTTCTGTCTGAGATGCGTGCAATTAATTTGTCTATGTTTCCTCCTAGAATAGTAGAAATCATCTTATTTTGTATAATATTTCTCTGTCTAGGACTGTAAGTCTTCTGGAGTACTCTGTGTAAGATAAAATATATGTTGTTGTCAGCTGTAGGTAGTACTTGAACAAGTTTATTTTTCTACTTTTTTTTGCATGACAGAACAGAGTAGATAACCCTTTTTGCTACACTTGCTACTTATGATCTAGCCTAGGACTATTTTTTTTTTTAAATTTTCAGGAGTAGGGTTTCCTTGAGTATTGCTAATTTCTTCATGTGAATGGCTGTTAAGAGTATCATGCCCAACCCTGAGCTAATCCTCTTCTATTATGTTGTATTTTTTTCATCTCCCTTTTGTTCAGAAGAGGGAAATAAGGAAAAGGCAGTGCCTAGTGTCAGATGTTGAAATATGCACAGGTGCAGCCTTGAAGGGTGATGCGTCACTGTGTGCTTGTCCTGTTTTCTCTTCCCATATTGTTCGTCTGGTTTTGGGTTTCGGCGCTGGCAAGAGATAGGGTAATGAGCCAATCTGATATGTGAACTTCTTTTTACAGCACTGTTGTATTTGTGCTGTTGGGCGGGCAATGAATCAGTACAGGTTTTGTGGCAGCTTTGAATGGTTTAGGCTTCAGAGGTTATTAACAACTACATATGCTAAAAATATGTGATGGGGTGGGGTGTGTGATTAGTAAGATGGAATTTTCAATATAATGAATTCATTTATGCATTAATGTGATGTGGTTACATGTAAAGTTTTAAAAATTCCCATCACAGCTCTTTCTTGCATACTTTAAAAGGGTATCTTCAAAACAAGTGTGATAGAGGCCGGGTCAAGAGCAGGATGTTGACTTGTGTGGTGATGGTGGTTTGGGGTTTTAGGTTTTATGTTTCTGATTAGTTGGTAAATGTTTTCTTTAAATGAAACATCCCATGTTTGGTTACGATGTGCAGTGGAATTGGTCACAAATATGTTAAGTGCATGTTTAAACCGCAAAAGCATTATTTGAAGTTTAATGTAACCTGATGGAAGGGGCAGAACAAACTATAAAAGAGTTTATTTAAATTCACATTATTAAAGTATATGCAGAACACTTTATACATGCATAGTATTATGTAAAAAGTTGGCTTTCGAACCTCTTCAAATAGACTTTGCACCATTTTCATCAACATGCAAAACTTTTGTGTCGTCCCCCCCTTTTTTTTTCTTTTGGCGATGATCATCTTTGGCAAGTAACTCACCATACATTTCAGTTTAACTTTTTTCTGATATTTGTTTCTTCCTTCAGTTTGCCTTGTATGATTTCTTCTTCCAGACAAAGATTCTAAACTCCATTGTATCCTGACTAGGATTAAATTAATTGTCCATTTACTGTTATTAACAATGGTTATGTATGCTAGAGGAGCCCTGCATCTTTACAGTATTTTACATGGTAATCACTTTAGAGGCATTTAAGCACAGAAGTGCTGCTCAAAATTGGGATAGTTAGCTCACAACTTTTTAAGTCTGATCCCCCCCCCCCAGCCTCATTGCACACAAGTGGCACTTTATTTCTGCTGTGGTTTCTAAAGCCTACGTGCTTCTATTATAAGTGCTGCTGCTTAGAAATACAACTCATGTCTGTGATGACGTGCTAGGTTTATATCGTTGAAGGAACCCCGTCTCATACATTCCGGGACTTGTTTCTGTTTATTTTTCTGCTAATATGCCAATGGCATGACTTTTAGTTTTAAGATGATACATTGGAATCTGTTATGTTGGATTTGGTATTAACATTATTCTCCCCATTTTTAGGTTGCAAGGACAGCAAATAGGCCCCTGGCAGCTGGAGATATCTCCACTTTTCAATCCTTTGTTTTTCTTGGAGGACAGCTTAGCTTGGCTCTTTGTGTGCTTCTGTGTCTGAATTACTATAGGTGATGTATAAATTATCTTTTGTTTTTTGAAATTTGATTTCTGGTCCAGAGTTAAGCATGGAGATTTTCAGCAGAAAAGGTGTTGGGGGCGGAGGGAGGAGGTTGTTAGTCGTGGAATTGTAGTTGAAAGTAAAAGAATTAGTTCAGTACTATGTACTGCACCTGTAATGCTGCACTATGTCTTGTCATCTGTAGGCTGGCAAACAATAAATCTCTTGGTACTTTTTACAGTATTGTTCTGGGAGCAGCCTCTTTGTCTCTTGTGGTTACCTACCCTCTGATGAAGAGAATAACATACTGGCCACAGTTAGTTTTGGGTGAGCTGGAAATATTTTTACTATTTTTTTCTTCAGGTATAGTTTTTGGGGTGTTCTACAAACTAGTAATTGAACTAATTACTAATTTATTGAACTAATTACTAAAATAACTCTGATTTTATATAACTTTATATTAAAATAAAAATACCTTATAGACGAAGTTCTGTTGTGCCACAAGCTTCTTAAACAATTTATAACACATATAAGAGTTGATGTTTGGGTTTGTGCGGGGTTTTTTTGTTAAAAATCAGTTCTTTATTTCGACAGGAAGAGGGAGAAAGGGAGGGAGAAAATAAATATTTGTCATTTAAGAACCAGCTTTAGTTTTGGGGTTATCTCACAATCTTTCTTAAAGATGCATTTGTCCCGCATTTCAGTCTTCAGCCTCTAAAATAACTCCCGTACAGAAACTGATGGTGCTTGTATGTCAGGTTGAGCTACTAAAATATATCTTTGTGTCTTGTCCTTTACATTCCATCTGCCTTCAGCTTTTTCAACCAAAATTGTCATTTTCAGCCTTGAAGTACCATAGTTGGCTGCTCTGCACTCTTTTGCAGTCAGTTATACTGACATCTTTTGTTGTACTGACATCTAAGCATTTTAACTTTAGACCCATTGTTTGAGCACTGGAATAGTTCTGTGCAAATGGTTCCCTATGCTAATGAAGTCAAATTTAAATTGGGGAAAAATGTGTGGCTACACATATTTCTCCTTGTATGTCCAGAGTATGTAATGTCGAATTACTTGTATTTATTACCTGACTGAAAATACATGGTAGAAAAATAGAGATGCCAGTATTGTAGAAAAAGCTGCTGATATGATAGACACTCAAACAAATAATATTTAAGTCTATACATGTAATTTAGATTGCTCCTGGCAACCTTGTAACTTTTTTTCCCTTTTTTTACTCTCTCTCTGTTTTTAGGACTTACATTTAATTGGGGAGCCCTTCTTGGCTGGTCTGCCATCAAAGGGTCGTGTGAGTGGTCTGTGTGTTTGCCCTTGTACTTAGCTGGAGTAATGTGGACACTGGTATACGATACCATTTATGCACATCAGGTAGAGTAACAGTAGATTTGAGTTATCTGTGTATGTTTGTGTGTTTAATTTACAACTTCGTTTTCAAACAGCAGTACTAACCTGTCACAGTTGCCTTTGGACCTTTTATTGCTGTTTGCAAATGTTTTATATATCAGGTAGAAAGCTGGAAAGCACTTTGTGTGCTTTGCATTTGCACTGTGTAAATAACTTCGATGTTAGTATTAGCTTTTGGCCACTGAAGCAGCTCTAAGGACCAACCTTCTAATTTAAATTTTAATGTAGGGACCTACAAGTGCACTTAAATTGGGTTCCTAATAAGAAGCACTGGCAACTTAAGCAAGGCCTCTCTTTTTATTTTCCTTATAAAGTGGCAGTTGGATTGCGGATTTTTTGCTAATTCATCCTTTCATTTTAGGATAAGAGGGACGACATCATTATTGGTGTGAAGTCAACAGCATTACAGTTCAAGGAGGATACAAAGCAGTGGCTCGGTGGCTTCAGCCTTGCAATGCTCCTGAGTTTGTGTGTGGCAGGAATGAATTGCAACCAGACGTTCCCGTATTACTCAGCTGTGGCTGCCATAGGGGCTCACCTAGCGCACCAGGTTTGATGGATTTATTTATACTTTTTCCATGTGGAAGTTCTAGATAAGAAATCAGAGTGCTTTTCAACCCCCATCAATTCACTAACTATCTTAAAAAAAACCCCAATTCCTGTAAAAAGAACTGAAGTCTTCTGACAATGAGTTTGCTTCTCTTTAGTACCTTTTGCAGACCTTTTCTTTGAAGAGACCTCCAGTGATCCACAGACTGTAGACCACTGGTTTTCAATCTGTTCCCAACCAAAAGAACTGCCTTGTGTTAAGCTGTGGTCTCAAGGGAACGGTTTTCTTCTCGCTTCCAGCAGCAGCTGCAGCTAGATTCACTTCAATATTCTGCAAGATTATGCATTTTTTAGTGTTCTGATACAGCTCTTGCTACGTCTGGCGCACATGATCTGAGACTGCAATTGATGTATATTATGATCGTTCACTTACTTTAAAAGATTATATGGTCTACAGTATCAAGGACACAGGCAGGCTTTTTTTATAACATGCTGTACAGTAGCTGTATGAAAATGAATGTTGCATGTTCTGTCTCTCTGAGATGGTTAATTTTACATCTAAATAATTATTCCATACTGTGGTCTGGAGCTTCAGTCTAGGATCTGACAGCGTAACAAAATTTTCTGTGGCTTGTTCACTACTACCTGTGGCAGATATTAATATTATAATTTTATGGTACTTGACAGTTCTAGTTGACAGTTCTTTTTATAGCAGAGAACAATCCAGTTCAGTCTTTTAGTTGTATTAGTTTAGAAATTTTAACGAATAACAGAAAAAAAGAAATCAGCTTTGTCGGTAAAGGAAGCAGGTAGGATCTTGTTACCACGTTCTTTCTGAATCCTAAAAAACACGTTACCCAATCTTGTAGAGATAAGTCAGTCTATATGAAAATTAATTGCTGGTCTTGGTAGGTGAGTGATAGCAAAGGAGTTTGTGCGTTGCACGTAGTAAAACTGTCAACGGTCTGAGCAGTTAAGTCTGTGGTTAACGTGAAACTTTTTAAAGCACGTTAGAGTTACGTGACACTTTAATGGGGGAGCTCATGCAGGTCATGGATGTTAAACATACCTCTGGGTAAGAATTCTTGCAATGATGTAGACTGGTACTTGTCAGCTACTACTCTTCGTAGCAATTGTGCTTGGAAATCTATGGAGGAAAGAATACTATGTTCTGCTGCATAATCATTTATGTTTTTAATTGTCAGAGTGGCCTTACATTGTAGTTTTGGCACAAATGGAAATTTCTTTCCTGCAGGGAGAGTTTTTGTAAGTGAGAATGCAGACCTACTGAATGTAAGTGGTGAAGAGTGCACACCAATTGTGTAGATTGCCATAGTCATAAGAGCAGCTTTGTTCTGTGTACCACAGAGTAGCTTCTTTCGGAGTGATTATTTTAATATCAGTTCTGCTTAAACATTTTCATGCTTATCTTCTTGTTCAAGATTTCTGAACGTGTGCTCAACTAACTGAGTTTAGAAAGCTGAGTAAGCTGCAGGAGGGGTAGGTTTTCTTTAATTCATTGAATTTGTGCCTGAGACAGAAATATTTGGGTCACGAAGATGTCAAATTTCTATCCTGCTCAAGACGTTCACTGATAGAAAAATAACAACTTTTATTTGCTTTGCATTTCTGAAGGTATATCTCATGGCTTGGCTGCTATTGGGTTTTATTTGTCAGTTCAGTGTTTTCAGTTCCCTGTGCTTGATGGGCTGACAGGTTTTCAAGGGTGTGGATAACATCATGTCTTAGAAGCTTGTGGACAACGTTTCAGATTATTTGATCAGAACCCAGCCCTGTCACTTCTGTACAACTGCAAATGGCAGAGGAACAGGCTTCCCAGGGAAGGCTTTGCTTCTTTTAGTTGGATACGTTCTGGTTTGACTTCTTCAGAGGCTGAATTGCAAAGTTTGAGGTTTTGGGGGGTACTTTTCTATTAATCCTTTCATTTATTTTGCTTAACATTTCCTCTTGTCATCCTTCTCAAGACTTTTGCACCAACTTTTGTTTCCGGAAATATTTTTCAGTAACTTTGCTCTTGTTGCACTGTGTGGGGTTTTTTTTCACATTTAGTTGTGACTCACAGCAGACAGCTGCCAAGCTGGGCAAGCCTTGCTTCTAGCTGTTTGTTGCAGGTGTCCTCGTTCTTTTTTGCAAGAGAGTTGAATGGACGTGGCTAAGAGTGATGGGACTAAACCAGCCCTGTGTGACTAGGCAGGGCCGGGCACCTTCCTGTGCATTCCAGTGAGCCTGGTTCATTGCAACACCTTGCAGCAGAGGTTTAAAGGTCCCGGCAGTTCCCGTTGAAGAATTAGGTGGCTACCTACTGAGGAAGATCTCAAAAAGACTATTTACATGCCCAGATATTTTTACATTTTTAAATACCAAACCAGAAACATCAGTATCCAGGCTGTTTATACTGTCCTTCATTGAGAGGGTCTGGGAGTCGTGTTCATATGTGGTCCTTGACTTTTCTGCTGTATGTTGAATAAATCTGTCAAGTAAACATAGATGCCAGTTATGCAAAAAATCCTCTGTAAGCACAGAGTATTCCTGTTTCTCGTGGAGGTAAGGGTAGACTTTAGAATTTGAGATTCAGTTTTTGAAGTTACGGACCTTTTTGTGTCTTTTTGTGATGTGCCAAATATTTTTGACTCTGTAGAATAATAATGCTAGAATGTTATACTGTGCTTTTGCAGATTTACACTTTGGACATAGACAAACCTGAAGACTGTTGGAAGAAGTTTGCTTCAAATCGTACTGTAGGAGTTCTGCTCTTCATAGGGATTGTGCTTGGAAACCTGTGGAAACAAAAAGACTCAAAAAATGTAGAAGAGCCTTTAGAAAACAGGTAGTTGAAATTACTGTAAATACTGGTATTTTAGTCCAGCTAAAATGTAAGTACTGTAAGAAGGAAAGCAATTTTAACATAACTATAGCTGCTTTATACTGTTTATTTATAAAAGCTGGTGAAAACGTTCTTGTTTCTAAAAACACGCAAATGAGATTATCCTACAATGTAAGTTTTTATTATCCTTAAATGAGTTCATCCTCCATAGAAGCTTCAACACCTGGTCCTATGCAGTGTAAGCAAACTTCTGTCAAGCTCTCAAGACTGTGAGCTCAAGATTTTATACCAAAAAAATGTCTCTTAGTGACAGCACGTGGGAAAATGCAAAGTGATTTCAGAATGTAAATAAAACCTGGCTGTATATGTTTGGTGTTCTGATTTATTGCATGAATAATTTTCAGTTTGAGTTGGAGCTTGTTGTGTGAAAGAATTGCAATAAAAATTTTTATCCTGAGATGTCTAGAAGCAGTCAGGACTGTGTGAGTTTGTGAGGTCCAGAATAAGAATTCAATGGAGAAGTATTAAAATTACCTGTGGCTCTTGCTGTGATTGCTGGCAGTGATTCCTTTTCACGGGAAAGGAACAGGCTTCTGCAAAGTTGCCTGCACAGAGTGAGATGAGCTGAGCTCGTTTATCAAGAATGATTTGAACATGGACTACTGACTTAAGAAAACAAAACCGGAGCAGCCCAGAGCTATTGCCAAATGTGTGTGAGTGGTGGTTGACTCTGAGTTACGAATTCATCATGCAAAGTGATCCTCTTTTTTTTTTTTTTTTTTAATTTTTTTAATTCTATTCATTTTGACTTATGCTTACTGGTTTTATTTGTAGTCTTACAGGAAAAACTTGTTTCTAGGAGGATGCCTATAAACAATAAAAATAGCAACTGCAGGCTAACAATTACATCACTCCAAACCATTCATGTTTTTAACTGGTTTGTGCTCTCTCAGTTACATGATTTGCACAGCAGTTAACCTTTTATTTGACTCATGGTGTTAAAGAGCTTGTATGGCACGTTCTGGAATTAATTTCTGTGGAAGGAGCAATGGACACGCCTGTTCTAGGAAAATAATATGGTGGAGTTTACCTCAGTTTACATACTGGTGGGCAATGCAAGCACGCTTTTCTCCACAGGTGGCTTTGTGTACACCTGCATGCGGGGCTGTGGTTCGGTGATGCAGAGCGTTTGGTTGCCAAACTCGTTATGGTATTCCAACAACCTGTCCTGATGTCTGCCCTGTTCCTTGAGGGGTGGGCACAACTGTGCGTGCAGTTGCACCAAAAATCAGGCTGCAAACTGCTCTAGCTCTGAAGATGGGTATCATATTTTAAGGTTATTTAAACCAATACATCTGAGAGACGTTGCAGGCCAGAGCCACGTGTTCAGGGTTTGCTAACTGTAGTTTTGCGTTACCAATGGATGGTGAACTGGCAAAGAAGTTCCTGTTGCAGGGAAATGAGACAGCGTATAATGAGTTGATGGCTTTGGTCACAGAAGATCCTTCTTGGGGCTGGAACAGACTGCCGTAGGTTCTGAACACTTCTTTTAAATGTACACCTTGTAAAGTTGTTTTTTCTATTTGAAGAAATGATGTGAAATATCTTTTGAGCAAATAAGAAAGAGTAGATTTTTCAGCCTGACTGCATATAAGATAGAAATACGTGAAAATGTTGGGAGGCGTAACTGCTTTTAGGGCCTTCTTGGTCCTTACACAGAAATTGTTCTTAAATAGGGTTTATAATTTTGGGGTGGAGGAAGTATTAAGTTGAAGAAAAGCAGTTTAAAAATGAAGAGTAATAAGTTTCTGAACAATTATGTGACCAAGTTGCATTTTGTAGAGGGAGAATTGGATGCATCCAACTTCGTGTTGAACTTTGGTTATAAGGCATTTACTAGTAATAAAAAAGTCTTGTGATGTAATTAGTATAGATCAGTTTCTCAACACTTGTAACTTAGAGAGGTTGTGGCAAAAGTTATTCATCCATTTTTAACATATTAAAGTGTCCTTAAGTAGCTTAGATTTGTGAACAGCTCACGTTTTGTAGTGCCTTTGAACCTGCTGGTGTCCTTTGTCCGATGATAACTTGTCACAAGCAAGTGTTTGTCTTCGAATGAGAGGAAGAAGAAGGTGTAGCCAAATACGGTAAAAATTCAAGTTGCAAAACAGTCCTCGTGTCCTAAACTTGAAAATCATTGCATGTTTTCTGGGGGGGGTTTCCAAAAGGTGTGCGCTGGACCTCATACTAACAAAGAAGGAGTGGTTGGGGATGTGAAGGTTGGGGACAGCCTTGGCTGCAGTGACCATGAGATGGCAGAGTTCAGGATCCTGCATGGAGGAAGCAGGGCAGTAAGTAGGATTAAAACCCTGGACTTCAGGAGAGCTAACTTTGGCCTCCTCAAGGACCTACTTGGAGGAATCCCATGGGTTAGGGCTCTAGCAGGTAGGGGGATCCAAGAGAGTCGGTCAATATTCAAGAGAAGGCAGCGTTACTGAATGCCTTCTTTGCTTCAGTCTTTACTGCTAAGGCTGGCCCTCAGGAATCCCAGACCCTGGAGGTAAGAGAGGAAGTCTAGAGAAAGGAAGACCTTTCCTTCGTCGAGGAGGATCGGGTTAACGATCATTTAGGCAAACCGGACACCCACAAATCCATGGGCCCCGATGGGATGCACCCATGAGTGCTGAGCGAGCTGGCAGATGTCATTGCTGAGCCACTCTCCATCATCTTTGAAAGGTCATGGAGAACAGGAGAAGTGCCTGGGACTGGAGGAAAGCCAGCGTCACTCCAGTCTTCAAGAAGGGCAAGAAGGAGGACCCAGGAAACTACAGGCCAGTAGCCTCACCTCCATCCCTGGAAATGTGATGGAACAGCTCATTCTGGATGTCATCTCTAAGCATGTGGAGGAAAAGAAGGTGATCAGGAGTAGTCAACATGGATTCACCAAGGGGAAATCATGCTTGACCAATCTGATAGCCTTCTATGATGGCACGACTGGCTGGGTGGATGAGGGGAGACCAGTGGATGTTGTCTACCTTGATTTCAGCAAGGCTTTTGACACTGTCTCCCACAACATCCTCACAGGTAAGCTCAGGAAGTGTGGGTTAGACGAGTGGACGGTGAGGTGGATTGAGAACTGGCTGAATGGCAGAGCTCAGAGGGTGGTGATCAGTGGCGCAGAGTCTAGCTGGAGGCCTGTGGCTAGTGGTGTTCCCCAGGGGTCAGTACTGGGGCCAGTGTTCAATTTATTCATCAATGACCTGGATGAAGGGACAGAGTGCACCCTCAGCAAGTTTGCTGATGACATGAAACTGGGAGGACTGGCTGACACACCAGAAGGCTGTGCTGCCATTCAGTGAGACCTGCACAGGCTGGAGCGTTGGGCGGAGAGGAACCTCATGAGGTTCAACGCGGGCAAGTGCAGGGTCCTGCAGCTGGGGAGGAATAACCCCATGCACCGGTACAGGTTAGGGGTTGACCTCCTGGAGAGCAGCTCTGCAGAGAAGGACCTGGGAGTCCTGGTGGATGACGAATTCACCATGAGCCAGCAATGTGCCCTTGCAGCCAGGAAGGCCAACGGCAGCCTGGGGTGCATTAAGAAGAATGTGGCCAGCAGGTCGAGGGAGGTTCTCCTCCCCCTCTACTCTGCCCTGGTGAGGCCCCATCTGGAGTCCTGCGTCCAGTTCTGGGCTCCCCAGTTCAAGAAAGACGAGGAACTACTGGAGAGAGTCCAGCGGAGGGCTACAGAGATGATGAGGGGACTGGAGCATCTCTCCTGTGGGGAAAGGCTGAGGGAGCTGGGGCTGTTCAGCCTGAGGAAGAGAAGACTGAGAGGGGACCTCATCAATGCTTATCAATATCTCAAGGGCGGGTGTCAAGAGGACGGGGCCAGACTCTTCTCAGTGGTGCCCAGTGACAGGACAAGGGGCCACGGGCACAAACTGGAACCCAGGAAGTTCCATCTGAGTATGTGGAAAAACTTCTTCACTGTGAGGGTGACAGAGCCCTGGCACAGGCTGCCCAGGGAGGGTGTGGAGTCTCCTTCTCTGGAGATATTCAAACCTCGCCTGGACGCAGCCCTGTGCAGCCTGCTCTGGGTGACCCTGCTCTGGCAGGGGGGTTGGACTAGATGATCTCCAGAGGTCCCTTCCAACCCCTGCCATTCTGTGATTCTGTGAAAATCATCTCAAACTGCATTTTACAAAGATAAACCATAGCTGTATTTTAGGTTCATTGCCTGAAAAATGAAGAAAGATTTGAGTTCTGGGCTATAATACTGATGGTGTTATTTGCATGAGTGTTTTATGATTAATACACAGAAATAAGAAATAACTTTTTAAGTGCAAAAAAGACAAAGACTGAACTACTTCCAAGCTAAAACCCTGTTTGTATCTGCTGGCAGAGATATGTACGTATCTTCTCCTTCCACTCCCAAGCTTTTCTGTTCTAAATCTTCACGAACAAACTCTTCACTGTATTTAGATACCGTCTGTTAAAAAGATCTCAAACACACCTATCTCTAAGCAGCAGCTTCATTATTTGCTAGCATGCTTTTGCACAAACAAACAGTGTCCTCTGGAATTTTCTCCTCCAGCGTCAAACGTTTGGACGCCTCCCCTTCCTTTTCCAAATGTTCCTCCACAGGGCGCTGAGATAACAAATGCTTTTGAAGGCGGCAGGAAGGTCAAATGGGCCTTGGGAAGGCAAATGCGAAACGCTGGCAGTTGCTCCGCAGAACAGAAAACGCTGTAACCAACACAAACACTTGCCTTTGTGTGCTCTGTTGTGCTTTGTAGAAAGATGTATCAAAGCAACGCCAGGTCATCGTCTAGGAGTAGCTGTACGTTATCTAGGAGTGCTAGTTCCTGCGGGGGTATGAGGAGGGGTTGCAAAGCCATCGGCAGCCCTTTGCGGCAGGGCAAAAGGCTTTGACTCCAAAGTCTGCTTGGGACAGCAGTGCACGGGAGCTTTCACACTCACTTTTGCCAGGGGGAGGGACTCGCTATAGGGTCATCCAAGGCGAATTGTGCCTGGATTTTGCTATTCCTGTATTTCTTGGTAAATACGGTATCGCTAATGCAAGGGGGTCACATTTTTCCCTCCCTCTATTTCAGGAAAGCACGCGCTGCAGGCACCTAGCTCAGGAACTGCGGTGTGCAAACGGCACGGGCCGGAGAACGTGGGACGGCCGGCGTGGCTGGAAGGCAGTCCGGCCGCAGAGGGACACCAGGTCGGGTGTAGCGCCAGCCACGGGTAGCGTGATGTGGGAACAAACAGGGGGCTTGACTCAAAGTCAGAAAGGCGTTTCAGCACGTGGAAAGATCGGAGCATCCTGTGGGCTGGAGTCACTAAAAAGCCCGATGAAAATGAAGGTAACCCATCCCCTGTACCAGCACAGCATTGTGGTTAGCCAGTATTCAAGGAAGATGCTCAAAGCAACCATTGTGAGGAAGGACTGGTATGGTAAACAGAAGCAGAAGAATGTATTTTTTGGACACTTCTTTGTTTTTTCCTTTTGGCGAAAGCAGGGAAAGGGCCATTAATTTGTTTCTAAAGGCATCACGGTGCAAATGCCACGAGGGAAGATGCGTTTAAGCTTCAAAAGAAAGCTGACAAAAAATGTGGATGTTAACCAGCCGTGGATAATGTGAAGTTTCAATAGCAGCTGAAGGCTCCTGGCATACTGGAGGGGTGAGTTTCCTGCAGTGCCTCCCTGTAGTTTGTAACGGAGGCAAAAGGCCAGAGCAAATTTTAACAGTGTCTGCTAGATACAGTACCAGAATTGCAAAGGCAATTGCAAAAAAAACCTTGTTGGTTTTGCAGTGGGTTTCTTTTCCTGGATGATGGTGGTGTAAACCACCACCACCGCACCCCAGCCAGGCAGCTGTACGTACGTCATTTTGTTTCAGCTAAGCAGGAAGAGGTCTAATACAATTCAAAAAAACAAAACAAAGCTAACAGCAAAAATCAGTATTCAAATGCCAAGTTCAAAACTTTCAACAATACAGCTTTAATTTCTGGAACAATGAGTGGGAATTCCTACCCTAAAGAAAAAAACCAACAGACCAAAACCCATCCCTGAATGTTTACGCCAGCAGAACACAATTCCTCCAAATTGCAAAGGTTCTAGGCTGTGACGGGTGAAACTTCAACAACAGTGTTACATGGCTGCTTAAAAGACCTGTGTGCATTTTGCATTGGCTGTCATGCTGTAGCATGGCCAAATATTCGTCAAACAGGGGATTTTCCAGCTTCATCAGAGCTTATTTGCCCCCAAATGCTGTCATGCTATGAACCATTTTTTCAGGAAATATATAAATGGCAAAAACAGTACTTGAGAGAAAAATGGAGGAAAGCACAGACTTTGTTACGTACTCCATAATGTGTTTTTTAGCGATGATACCTGCATGACCGTTGTGCTTTATTTAAGCGCTGGTTGGAAGGGACCTTCTTAAAGAATTTATTTGCTTAGTGTTGGCATGATGCTTTTTTTGCTTCCTCCCTGCTTCTGCGTGCATGACAGCACACAGTGTATGCAGTAATACAATAAATAAAGACTTGACAGGTCACTGGAAAAGGTGTCGCGCTGACCATAGCCTTCAGACAGATGGGCTGGGAGGTCTCCTGTCTTCTTCCTGCTTGGGGAGAAGACCCAGGGCAGAAGGCCAAGGCTGTGTAAGCGCAGGTTGTCTGTGATGGGGCTGGGGTCACTCTCGGCAGCGTAAAGGACAGGCTAAAGCTCTGGTGTTGCAGCGCATGTCTCCTCTCCCAGGTGACAGGCGATAAAGACCCAGTCACTCAACCCCAAGCAGGGCTCCAGCGCCCACAGGTTCATGTCTCATTGGGTCTTTATCTGGCAAGGGTGCTCTCCACAGCTGGCCCGCCGTCAGCGCAGCCCGGGGACCTGTCGCCTGTTTTTTCTCGTACGCTGGATAGGATGAGGAGGCTGTCCTCTCACACCTTCCCGTGTCTCTCAGCCCAGTCGTGAGCCGCTGTGCTGTCAGGGGTCCCCTGAGATCTTGGGACATCTGTACAAGGAAGCCATCCACCATGGAGCGGGTGCAAAGCCGGCGACTGTTGTATCTACTGTCTTCAGGTTTCGCTCAAGAAATCGGTGGCAATGGAGGGGGCAACGAAAAAGTTGACTTGAAGAGTTTGAGCTGTTCAGTGCTGTTCACTCATGCCAAGGTAAGTCAGAAGGTACTTCAGAAAACCAGAGGTTAAACACGTAGGGAGCTACCGCGAGAGGCTATCACGGTGAGCGTGTCGGGTGCCGGGTGGATGAAGTCACGCAGAAGAAACCCTGTCGTACACAAGAGGCATCGTGTGCACGCAGAGGGGAGAAACAAGACTGCCATCAAACTGAAGATGAGCGAAGCTCTCCTCTGAAGAGGACTTGTGGCCACACGCACGCAGCGGGTACGGAGCCGCACAGCTTCACCCTCTTGCACATCATTTGATTTGACTGTTGATTTTTACCCTATTAATTTTTTACCTCGTGAGCTCCTGAGGTGAAGTTTGATTCCCAGAGTACGTTGTCATGTAAATCTGAGTGACCCAGAGGAAGAGTGGCACGGCAGAAAGGACAGTGAGAAATAACAGAAGGTGAGTACAGGAAGCAGAAGCTCAGCCGAGCTGTGTGAGGCATCTTGTGACAAACCTTTGCCCAAGCCAGCACGGGACCCCAGATGGATGTGAAACCACTTCTCGAAGTTCCCTTTGGGTCTGAGATGCTGTGGCTGTGAGCAGCTGCAAAGCAGGTGACACCACTGGCCCCAGGCGTGAGGTCCCCGCTGTGTGCGGGGTGTCTGCAGCAGGAGGGGTTGGGGCAACTTGTCCAGGTGGCGATGCACCCCCTGAGCCATAACCCCAGTGCCATTTTCTGTCTGATCAGCCAGCCGAGCGGGCCCGTTCCGCCGCGTGTGGGCTCCCCAGCATGGGAGGGACAAGGGATGCACAGGCGTGGGCAGAGAACAGCTCTCTCCTTGTACCAGCTGCAGTCACTTCGGTTTCGGTGCCATGTGAACCCAACCCTTCGCTGTATTTCTAAGGGCTGTGAAAATTTCCCCTAGTACCTGCTCAGCTCCTTTCTCCTCCGGCTTTTACAGTTGCAGGAATTTTCCTTTCACCTGAGTCCATCCAAGTCGTGGGAAGGAGGCAAGGTTTGAGGGAGAGGTGCTCTTCCATTGAACCAGCTGAGACATCTGGAAAAAGCAAAGCTTCAGATGCAGAAGCTTTTCTCCGTGTCTGAAACAAAACCCTGTTGAAATGCTGAGGTTGTTACTCCGCCTCTTGAAAGGGCTGGGGAGACCAGAGCTTTGGAGAGAGGCCCCCGGGCACCCTCCTCCGCCAGGCAGCCCACCCTGACCTGCACACTGGTGGGCTTACAGCAGACCCTCTGTGGACGAACCCGCTTCTCACCACTCGAGACGATGGGTTTTGTGTAACCAGGAGCACAAGGCAGCGTGGTGGGGAAGACAGCTCTGCTCATCTGTGGGGGTGTTTTAAGTGGCTTGATCAAGTTGCTTCAAATGGTACGGAGAACAGGTGGGAACGTTTGCACGTGGACGGCGTTGGCGTAAAATGGAATAAACTAGTTCCTGATTGCCACTTCTCTGCAAAATGCAATGGTAGACTGTGTAATTTATACTTTGTTCTTTGCAGAGAAAACAAAAATGTGTTCAGGGAGATTTTTTTAATCTCTGCTCCTGAATCTTTATTGAAATTACATTTACTGTAATGCACGTTAAATTGGTGAGTATTAATGTCACCTGAATTTTTCCGTTGTCTGCTTGGAAATAATCTTTTATTCTTACCACATGGAAAAAAGCATTACAGGTTTGGTTTTGTTAGCACGTTTCCTTTCTTCCTAGCTATTGAGACGTTTTGCTCTTTGTTGTCTCGCTTTAGCTAAGAGAGGGGTGCTTTGCAGCCGACTGCCTGTCTTCCAGCAGTGCCGCTTCACCTACCCAGAGAAGCCACATGTGAAGGGGACTGCAGCCGCCAGCCATTGCCAGAGCCCCAGCGTGCTGGTTTTGGCTGGGATAGAGTTAATTTTCTTCATGGTAGCTAGTATGGGGCTGTGTTTTGGATTTGTGCTGGAAACAGTGTTGATAATGCAGGGATGTTTTCGTTACTGCTGAGCAGCGCTTACACAGAGTCAAGGCCTTTTCTGCTTCTCACCCCACCCCACCAGCGAGGAGGCTGGGGGTGCACAAGGAGTCGGGAGGGGACACAGCTGGGACAGCTGACCCCAACTGACCAGAGGGATATTCCACACCATATGGCGTCATGCTCAGCATATAAAGCTGGAGGAAGAAGGAGGAAGGAGGGGACATTCAGAGTGATGTCATTTGTCTTCCCAAGTAACCGTTATGCGTGATGGAGCCCTGCTTTCCTGGAGATGGCTGCACACCTGCCTGCCGATGGGAAGCAGTGAATGAATTCCTTGTTTTGCTCTGCTTGCGCGCGCGGCTTTTGCTTTACCTATTAAACTGTCTTTATCTCAACCCACGAGTTTTCTCACTTCTACCCTTCCAATTCTCTCCCCCATCCCACTGGGAGGGAGTGAGTGAGCGGCTGCGTGGTGCTTGATTTCCGGCTGGGGTTAAACCACAACACTTGGCCAGAAACCCTGGCAGCTGCGACGGGAGGCGATGGGCGCTCCTGGCCGGCGATGGGCGCTCCTGGCCGGCGCTGGGTGAGGGTGATGCTCTTGCTGCGAGTTTGTGTTTTGATTTCACTGGTGAGATTTTTTCAGGGTTTTTTTGTCCAACTTAAATGTCGGGTGAAGGGAATGAGCTGAGGCAGGTATTTATGGTGGCATTTTCTCAGGGTGACAAAGGGCAGTTACACTTTGATGCACCAGGACTGCAGGTAGAAGTGGGCTGCTTTTGTGGGGAAGAACAGCACTTGCAGGGCCTGGTTGCTCGGACCGTCAGTGCCACCTCAGCTCTGAATAGAGGACAGACTGCGAAAATCCTTAAAATTGGCTGATGGGCTTTTTTGTGTGTGTTTAATGTGCTATCTCCCATACCGACCGTGCATTTCAGCTTCCCATTTCCCTCCCTCCCCAGCACACTCCTAGGCTAGCTGGCATTTTGCATGAGCCTAGTCTAGCCAGCCAGTGGGACGTCAGGTATCTCCTCTTCTAGAAAGCATCTGGTGAACGACAACCTTTTATAAACCTCAATGCCCACAGTCTCTTGCAACATTTTTGAAAAAACAAACAAACAAGCAAACCCAAATGTGTGAGCTCTGGCCAAGGGTGAGCCAGGCAGCCCCAGCCACTCCTTGCCAAATGAGGGTGTCAACACGAGCCACAGTTAAACTTTGGAGCTGTTGCAAGCCAAGAGCAGCATTTCAGGGCACAGCTCGCTGTTATCACAGCAGCGCTGTTGGTAAAAGGCAAGATTTTTATTGCACCCGTTCCATTTAATACACCATAAATCCCAGCCTGTTGACAAAGGTGGTAAGTTGTACTTTGGCATGAACTTCTCCTTCTCCTCTGTTCTTGTGGCTAGCGAGGGAGAAGGGGAATGCACCGTCAGCACTTCACATGGGACACTTTGAACTTGCTTTGCTCCTGGGCAAGCTGCCTCTCAGACCTGCTCTGTGCACGCTCTGTGCACCATGCTGGGAAACAGAAACTGCTGTCCTGGTGTCACAGCTTCTCTATGAAATGTGGAAGTGCATCCAAAAACCATCAGTGACTTCCATAGGGCGTGAGGAGTTAAATATTTTGGCGCATGTTAGTGAAGAAGTAGTGTATATTAGTATCTCATAGAGGGAAACTGATGCATGTATGGTAAGGACCCAGTTAATTTTACAATAGCTGGGCTATGTGGCTTGTGACAAGCACTTAGGAATCAGCCTAATTTTTACAGAAAGCCTCGACGTGGGGTGTATTCACTAATTCAGAAATGTAAATCCAAATGCATCCCTAAGAAGGAGCAGGGAGCACGCGCTGCAGGTGGAGAGGAGGATTAAAAGCAAAGGTACCGTCCTGTTGCCTCCTTATCTGGGGCTGAATGAAGATGGACAAGGACAGCCGGGGCTGGGGCTTCCCCCGACCGCAGGGTCAGGGGCGCAGGGAGCCAGCCCCTGATGCAGCCGGGTTTAACTCTTGCTGGCTTTGACTGACAGCATCCTGGTTTGCCCCCTGAGGCGGCAGGCTGGGGCAGCGGCGGTGCTGGGCGCCGCACGAATGTTTCGGCCACCCGGGAGCCCCAGTCACGGCCCCCTTTCGCTGCCACTGTTGCCCAAGCGCGGGTGTGAAAGCAAACAGATCTGCACAACCCCTTCATCCGAAGCCTTTTCCTTGAGGAAAGGGAAAAGTTCAGAGTAAAGCACCCTGAGGTGCTCTGAGTTCGGTCCGGTCTGGGATCTGAGAAGTATGCTTATTTTGGGGGGAAAAATGTGGGGGAAATCTCTGTCCCAATGAATGCACATCATTCAGAGCTGTTCTTCCCCAAGCAGCAACCATGTGTGCACAGAATTAAGGGAATAAGACAACATATATATGCAACCTTTTTTTTTTTTTAAAGATGAATAGCAGTCTCCGATTTAAATCTGGGGACCAAAAAAAAAAAGATTGTGCCCTGCACTAGTGTTACGCCTGCAGTCGTAGCGACGGGGCACAGGTTCTGACCTCCCCCTCCAGTCGCCTCCCACTGTGATACTTGCTCACTGCTGGCTGCCAGTGACAACCTCCAGGAGTGAAAGTTTCATTTCACCTTCTCCAGAGCTTCTCTGTGCGCGGCTCCAGCCGGCAAGGAAACCCACGCTGACCGAGGCTGCTTGCCAGAAGGTTGGTTCTCTTAAAAGAGGGAAATAGTAAAAACTTGTTAGCCTGGGAAGAATGGGATAATAGTGCAAAAGTAGAGGTGTTTTGTTGTTTTTTTTTTTTCCCTGCTGAGCACATAATTTAAAGCAAAACGTATGGCATATCCTACTTGGGGAAGTGGGAGGCTTTTAAAAAGCTATGCACAGAAACTGGATTGTGGAGAGGTTACTTCTTCTTTGCTGCTTTCTCCTGCTACCAGATTTGCGTAACTGCGTTAAAGGCATCTCGCTGGTCCTTTGCGCTCTGTTTAAATTGGGCTCTCTCTTGCCTACGTGGATGCTCGAGACCGAATTCCCCTCAGCAAGGCTGCGTAGCTGTATGTGTTTTCTGGTGGGCTCTGATGATGCGCTGGCTGTCGCTGCTGTCCTGCCAGAAGCGTGGATGCCAGGCGCTTTTATATGTTGCTGCCTGGTCTCCCTGTGTATTTTCTGTACTTTTCCATGGGGTGTGCTATGGGTGACAAAGAGCATCTTGATGTTGCGCTCTCTTTGTTAATTTTTGCAGCTAAGAGAGGAGAAAGTATGTGAATAATACTCATATACGGACTATTGCGCGTTTGGAAAAGCGTAGGCAGTAGAGGTTTACGGCGTGCGGGTAGTACCGCTGTTGGTGGGCAGAGGGAAGGGCTGCGAGGCAGCGCACACGTACCTGGTGCTGCCTCCGGCTGCATTCACGCCGGGCTCGCAGGCTGGCGCGTGCCGCGGGTGAAGCTGGCGGTGGGCTGTCTGGAGGAGCGTGCTTTGCCCCAAAGGGTGGATTTGGGAGGGTGCCCTCGCCCCCCCAGCACGGCCCGCTTCATTTCAGTTTCTGTTCTGGCTTCTGAGCTCAGGAGCTGCATGGGGAGGAGCCTGACCACCCATAGAATCATAGAATCATAGAAAGGTTTGGGTTGGAAGGGACCTTTAAAGGCCATCTAGTCCAACCCCCCTGCCACGGGCAGGGACAACCTCACTAGATCAGGTTGCCCAGAGCCCCATCCAGCCTGACCTTGAATGTTTCCAGGGATGGAAAATGCCCATGCCTCATCCTTGTCTTTGCCAAGCTGCTATTTCTAAGGAGAAAAAAAAAAAAACAACCAAATAATTTGTAGCAAAAAGTCTCAACAAATATGAACAGGCTGTTTATCTTTTTTTTTTTCTTTTTCCTTTCTTCTGTGTGTGTGCGTAGCTGAAAGAACTTGGCCTCAGGGCAAAACTTGCTTTTAATTGTTACGTGAGAATGTTTTGTGCTGTCTTTTACTTGGCTGGGAGAATAGGAGCACAGAGGGTTTTATGAGGTTTTTTTTTTTAGACCTAAGGCTTAATGTTTTTCAAGGTTTACTTGCTTGCTTAACCGCAGGAAGGCAATGACTGGAGTCCCGACTTTGGACATTGCATTGAGTTTCTGCCTTTATGGCTCTCTACAACAAGAAACCAGAGATACTAGTTTTTACAGTACCTGCCTCGTACGGAGCCCGGCTTTGTTAGGAGAAAATGCGAGACCACGGCTGCTTCCTGCATGCTTTCTACCCGTGCCAAAGCATTTTTGTGTCACTGTCGTGGTTTCACCCCAGCTGGTAACCGAAATACCACGCAGCCGCTCACTCGCTCCCCCCCTCCCTGTTGGGGTGGGGAGGAGAATCGGAGAGAAAGGAAAACTCGCGGGTTGAGATAAAAACAGCTCACCAGGACAGCAAAGGAAAAATATAAAAATATATTAATAATGATAATAATAATAATATATATAAGGATAATAGAATATATAAAACAAACGATGCACAATTTCTCACCACCCGACGACCGATACAGCCCGTCCCGAGCAGCAGGCAGGGAGCAGGGGTATCCCACCCCCAGCTATCCCAGAACAGCAAGTTCCAGAGAGAGCAGGCGAGGGAACAAACAGCTGAACGAACAAACGAAAAGGCCCGAATGAACAAAAAAAGGGAAAAACAGGGAACAAAAAGCAACCCGAAGGGAAGCTTAAGGATTAAGGCGCTAAGGGAAGTGGCCCACCGGCCAACCCTCACTTATACCGGGCATGCCGTCTATAGTATGGAATACTCTCTTTGGCCAGTTTGGATCAACTATCCTGGCTCTACCCCTCCCAGGCTTTTGCACCTGCACCTTAGCAAAACCTGGGAAGCTGCAAAATGTCCTGGGTTGTTTAGCAGCAACCAGCAGCATCAGTGTCCTATCACCATTTTTCACACACCAAATCCAAAACACGGGAGCTGCTGAAAACAAAACTAGCTCCGTCCTGGCCGAAACCAGGACAGTCACATACGCCAAGCTCAACAGCCGAGATGGCCGAGTCACTGGCGTCAGCGTAGGTTCACTGCCCAGCCCTGCCCGGCACCAGGGAAGTGGGTGAACTGTGTCTAAGCACCAGCGAAGCCTTTCTGGGGTGGGGAATGTCAATGGCCTAATGCTGTTTTGAAGGCTGGATAACATGGCAGAAAATGCAAAAACCTTGAAAAGACTCAAACGCGGGTACGATACGGTTACACTGCGTCCCCTCCAGCAGCAGCAAGGGAGCCGGCCGAAAGGCCACCTGCTCAAGAGCCACGGTGACCAGCTCAGATGGTCATCCGGGGCTCAGACCGACCGCAGGGTTTTTTGCTAACTAACTGCCCCGCTCCCCTCCGGTCTCTTTCAGAACTGGGAATGGCCGTCCCGACTGTCGTGACGCTGCAGCCGCCGTACAACGTGGCCACGCCCGTCGTCCCGAGGAACACGTGGCAGACGGGGCTGATGGACTGCTGCGTCGACTGCGGCGTCTGTGAGTGCCTCGGGCGGTACTGTCTCTCAGCCGTCGGCGGCGACGTGCTGCGGTCGGTCCCGTGCCCTCTCGGGATGCTTCTCTCGCCCCTGCCGCTCGGTTTGGCGGTCCGGTAGCTACAGCCGTGTAGCTCGATCCTCCCGGTTCCTCCTCCGGTGCCGGGCGGGCAGAGCCTCACCCACCACCGCGTTTCTCCCCGTGCCAGGCTGCTGCGGGATGTTCTGCTTCCCCTGTCTCGCTTGCCAAGTGGCCGGGGACATGAACGAGTGCTGCATGTGCGGGACCAGCGTGGCCATGAGGACCCTCTACCGCACCAGATACAACATCCCGGTCAGTGGTTAACCTGCCCCCTTGCCCTGCTGTGAGGCTGAAAGATGAGGCGCCCCCGAGGCCCTTCTCTCCGCACATCGGGGATGGGCACGGTGCTCTCCGCTTCCCCTTCTTTTTCTTTCACTTTCGTATCCTGCGTGATGCCGGGAGCACAGGACAGGGGTTGGGATGCCCTTGGCTGTGCCACTCCCTGGGCTGGTGTCCAACAACCCACGTTAATGGGATGCAGCTCCTTCCCAGCACCCTTCACCGAGGGCACGCGTTCTGCCTTCGCCTGCCGCCGACCGCAGCGGCTCACAAAGCCTTGGCTGCTGCTTCCCCACGCCAGTCACCGATCGTTGAAAGATGGGAAGGATTTGAGATAATTGCGGGCAGATTAAAGAACAGACTAAGTCGGTTGCACAGACAAACAGTCGTAATCTGATGTAGGAGAAAAGTGGGCATTTGTATACGGTACGTATGGGAAACAGTTAGTGCTGTCCCCAGTGCAAACCAGCGTGGCCTCGGTCCGATTTGCCCAAATTGTCTCTGTGGGCATTTCCCCCCCCAGTCTTAACCTACAAAGCCGAAAGAGGAGTAGCTATCCGCAGCCCGCAGAAAGGGCCTCCTCCTTCCTTTCCGTCATGTCAGGGGCTTCGCCAGCCCCCGAGACACCCACCAGTACCGAACCCTCTGGTTTTTAGTGGCTGCTACTCGGGATCCTGCAGCCAGCCATGAAACACAGGGCACACGGCATGGAACGTGACTAACCACCTCTTAGCCAAAACGTGGGCTTTGGGAAGCCTACATGCCTAACCAATTTCTTCCTAACAGGGGTCCATTTGCTCTGACTTCTGTGCCACCACGTGCTGCCTTGTGTGCTCCGTTTGCCAGCTGAAGAGAGACATCAACCGGAGGAGGGAACTGGGCATATTCTGGTAAGCTGGGCGTGCTGGAGCTGGTTTATAAAGCCGCCACCGCACGCAGCCAAGCGGCTCCCTGGAGTCTCTCCTTCCGCCGACGCCTGACACGGGGTTGCTGCGGTGGGGAAATGGCCATGAAGGGGTGACAAGAGTGACCTGTCCTGCAGCTAAATGTTACTGGGAACCTTGTGCAGGACGGGGGGCAATACTGGGGGTCACAGATGGTGTGGTGAGGCACGGCCTCGCTCCGTGACCTGCCTCTCCTGTCCCGTTGCAGATGCCACCGTCCTCGCTGCGCCCTGCGGAGCTGCTGCGAGCAGGAGTCGCCGCTGCCCTGGCCTTTGGGAAACGCACTGCAGAGGGGTTGCCTTGATTGTGGTTGACCCCCCCTTTTCGTGGGTAGCAGCAGCAATAAACAGCAGAGTTTGCCTTCCCGCCTGTGTGTGCGTCACCCTTTGCAGTGCCGGAGAGCACCCATCCTCCTCCCGCTCCGTCTGTCTCTGCAGCCCCTGGTGCAGCCGAGGTTTCCCTGCGCCCACTGCAGAGAAAGATTTTCACTAGTACTTTGTTACTCACTCAGCTTTTAGGAAGGAGGTTTAATACATAGGAGGAGTCCGGTGTTGGTCATCCAAATCGTAAAATTTGGAGAAGTGAATTCTGCCCCAGGGCAGAGCTGGGGCTTACCGCGGGTGAGTGATGGCTACAGGCCACTGAGTGCCGAGTTGTCCCAGCTGCAGTGACCCAGGTGGACATCTGGAGCTGCTGGTCTGTCCCAGCTTTCTGAACATAAAGCATGGGGCTTTTTGGCTGCCTGGCACCAGCTCACCTCCTGCATTTCAGAGACACGCTGCCCTGCAGACCCTGAGCATGAGTTCCCATCCGCCTGCGATTAAAAACCTGGTTGGGTCAGGGGTTGGACAAGTACTCTCAGAGAATCACAGAATCACAGAACGACAGGGGTTGGAAGGCACCTCTGGAGATCATCCAGTCCAACCCCCCTGCCAGAGCAGGGTCACCCAGAGCAGGCTGCACAGGGCTGTGTCCAGGCGGGTTTTGAATATCTCCAGAGAAGGAGACTCCACACCCTCCCTGGGCAGCCTGTGCCAGGGCTCTGTCACCCTCACAGTGAAGAAGTTTTTCCTCATACTCAGATGGAACTTCCTGTGTTCCAGTTTGTGCCCGTTGCCCCTTGTCCTGTCACCGGGCACCACTGAGAAGAGTCTGGCCCCATTCTCTTGACACCCGCCCTTGAGATATTGATAAGCATTGATGAGGTCCCCTCTCAGTCTTCTCTTCCTCAGGCTGAACAGCCCCAGCTCCCTCAGCCTTTCCCCAGAGGAGAGATGCTCCAGGCCCCTCATCATCTTTGTAGCCTCTGCTGGACTCTCTCCAGTAGTTCCTCATCTTTCTTGAACTGGGGAGCCCAGAACTGGATGCAGGACTCCAGATGGGGCCTCACCAGGGCAGAGTAGAGAGGGAGGAGAACCTCCCTCGACCTGCTGGCCATGTTCTTCTTAATGCACCCCAGGCTGCCGTTGGCCTTCCTGGCCGCAAGGGCACATTGCTGGCTCATGGTGAATTCGTCATCCCCCAGGACTCCCAGGTCCTTCTCCGCAGAGCTGCTCTCCAGGAGGTCAACCCCTAACCTGTACCGGTGCCTGGGGTTGTTCCTCCCCAGGTGCAGGACCCTGCACTTGCCCACGTTGAACCTCATGAGGTTCCTCTCCACCCATTTGATCCCCCGCCCCCCCCACGCCTTCACCTTCACCACAAGCCTTGTAAAAGCCCTGTAGAGGCTCTGTTGGTGCCGCGGGGTGGGTCTGTGTGGCAGCACTCCCACCTGCCTGAAGCCCAAAATGGCCCAGACCATCCTGTGGATAATTCCTGGAAATACAGAAAACTGCATTTTTCACTTAAGAGAGGTAAAGACCGGGAACGTGGAGAGGGGGAGAGAGGAACTACCATGCTGCCACCTCATCCCAGCACAGCGTGGTATGATTTCGTAGCTGTACCTCAAGGCAGCACCTGTGTCACCCCGAAGAGTCACGGCCGCTCCTTGCCAATGCTCAGGCTCTGTGAAGGAAAGGCGCCGCGCCTCTGGCAGCTGATGCCTTACGGCAGCGCAGAAGCCCGAAGGCAAGCTGTCCTTCCCTGCAAACCGCTACCGAAAGCGGCGTGTCCCTTCGGGGCTCCGGGCCTCGCGGGAAAGGCAGGGAGCAGCAGCGGGAGCCTGGCAGAGCTTGCAGCAAGCTTGCAGCAAGCTTGCAGCCGGCTGCCTTCAGTGGCAAGCTGCGATTGCGCAAAGCAGCGCATAAGCTGCCATCTGGTGCGTTAGTCAGAGGGAGCGGAGATCATCGTCCAGGGAGCACCCAGCACATATAAGGGATGAGAACCAGGAAAAGGACACGCATCTCCCGGGACAACGGTGACTTGGCAGGTACGTATGTGCTTCGGCACAAAACTACGAAAACTGCGTGCGGCTGAAGCGGCGTTGCCTGGGAAGGGGAAGGGGTGGAAACAGAGCTGAGGTTTTCTGCCTGGAAAAGGGCTAGACCAGAGCGTGCTGGGTGCTGCTGACAGGCAGCTCGACAGAAGCGGACAGCAGAGGTAAAGGATGGCAGCTTTTGCACTGTATTGTTCGCTTGTGCACGTATATATGTGCATATATATAACAAAATGCTGCTTTATGACCTCGGTTATCAGTGAAATGTGCCTGCCCGCACCTCAGGACCTGTTTTGTCCCCATCGGCTGTTCCAACACCGCTGGTGGTGCCGTGGAGCTGTAGATCTGGGGGTACTCGGGGTGATGTGCCGGGTGTGTCGGGCCCTGGCCACCTCTCGAGAGAGGAGCGTGCCCCAGAGGCTTCTCCAGGCTGCCGCCTGCGCCGCGCTGCAGCCTCTGCCCACGCAGGGACGTGGGGTGCTCGTCCTTTGGGAGAGAAAGGCAAAGTCTGCGGCCAGCGCTGCCTGCAAAGGGCACAGTGCGCACCCGGCGGCCAGCACCGCTCCGCTGCGTTTTCACCGTGTGCTGCCAGTGATCTCGTGCTCTGGTGTCGGCCGTGGGTAACGCACTCGACGGCATCATCTAACTGCTGGGCGTAGTAATATATTTATTCCACCATATTCCTGGAGACTCGCGTTTAACACTTAAATTCTGTGTTAGATGCGTAATTCTGCCGTGAAAACAAGCCCACTCACTTTATAACGTTTTAACAGAATTTACAGGGATTAATGCCATCATCCCTTGCTTCAAAAGGTAAATGCTTCCCCTGTTTTTTCTCTTTGCTCTTCCCAGTGTCCCGAAACTCAGGCGCTCCCTCGTCACACAAGGCCAGGGAGCGGTGGGGCAGGGCGGGGAGGGCTGCTCGGCCGGCACCCAGACAGGCAGCGGTGCTGCCTGCGCAGGCAGGACAAACGTGTCAAAGCTGCCCACGGGCAGGCGGGACACAAACTGTCCAAAGGTGCCCTGTTAAACACCCGCCCCGGAAACGCCCGTGGGCTGTGGGGGACACGGTGGCTGGAGCGGACCTCCCCAGGGAGCTGCCCTGGGAACCCTCCCGGGCAAAGGAGCATCAGCCCGTGCTCACGGGGGGCAAAGCTCAGGCTGCTTTCCCAACAGGGATTGCTTTTTGCCGAGGGCGTGTGGCTGTGCGTTGGGAGCGGGAGAGAGCCCTTGTAGCTGAAAGACCGTGGGAGCCTTTGCAGGTCATCCCGGTGCTGCTTAGCAGAGGGGTGCTCAGCTTGGGCACGGGATGTCTTTGTATGGATTTCTATGGGAGCATCCTCTATTTTTTATTTTTTTTAAATTAAAGCTCCAGAGCTGAAGTGAGAAGGGCAGAGGGTGGTGCCGTGCCTTGCAGGGGGCGGTGGGGAGGGCAGGGGCCACAGGTGGAGGTGGTGGAGATGGAGGTGCAGCTGTCAGGTGGGTCAGGTGGGTTTGGGGATGGGCCTGTGGAGCAGGAGCTTTGCTGCGCTCAGAGGCTGCAGCCCCTCGCCGGGGAAGGGCAGGCGGGAGCAGGGCTCCAGGGGCCGTGGTGGCCCCGGGGAACCACGAAGGACGAGGACGAGGCACTGGCGCAGACAGGCAAGTGGAGGAGGGATGGGAACTGGTGACTGGGCGTAGGGTGATGGGAAAGGACGAGGAAAGCCGCCTGTCCTGAAGCTTGCTAAGAAAGCGGGTGAAGAAGGTGGGGAGAGGGACAGGAGAAGGCAAACAGGTTGAGATGCTTGGGGAACAAAGCAAGGATTAGGGCGACTACTGAGAGCTTGGGAGAGCTATGACTGAGCTGTAGTAGCTTTGGGACACTGCAGACATAAAATAATACCACTTTAAGCATATAATGATGGAAGTTGAACTGGGGCTAAGATAGGATTGAGGTGTTGAAGCACTGAGGCTCTGAAGCAGAAGGACTTGTGTAAAATGAGTCATTTTACTTGCATAGGCAGGAGGATGAGGGTGCTGCCTTTGGTGGAGGGCTGGTTTTGGGGGGGTCTTTGCTGCGAAGGACAGTGGTGGCTCCTGGCAGAGCTTCGCAGTGGGGGTGGTGATGCCCCGGCAGCAGGGACCCCTCAGGCACCTGTGCTGCCCTCTCCATCTTCAAATGCAGCAGCCTGAGCAAGACACCCACTTCAGAAACACCTGCAACGTCTTTCTCTGACGGCTTTTCCTTCCAGACCACAAACTGCCTGGAGGGACCTGACCCCGCGATGGCAACGGGCGCTCCCCACGTGATCACGGTCCAGCCCCAGTTTTCAGCCTTCCCGCGGGCAGGCGAGTGGCAGTCGGGGCTGATGGACTGCTGCTCTGACTGCGGCGTGTGTGAGTACATACGTCCCCCTCGCTCCTGGTGTTGGCTTGCCGCGGGTTTCCGGTGTTTTCCCCGCTCTTTCCGCGGCATTGCCACTGCTGCAAGCCCTGCCTTTGCGGGCACAGGTGGCGGAGCAGCTCTCGCCGGAGGTGGAGAGTAGCAGCTCCCACAGCTGCAGCCCTGGCTGGCTTTCCCACCTCTCCTCTTTCCTTGCACCCCTCAGCCGAGCCCGTTTCTCACTGTCCCGCAGGTATTTGCGGAACCTTCTGCTTCATCTGCCTGGGGTGCCAGGTGGCCGGGGACATGAACGAGTGCTGCCTGTGTGGCTCCAGCGTGGCCATGAGGACCCTCTACCGCACCAGATACAACATCCCGGTCAGTGACCAACCGCGGGGTCTGCCCTGCCGGCAGCGACGGCCGCGAGCCGGGTGCTGGGGTGTGCGCTCAGGGAAGGAGAACGGGGTGCCCAAGGGGGAGAGCAGCGGCGGGGAGTTGCACGGGCAGCCCCGCGGGCGGGGAGACGGGGACGTATCTGCATCCCTGCCGCGAGCTGGGGGTAACCCCACCATACACCACCGCATCCCGGCTCCTCGCTGGGCACGAGCAGCGGTGTGCTGCTGGGCCAGGGGCGAGTTGCCCAGGGGTGTTGATGACAAAAAGTAGGAAGACTTAAAAGCTGACGTGGGAAGGGGTTATTCATATAATGTCTCTTGCTCGGCAGGGCTCCATTATGGGTGACTTCACCGCCGTCATGTGCTGCCCGCTGTGTGCACTCTGCCAGCTGAAGAGAGACATCAACCAGAGGAAGGACCTGGGCATATTCTGGTAAGCTGGCGTGCTGGAGCTGGTTTATAAAGCTGTGCTGCCTGGAGCCGAGTGGGTTCCTGGAGTCTCTCCGTCCACCAACGCCTGACTTAAGACACGGCGTTGCTGTGGTGCCAAAACAGCAATGGCCGGGTGACAAGGGTGACCTGTCCTGTGGCAAAATGTTGCTGGGAACCTTGTGCAGGACAGGGGGTTCTGCTCAGGGCCCACCACCTGCATCCAGCCAGTGAGGCAGGACTGGGCGGGGGGACAGACCCGAGGCGTGCCCTGCTCCCTGACCCCCCTCTCCCATCCCGTTGCAGATGCTGCGGTCCTCGCTGCGCCCTGTGGAGCCGCTGCGGGCAGGAGTCGCCGCTGCCCTGGCCGTCGGGAAATGCACCGTGGGGGGTTTGCCTTGATTGTGGCTGATTGCCCCTTCCCTGGGCAGCAGCAGCAATAAACAGCAGAGTTTGCCTTCCTGCCTGTGTGTGCTGTTGTTTATTTCTCTGTGTCCTCCTGCAACGCCAGAGGACAGCGCTGGACTTTCACATGCTGTGTGGTCAGACCAATACTGAGGTTATCAGGTAAAGGAGACTTTCTCTTGCAGACCCACACTGGGATGGGACCAGACCACGAAGTTCATTGAGAAAATAAAATGAAACAAAGCAAAAGCCAAGCCTGCTGCGGACAGCTCAGCCTCTCCTCTGTGCCTGCAGAGCTGGTCACAGCATCATGCTGTGCTCAGAGAAGCCCGACAGCATTAAACCCATCCCTGTTCCTGCCTGGACCATCTCCAGCTCCAAGACACAGAAGGTGGCAGCAGGGGAGTGATGGTGTGGGGAATCGCGGTCCTGCTTGGCTTCCTCCACACGAACTTTGGCAGGAGCCCGTCGCGTGGGAGCTGCTGCCCTGAGGGGTGAGACCCCCACCGCGGCGGGTGTTGGGTGTAATATGCTGTGGTGGAAGAGCTGGGACAATCTGTGCCTCCCTGGGGCTTGGGGGGTGCAGCGGTTTATCGGTTACATGCCATGGCAAAGAAGAGGGAAGAGGTAACTCTGGGGCTGGGGTTGCTCTGCTCAGATTGGTTTAAGCTTTGTTGCTTTTAACAGAAAAAGGTGGTTTTTTGCCCAGAGTGGGTGGGGGGCTGGGGCTGCGTGGGGCCTTCAGGCTCTGGCAGGTCTGTGCTTCTGTCCTGGCACCTTCAGAACAGGAGTTATTCAAAAACACCTTTCCCACCCCCACTTTCCCCACTGTGACGCCTGTTGCATTTTCCGCAGTGGCTGCAGCACCATCGCATCGCTGGCATGAAGGGGTGAGGCTGTGCCTGTGCTGACTGCGCATACGTGTGCGTTTGCACACTCAGAACGTGTATGGAGAAGCAGGAGAGGGCAGCTGTGGCATGGTGACAGCCCGTGCTGGGAGCTGACGTGTGTGTGTCTGCTGGGGACAGATGTCACTCTGCTGGTCTGTGCATGGCCCACAGGCGTGCTGGGTTACCTCTGCTTGCTTTCGGCTGCTGGTCTCAAATCCCCATCGCCCTGCAGCCCTCCGGACATGGAGCAAGGGGATGGGGGGCCGTGTCTGAGCCTCCCCCGCGGCACAGGCGGCTGCGTGGCCTGGGGTGGCTGGTTCAGCGACAGCACTGCTACTCTGGGAACTCACTGAGGAGCTGAGAGCACCCAAGGTCTTTGAAGCCACCCAGCTGTGAGTGCCAGGGTCCCTGCTTTTCAGTGACAGGTGAGTCCTGTGTCCTGTCTGCCCCGCAATGGTTGTTATGGGGTCCCCTGGCAGTCATTCCTGCTTGGCGCCTTTCTCCCCCTTGGCCCATTCTGGCAAGGGCTGCCAGTACCCTGTGGCTTTACCCATCCCTGCTCATGGGGTCTCCTCTCCAGGGCTATTTCTCCCTTGAGGGACCGGAGCTGCAACCCGGCAGCTTTGCCCTTGTGTTCTCACGGGGCTCTTTTATCCTTGCAGGCAATGCCACAAGGAGCCAGGAGCAACCAGCCCCGAGCCAGGGTGAGGGGCACCAGTGCCCACCTCATCCAAGGAGCATCGGGGGACCCAGGAGCTGCAGGTGATGCCCAGCGAGTGCCTGCAGTGGTGGCCAAACAGCCCCGTGCCGTTGGGGCTGAGCTGGGGGTCTCTTGCTGCTGGCTAGGGTGGGAGATGTCCAGTGCAACCCAGGGCACGGGGGTCTTGGGGGACGCGACACAGGAGGTGCCGTGCCATGTGGGAAGCAGTCTGCAGGGCTGGCTATGAGCTGCCCTAGAGCATGGAGGGGGGTAGGGTGCATTCCTGGGCAAGGCCCTGCTCCTGGTACAGCTGGGGTCTTAATATTGACTATTCCGGCAGCTGTACACCCCTTGAATAAAGAGTTGGAGAAAAGCACCTTTCGCCCCAGAGACTATCTCAGACGTTTAATTCGGCCTGGTGCATGCCAGCCTCCCCAGCTTTGGGGACCAATGCAACCAGACCCCCACCTCCGGTGGGGGTCCACACACCCTGCCCAGCCCCTGACCTCCTCCCACCACCCTCCTCTGTCACCTGCCCGCCCAAAGTCTCCCCTGAGTCTCCATTTTGGGGGCTGAAAATGGCTGACTGAGTCTCCATTTCCAAGTCCCCAAAACGCAGCACTTAAGTTTTTTCTGAGTTCCAGAAATGCAGGACTCGGCCTGTATTTTCAAGCACTGAAAACACACAGCTAGTCTTTTTCTGAGCCTCAGAAATGCACTGCAAGCACTGAAAACACAGCACTTTCAGTCTCCATTTTCCAGCCTGAAAAACAAAGGACTTAGGGTTTTTTTTTCCTGAGCTTTGAAAACACAGGACTTCTTAAGTCTCCCTTTCCAAGTGTTGAAAACACAAGACTTCTAGTCTGAACTTCAGAAACACAGGGCCCTGACTCTGCTTTTGAGACCCAAAAATGCAGCACTTACTTAGTCTTTCTCTGAGCCCCAAACCCAGCACTGAATTTCTGTTTCCTGACCCTGGATGTGATGTGATGTGATGTTGGGGGGCAGGGGGAAGGTAGCCCACCCACAGCCCTGCCCTGCCCAGGACCTCACAGTTTCAGGAAATGCTTGGGAACTAGGGTGGGGGCAGCCCCCCTCTTGGGAGGGCCCAGCCCTGTAACTCTGTGTTTGCTGTTGGTGAAGGCAAATGGTCGCTGGGCTCTGGCCTTACAGGCTTTATTTGTTCTTTGCCCGCAGCAACCATGCCATATAGCAAATCCAAGGGCAGCAGCAGCTTCCCCGCCTCCACGGGGAGCTGCGAGTGCAGCCCAGCTGGGCCACTCACACCACAGGGGATGCTTGAGCAGGAGAGGAGCCTCCGCTGGCACTGGCGAAAAGGAGGGACACAAGTTGCTCCAGTTCCTCAGCTAAGCAGCCAGGCAGGGATCAGGGTGCAGAGCTGGGGGATCCCCAGGTCTGCCCAGACACAAACGCCAGCTGTACCAGGAGCAGGGCCTTCCCCAGGAATGCACCCTACCCCCCTCCATGCTCTGGGGCAGCTCATAGCCAGCCCTGCAGACTGCTCCCCACACGGCCAGCCACACCAGGCATCCCCCCCTGGTTTCCTTACGGCCTCCCGGGCCAGGGCAGCAGCAAGACCAAGCTGCTGCCCCCCACCTGTGCAGCCTCTCGGGCCGGGCTGTGCCCGGGCTGTCCCTGGCAGACACCTGGACAGGGGAAGAGGACACAG
This sequence comes from Phoenicopterus ruber ruber, assembly GCA_009819775.1. Taxonomy (NCBI): domain Eukaryota; kingdom Metazoa; phylum Chordata; class Aves; order Phoenicopteriformes; family Phoenicopteridae; genus Phoenicopterus; species Phoenicopterus ruber. The sequence continues at coordinate 66,141,240 of CM020218.1, read as the reverse complement.
TGAGGGTACCAGCTCCCTGCCCCGAGCCGCTTGTGCCCCCCCCACACCTGCACTCACCCACGGCTGCATTTCCCCAGGTGGGGCGAGCCCCCCAGCACCCCCGCACACACGGGGGCTCCTGCCCCACCTGGGAAGAGGAGAAAAGAGGTTTCACGCACGGAGCCCGGCTCCCCTCTCTGCCAGCACCTCCCCGGCTGGGCACAGCCCGGCGCTGGGGCCGCCCCGACCCGCGGGGACCGGAAGGGGGGCCCGAGGACACCCCAGCCCCGGTACGGGCACCCCGCTGGAGGCCGTGCGCCGCCCCCGTGACCCCTGCTACGGCCCGGAGGGGGGACCCGCTGCCCCAGCCCGCCGCCCCGCGCCGGGGACTCCCGCCCCGCACAGCCCGAGCAGGAGCCGGCCCGCGACGACCGCTGCCCGCAGGAGGCAGCCGGGCCCCGGACACGCCGGGCCGCAGCAGCAGCTCCCGGTCCGCAGCCCCGGGCGGGGCGGACAGGGGCAGGGAAGGCTCCGCGGTCGGCACTCACCTCCCGGCCGGCAGAGGCAGCCCGGCCCGCGGGACCAGCCGCACTCCCCGGTACCGCTCCGAGACCAGAGCCCGGCCGGCTGCCGCCCGACTGAGCGCCCCATCCCGCCCGCCGCGCCTGCGCCCGGGGGCCGCCCCGCCCCGGCCCGGCCCGGCCCGGCCCGGCCGCCGCAGGTGCCCCGCGTTGCGGATCAGGGGGGCGGGGCCCCGCAGCCTGCGGGGGTGGGGCAATTAACCACAAACAGACATGGTAATTAGCGCAGGCTGAGCAGCGGGAGCCTGACACACGTCCCGCCCGGGGACCGGGTGCCGCCGTCACCCCGCGAGCGGCGGCGGGGCCCGGCCCGGCCCCTGGGCTCCGCACCCCGCCCCGGGCCCTGCGCTGGGCGCCGCGCACCCCCTGAGCCCCGCCGGCCGCCCCGCCCCGCCCCTGCTGCCGACCACAGCCAGGCACAAGTACGTGTCTGCTCCCGCCCCAGCAGGGCCCGCCCCCGTGTCCCCAGGCAGGTCGAAGCACACACCGGTCTGACTGACAGCCCCCCGTCCCCGACACCAGACGTTAAGTCCTCGGGGGTGTTCGCAAACAGTCCGAGGGGCTCTCAGAACCGGGAGGCAGCCCGTCAGGCATGTGCCCTGGCCCCTCACAAAGCACGCGGTCAGGGGCCGGCTACCTGGTCCTGGAGGCTGTGGCCGCATTAGGAGCCCGGCTGTGCACACAGGGCCTCCTGTGCAGCTGGAGGGGACCTCGACGTGTCCCCCCATACGTTGTGTGCTTGCACGCACAGCCCGCACCGTGCTGCTGGCACTGCCCCGCGCCCTGAAGCTGGCCAAGCGTCAGTAAGCGCACATGGAGACACCGTGCGTACCTGGAGGGGCTCGGTTTCACGCAGAGGACACGCATACAGCCTCCGCAAGCTCACCCAGGAGCCCTGCGGAGCAGTCACATGCCCACAAAGACACAGACACGCACAGCCGCTGCACAGGAGGAGATTTTTCTAGGCAATGCTGGAGGAAGAGCCTCATCGGGCACCCGGGGCAGGAGCGCTGCAGCTCCCGATGCAGCAGCTTAGCCAGGGCACGGGCGAGAGGTGCCCCCGCGCAGGCGGAGCGGCTGGCATAAGGGGAGCAGCCTGCCCTGGGCACACCACCTTTCCCACGGGGACACCAGAAGCTGCAAGGCACGACCCCAGGCAGCGGCTCAGGCTCAGTTCTGTTGGGGCTGCCTCTGAATTCAAGGCTAATGAATGCAAGCCCTCCATGAAAGTCTTCCTACTTTTCCAGAATTGTTCCCTAGACTTTCAAGAAGCACTTTTGCCATTCCTTCGTTTTTGTGCAAAACACAAAGCGGTGGTGGTGGTGTGCCTGCATGAAGCACAGGAAACTAAACCTGACCGCCCGGTTTCACATCCCACACCGTTACTAATGGGCAAACTCGATGCTACTTATTTTGTTCCCCTGGGCACGGCCCTTAAGCAGCTCTGTATTTGGGAAATCCTCGATGCAGAATGAGCTGGGAGAGCCGCGTGTCAGTCACTAGAGGGCATCAGGGAAGAAAGATGCTGAAGAGGCCCACTTGCTTCTTTGCTTTTAGTCCAGCGTCCGGAGGAGAAAGAGTTCTCCAGAAACGCCCTGCTGCTGCTGTTTGCCCACAGGCAGTTCCCCCATGATGGGACATTTCTGCCCAGCCGCAAGGTCACAACAATTTAACAGTGGGAAGGAAACGGGTCAGTCCCCAGTACATATAACAGCAATGAAAGGATGTAAAAACTCTGTAAAACTGTCAAGTTGTCTTTGCCACTCATTTGTGTTTGTGTTCGTGACATTTCAGAGCCTGTACAGCGCTCGCCAGCTACGGTGCTTCCACTCCCCCCCGGGACTTGCTGTCTCAAAGAAACCAGCCAGCTGGGAGGCAAAGTATGACAGCAGACATGGAGCGTGGTTGTTAGAAGGAGCTTGCGGGAGAGACCGCTCTGATAAAGGAGCAGCATTTTTACACAGAACAACAGAGAGAGTCACTTTCCCTACTGCTCATATTGTCCACTTCACCATTTCCCATGTGGCTAGCAAATGTGCGTCAGGCACTTCTGCATCTGTTTCCTCTCCTTGGCTGTGGGCAATTCCTGGAGGACTGTTTTCTCCCCGGGGTGCTGGGAATGCACGCGACGGAGCGAGCACTGGGGAACAGCAGTCTGCTGGAGGCACAGTTCTGCAACACGCTTGTCTTCCCCAAGTGCCACCACAACCAGCACGCTGGGGCCGGCACAACCGACGGGGTGGTTAGGTGCAGTTTCACCGGCATGGGTGGCAGCGGCTCCAGGGACCGCAGTGCTCACTGACAGGAAGCAGAGGCCTTAAATCTTTCCTAGGCACGTTAATTGTCAAGTATGCAAGGCTTTGGTCTAAAAAGCAAAGTAGAGGCAAGACACTTGTAAGACAAAGAACGGCAGAGCTGCGGAGCAGTACAGCACCAAGCCTAAATTCAGGAGGAGGGAACACATCGGTGAAATGCAGCCCGTGCCGAGCAGCAGGGAACCTGCTGGGAAACCTGCCGCTCAAGTAAAACGTGTGATGTTAACATCATGGTGATTTAACTGGTCCTTTTCTGCAGCATGGACAAAATCACTTGGTGTGTGAATGTTGAGCCTTACAGGGGAAAGGCCTGTCGTTATTTTCAGGGCTAACGGGACAGACCAAAGGGACTCCTGAGAGATTTGCATCTGACGCCAAGCTGTAAGTACTGTACGGTACCATGTCAGCCAGATCTGCAGCTCAGGAGTAATTCCTGATGAGCATCATACCGAGCAACATTAGATTCAGGCTCCACAGCCCTTCCTAGTGTTCATCACTTCAAGTCTTTTAATAGCAATAAATTCATACAAAACGTCATCCCTTCTCCTCTTCCTACAAAATTATTAATACCATTTTTTAAAGATTGCTTCCAAGTGCTGGGGTGAAGGTGCAGAGCACTTTTCACCTCTGAACTGAGAAGGGACAGATCCAGGGACCTCGCCATGGTTGGCGTCATGGCTGCACAGATTTCAGCTTCTGTCCTGGATAATGGACAGCTGGGGTGGTGACCTTCTGCCAACTTAATATTGAACAGCACATGCAAATGCATGAAAGCTGTTTGGAAGTACTGTCTGATAAGGCTATACCCCACTCATGATGTGTGTAACATCTCAGGGTTTATATATTGTGAACTGACCAAAGGTCAGTTGTGTGATGCGGGTGTGTCACACACCTGACTGAGCACAAAACACAAGCCTGAAAGGTTGAATGCCAAGTTTAATTAGTAACTAAGTATTATTTTTGTGATATGGCCACAGGTTTGTCTAGAGGTAGATAAGGAAAGCTTTATGAACATTTGTGATGCATTCTCATCTGACTAATAAGCAGATGAGGGAGGCATGGCCTTGAAAACAGTAAGATAAAAAAGAATTTACTAGGGTAGAATTTATTAGGGAGTTGTGCACTCGCTTCTGTGGGCGCAGGTTTCGAGCTCTGCAGCAGTACACAAGGTCTGGGGTCACCTGGTGCCCTCGGGAGCCCTGCAGTAACAACAAACCCGACGAGACGGCAGCGTCTGCACCGTCTCTCTCTGATGAAACGGGTAGTCTTAGCGCTCAGGAATCATGTTCCTACACTGTCTTTCTTTTATTACTGATTTTAAGGGAAATAATAGCTCTGTAGTATATTTGTAGAAGCCTATCCAGCCTCTCAGCAGCCAGCGGAGTTGACGGCACAGTCCCAGCAGCCTCACTAGTCCGTGTGCTCTGTGGGAAAATAGCGGAAGATTGGCGAGGAGGATTGTAAACACGCTCAAGTGACTTGCAGCTGGGGTGTCAAAAAGCACATGTATCCTACTAATTGCTGTTTAGCCTTGTGTGTTGGACAAGTAGAACATCTGTGTCTAGATAACATAGGCCTGTGATGATAGACTCAGAGGCACCCGGTTGAACATGCTTGAGATTCCTGCCCTGCTGTGGGAAAGACCAAAGCACAGTGGTAAACTACGCCTGCGCGAATCCCTGATACACAGGCGAAAGCAGCAGGTTCGTTGATCCTCTAGCACGGACCGAGCTCCACGGTGCCTGCGTCCCCGCTTGTGTGCCTCTGCTCAGGTGCTGCTTCGGGGATCCCCTGTTTGATGAGGTAACAAAAATAAATTTACTCTTTGCATTTCATCTGTGGTTTTGTGGTTGTTCCTGCGTCCTGCCTGTGTCGGCTCACACACCCACGTTGGTTGCCCGTAAGGACTGTCGTGGTTTAACCCTGGCCAGCAACTAAGCACCACAGAGCCGCTCGCTCACTTCCCCCCGTTTATCAGCAACATGCACTACCAACCGCTCTACAGTATCTTTCTGCCCATGGCACCGCTCTGCTTGCGTAGTAATTAACTTCTTGCGTGATCGCCTTTGCATCTTGTAAAGTCCCAACTTCTTTTTCCAATGCTCTCATTGTGCTCCATAATGCAACAACTTCATGGTCAAGAGCTCCAAGAGCGGTAGCTAACAACCATCCCAATCTCCCTGCTAATTTGTAAGAAGAATCTGATGCCACCTCCCAGGGCAACCTGCACATAGCCGTGTCAGTTGTCTGGGGGGTAACCACAGCCCCATCATCTATTTCAGGCCATGCTTCTGGTGGAGCCCAGGTAGCCAGGAAAGTGGCCATGGGGGTCCAGTGCTCAGTATTGGGCCACCCCAAAATATGGGGAGTCACTGTTGTGGCCTCCCCAGTCCCCAACTTTTTTGTCAGCTGTGGTATGGCTGTTCCTGGATCCTGCCGACTATGCGAAATGCATGAGCCAACACAGGCAGGACGCAGGAACAACCACAAAACCACAGATGAAATGCAAAGAGTAAATTTATTTTTGTTACCTCATCAAACAGGGGATCCCCGAAGCAGCACCTGAGCAGAGGCACACAAGCGGGGACGCAGGCACCGTGGAGCTCGGTCCGTGCTAGAGGATCAACGAACCTGCTGCTTTCGCCTGTGTATCAGGGATTCGCGCAGGCGTAGTTTACCACTGTGCTTTGGTCCTTCCCACAGCAGGGCAGGAATCTCAAGCATGTTCAACCGGGTGCCTCTGAGTCTATCATCACAGGCCTATGTTATCTAGACACAGATGTTCTACTTGTCCAACACACAAGGCTAAACAGCAATTAGTAGGATACATGTGCTTTTTGACACCCCAGCTGCAAGTCACTTGAGCGTGTTTACAATCCTCCTCGCCAATCTTCCGCTATTTTCCCACAGAGCACACGGACTAGTGAGGCTGCTGGGACTGTGCCGTCAACTCCGCTGGCTGCTGAGAGGCTGGATAGGCTTCTACAAATATACTACAGAGCTATTATTTCCCTTAAAATCAGTAATAAAAGAAAGACAGTGTAGGAACATGATTCCTGAGCGCTAAGACTACCTGTTTCATCAGAGAGAGACGGTGCAGACGCTGCCGTCTCGTCGGGTTTGTTGTTACTGCAGGGCTCCCGAGGGCACCAGGTGACCCCAGACCTTGTGTACTGCTGCAGAGCTCGAAACCTGCGCCCACAGAAGCGAGTGCACAACTCCCTAATAAATTCTACCCTAGTAAATTCTTTTTTATCTTACTGTTTTCAAGGCCATGCCTCCCTCATCTGCTTATTAGTCAGATGAGAATGCACCACAAACGTTCATAAAGCTTTCCTTATCTACCTCTAGACAAACCTGTGGCCATATCACAAAAATAATACTTAGTTACTAATTAAACTTGGCATTCAACCTTTCAGGCTTGTGTTTTGTGCTCGGTCAGGTGTGTGACACACCCGCATCACACAACTGACCTCTGGTCAGTTCACAATATATAAACCCTGAGATGTTACACACATCATGAGTGGGGTATAGCCTTATCAGACAGTACTTCCAAACTGCTTTCATGCATTTGCATGTGCTGTTCAATATTAAATTGGCAGAAGGTCACCACCCCAGCTGTCCATTATCCAGGACAGAAGCTGGAATCTGTGCAGCCATGACACCAGCCATGGCGAGGTCCCTGGATCTGTCCCTTCTCCGTGCACATAAGATGTGCACATAATTGTACTACCTGTACACAGCTACATCTAAGGGCATTACATAGGCCATGGAGAAAGATAAAACACGGTCAATGGGCCTTGAATACCTGGCAGGTGGTTTATATGGGCCCCCTGCCCCTCTTGGGGGGATGGCAATATGTATTCACTGCCGTGTGGATACAGCGTCAGGACTGTTTTTTGCTAAACTCACCAAATATGCTAATCAACACAACTGAAGCACTAGTACAACTCATTCATCAATACGGACCTCCTCACCAAATACAAAGTGACCAAGGAACACGCTTTAGTGGACACAATGCCCAAGACTGGGCTCAAGGGCTAGGGATAGATTGGATATTCCACTACCTACCATCCCCAAGCTAATAGCTTGATTGAAAGAATGAATGGGATGCTGAAGGAACAATTAAAAAAGCTAACCAGTACTAAAACTTTACAATATTGGAGTTCACATCCTTACTAAAGCAGTTTTTTTGTTAAACAGTCAGAATATTCATAATCAAACACTCTTTGACCATATTACACCACCTCCAGTACAAAACATGGTGAGGACTGAAACTCTTCCAGATGGTCTGTCTCCCAAAATATTAACTACAGGGGAAATGGAATTGTTCACACTGATGGATTGCGTGGTGGGACCGCGACCTATTAGTCTAGACATGAAGATTCATAATAATAACCCCGGAGAACGCCATATGATTTTGTACCCCAGCTTCTCTTATTTTACATTCTTTGTTGGTATCAGATTCTCGAGTTTGTGTATTTTGGGTATCTTCGACAAGTACCTGTGCCTTATCTAGAGGAGATAGCATTGGAACGGTTTTATTGGTGTAGTGAACCCTACATTGATTTGAATTTCAATGTGAAAAAGCGCAAGCCATAGCTCTCCAATCTGTGTGAGCAATTACCCCACATCAGGTTATCAAACCCGGAGTAATATTAGCTGAAGAAGCTGGAGCAACGGTGTACGTATTACTGGAAGATGACGACACTCCTGTTTTGCTCCCCTATCACAGGTTGGCTCATCGGGCTTTGTAGTCTTGTACTACAAGCACGTGCCCTGGATACATTTTTGCGAGATCAGCATGTAAATACTTGGATTTGGTTGGCCTCTACTGTAACTAACTCATCTGCCTTTTGTATTAAGGGACGATGAACAGCCGCAGATCTTTTGACAACATGTTTCATTGGTGTGCCAACCCCAGTAGCTGTATTACAGAACTATACTATGCTAAGTGATTTTGATATTAATGTTCTTCATTGCTATTTTTTCTGAGTAGGTGACGGCTGTATGCCAATGAACATTACAAAATTCACTGATGGTGGACTATTTCGTCCTTCGACACCATAAACACTGCTTTGATTTTGAAGGCATGTGTTGCTTCAACATAACTGATGAGTCAGCCAGCATAGAGGACGACATTCAACATTTCTGGAACTTAATGCATCAAATGAAAAAACTACTGGTGGTGTGGCTGGCTGAGTGGGGTTTATTTCCCTGACAGGATGAATGGGACACCTCATTCAAAGCATTATTGTAGAAATATGTTTATTCCTTTTTCTATATATGTCTATTGCGTTCCGCTGTAAATTACTCTGCACTACACCCCACAAGCCCAAACGGACACCTCCAGCTTTGCCAGCCCCAGCAAGAAGCTGTCCCTTGAGTGAGAGGGTGGAATGCGGGAAAATAGCGGAAGATTGGCGAGGAGGATTGTAAACACACTCAAGTGACTTGCAGCTGGGGTGTCAAAAAGCACATGTATCCTACTAATTGCTGTTTAGCCTTGTGTGTTGGACAAGTAGAGCATCTGTGTCTAGATAACATAGGCCTGTGATAGACTCAGAGGCACCCAGTTGAACATGCTTGAGATTCCTGCCCTGCTGTGGGAAAGATCAAAGCACAGTGGTAAACTACGCCTGCGCGAATCCCTGATATACAGGCGAAAGCAGCAGGTTCGTTGATTCTCTAGCACGGACAGAGCTCCACGGTGCCTGCGTCCCCGCTTGTGTGCCTCTGCCCGGGTGCTGCTTCGGGGATCCCCTTGTTGTCGAGGTAACGAAAATAAAATTACTCTTTGCATTTCATCTGTGCTTTTGTGGTTGTTGTGTCCTGCCTGTGCCGGCTCACACATGCTCTAAGAGAGAAAACTTCACAGTGAAATTAAATGACCCCCGCCATCTCCTGAAACTGCAAAAAGACAGGCTGAATACTTTTCACTCAAGGTTTCAGACTATAATGCAAGCAGGAGCTGTGGCTTTTCTTTAGACAGTCTACTCCATGTCTGAAAACAAGAATAACTGTGTATTGACCCACTCAGAAATTACCTCAAGTATACCAGTGCCCACAACTAAAAAAACCCATATTCATATTGTGTTTTAACAGTAGTGCAAATATCTGTCAGAACAAAACAACCATAGTTTTTCATCTCTGTTTTTTTTGTTGGTTTGTTTTGTTTCGGCATGAGTGCCAGTCGTGCTGAGAGCGATAGCCTCCTCTGACTGCATCCTGCGCAAACGCTCTGTTTTTTCCTGACTCGCCTGCGAATAGCTTGGATGTGATACTATGAACGGTCTGCTGAGGTTTCTGGGCCAGACTGCAGATATGCTCCCTGAATGAGATAACAGTATTTTTGCAGATATATGGTCATATGTGCACCTTCTCAAATACTACTGGGACTATCCAGTGGTCTTCACTAGCTGCTAGGATGCTTAGAAGTCTTGTATAAATACAGTACAGAGTTAATTATGATAAAATTAGTAATAAAGGAAAGAACAAGATCCCAGGAGCATGATTCCTGAACGATGAAATACTTACCCATCCCAGGTTACAGCCAGCTAAAAAAGCTGGCCTTGTGATATTCTGACCTGGATGGCTCTTACAGGCAGCCTTGGTTTTTATTAATTAGTGGTGAGTCTTGCTAGGAAAACGAGAGCATAAAGCTCATGCTTTTAACTGTAAGCCATCTGTAACGTGTGCTCTTCTGCATCCCTCTGCCAAGGAGAACGATTGCGGTTGCATCGGTTTGTGCTCTTGTCAAAGCGCTGGCAGTGCCCTCCCGCAGGACGGTGCCTGGGACGCCGGCCAAGCGCGGGCAGCCCGGCTGCACTGAAGGAGTTTCTTCAGCACCCCCCAGAGCCTGGCTGACCTCGTCTTCGGGGTTACTGGACTCAGAAGCTACAGCTGTCCTGACAAGCAAAATTGTGTCAGGGAGTAAATGGGAGGAGCAGCGTGCCCGTCATCAGCGCCACTCCAGATGCTAGCGCAGCTCCTGGAAAGCTGTGGCCTGTGCTGCCAGGCACTCCTGGGGATGCTGTCCGGGGCCAGCCGGGCAGACAGCATGTGCCAGGGACCAATGCCCCTACCGCGTGTAATGAAGGCTGCCTCAGCTTTGGTTCCCTCCACAACATCAATTACATGCCCATATATTACCCTGTGAAAACCCCGCTTTGACGGGCATCAGTACAGCCTTTGCATTATTGCAGGTATTTTGAACCAAAGGAAACCACACCAAGGTGGTACCTGTCTGCAGGCCACTGGGGGAGAAGACTTCACAACCAGCTGCGCCTCGTCCGACACACCATGCTGGCACTCATCACGCCCTGCCAGCTCTGCCGGACGCAGCCATCGCTGCGAGCCTCTGGCAGGTGGAGATGTTATACTGTATTCCAATGTCACTGTTACTGGCACGCTGGGTTTGGGGTGGCTCCCGAGGAGGTGCTGTGCTGCAGCTCGCTTACGACTTGCTCTGCTAAAGGAAAAAAAGGTGAAAGTTGCGGCTTGTCCTGGCCCTGCCCTCCCCACGAAGCCCTCTGGCTTCCCTAGCACGCAGGGAGAGGGTGGAGACTCCCCGGGGTGACGGAGCGCGGGGAACCCAGCTCCCGGCTCGCTGCTGTTTTACAGCAGACGTGATGACACGGGTGGGACTGCCCTGCCCTGCAAACTGAGTGAGTTACCGGGGCCACATCTCTACGCACCACGCTCTCCTCTTCCCTGGCTCCTGCTTCCCTTCCACCGCCTCTGCCACCTCCTCAGCAGCCCTGCAGCGCTGACCAAGACCTGCTGCTGGTAAGTGAGTCGGTAGCAGCACTTCAGCCCTTCTATTGAGATAGATTTAATTCGGTTTAGTGGCTTGCTTCCTCATCCATGAATGAATTACTCTGCCATCACTAAGGAATTAGATTCTGCAGCTGTTTTCCTCCAAGAGCCAAGTAAAACATAGTGAAATATTTGCCTGCCTTTTCCCAGCTTTTCAAGGGATTTTACTGAGAAATTTGGCAAGAAATTAATGAAAATATGCTTTATAAATGGGGGGTGAAAGCTTCAAGGCTTAAAGGAAAACCAGCAAAAAGGTGAAGTTAGAATATTTTGCAGGAACTACCATACTCGGAGTTTACCCGCGTATGTTAATGCACTGCAGATAACACACGTGCAAATGCCTGCACACACAGAGCGCTGCTTACTCGGTCCCCAGTTAACACACAGGGCTCTTTTCACGGAAGGTAGGTTACAAATTCCGAGTAAATCGGTTGGCAATTAACTTACAGATTGCCTGAATCGTGTTATCCTTATTTACTCAAATGGTTCTAATGTCCTACGCATGTTCCTGAGGAAGAGGACGGTACGGTCCTGGGCTGGCGGTACTCGGCTGTACTGCCCTCTTTGCATGCACACATCCATTCTCTGGCCAGTCTACACCTCTGTAAATGCACGCAGACTTACAGCTTCTGTGAATTTATATGTATCCAAAGTTTAAAATGCGCATTTGTAGTACGTACTGTACTGTTTCAGCTAGCAGGTTGCAAGACTAAACTTCATACCCATTAAAAAGAAGAGAAAGAATAGTGCACTTAATTGTGGTTTCTCTGGCAGGTTCAAGTATTCAGAAAAATGAAAACAGGCTATTTTTTTTTAAAGGGTTTGAGCCAGCGTCCTTTACAAAATTTTGCTGAAAGCTTCTTATGTCTCTAACTCTTCCTCCCTAAGTAATTTCAATGCTTATTCTCTACAGACATCAAATACTTTGAATAACTGGCTGGATTTTAAAAAAATCAACCAAAATGCACTTCTGAATTTTGCCATTCAAAATTTTGCTACCACTCCTACAGTATTGTTTTTTCTATTTCAACTGCAAATCTCTTCGGTGCCAAAAGCTTTGCAGGAACACTGGCAGGAATGAATGTGACTTAGCTTTTTATACAGACAATGTATCTTAAGGCATACAAATAGGTATACTGAAACTGCTTGAAAGACCCCAGGTATGGTATTGCTGTGGTTCAAGTAGGTTTAAATCAATGGAACTTTGCAGTACATTTTGTTGTTGGTTTATGTTTTTGTTTTGTTTAGTGCCCCTGTGTATATAGGAAAAGGAGACTTCGTATGTTACAAGTCTCAGAATACACAGGAAAGTGACCGTACTGAGTCTCCATACTGGGAGAAGAGACCGACCCCCATCTCTCTACAACCTCCTTTCAGGGAGTTGTAGAGAGCAATAAGGTCTCCCCTCAGCCTCCTTTTCTCCAGGCTAAACATCCCCAGTTCCCTCAGCCGCTCCTCATAGGACTTGTGTTCCAGACCCTTCACCAGCTTCGTTGCCCTTCTCTGGACACGCTCCAGCACCTCAATGTCTGTCTTGGAGTGAGGGGCCCAAAACTGAACACAGCACTCGAGGTGCAGCCTCACCAGGGCTGAGTACAGGGGGACGATCACCTCCCTAGTCCTGCTGGCCACACTATTTCTGATACAGGCCAGGATGCCGTTGGCCTTCTTGGCCACCTGGGCACACTGCTGGCTCATATTCAGCCAGCTGTCGATCAACACCCCCAGGTTCTTTTCCGCCAGGCAGCTTTCCAGCCACTCCCCCCCAAGCCTGTAGTGTTGCCTGGGGTTGTTGTGCCCCAAGTGCAGGACCCGGCACTTGGCTTTATTGAACCTCATACAATTGGCCTCGGCCCATCGATCCAGCCTGTCCAGGTCCCTCTGTAGCGCCTGCCTGCCCTCCAGCAGATCAACACTCCCTCCCAATTTGGTGTCATCTGCAAACTTAGTGAGGGTGCTTTCGATCCCCTCGTCCAGATCATTGATAAAGATATTGAACAGAACTGGCCCCAGTACTGAGCCCTGGGGAACACCACTTGTGACCGGCTGCCAACTGGATTTAACTCCGTTCACCACAACTCTTTGGGCCTGGCCATCCAGCCAGTTTGTTACCCAGCAAAGCGTATGCCTGTCTAAGCCATGAGCAGCCAGTTTCTCCAGGAGGATGCTGTAGGAGACGGTGTCAAAGGCTTTACTGAAGTCCAGGTAGACAACATCCACAGCCTTTCCCTCATCCACCAAGCGGGTCACCTTGTCATAGAAGGGTATTAATGAATATTTCTGAATACAGCAAGCAGTACATATTGTCATTGAATCTCCTGCTCATTTCCAATCTAAAGTAGATATTTGTAAGCCATTGGCCATGAATTCTAGGAAACTTAAAGAATTTCAGTTTGCATGGGAATTGATTTGATTACTGTTCATCATGGTTATTTCTTTGTCCTGCACATGTTCTGACTAAAAATGTTTCATGGCTGTAAGTCAAATTAAATGCAATAAATGATTTTTTAAATAAAGCCTAAAGTAATATTTAAAAAAATCCATTCCTAAGGAGCAATTGCAAACAGCTGACATTTCTATTAGCTGTAAAAGAGCATGCCCAGTATTCCTGTGGTGCAGTTTATTGCTAGATCAGAAAAGGAAAGGCTGGTTTGTAAAATACCAAACTGTCCATCTCACTGTACTTACCCCACAGTGAAAAAAGGTCTCCAAAAAAGACAAGCAAATCAAAAGCCTAACTCTAATTTTTTAAAACTAAAAATTTTTGGTTTTTTTTTTTTGACATACTGTCTGTTCTTAAGAACTCTATGAAAGCAGTGTGATCCTGTATTTATGAAAATAGCTTAGGATCCTGTGCTTATTGTCTGCCAGTCGAGTTCAGTCTGGAAGACTGAATTTGTTTCATTCCTAAATGAAAAATTGGTTTTCTAAAGAGCATTTCTGAAATTTCAGTGCAAGTGCTGAGTTAGTTTTTTACGCTAGTCTTCGGGGAAAAAAAAACAATAAACCCAAATGAAACGAGGAAGAGTTTAACTATTCTGTTGATAATGCCTGAGGTCAGACTCCACCTCACCCTCCCCCATTTGCACAAACTCTGTTCAGTATGCTCGTAACATTACATCAGTAATACTGAAACATTAAGCTGAGAAAAAGATCTGATACTGATCTAGATACCTTGTAGATGCAGTGACATGTCAAGGTCAGAGTGACACTGTCTTCCGAAGAAGTCTGCACTCACTCCTTGCTGCTGGTTACTCAACAGTTCAGGGGGTTTTGTAACATCTATCTGTGGTGTTGACTCTGCGGTTGAGCGTTTGGTACCTTGGGCAGCACGCTAGCAAATGTCTGCTCAGCGTATGACGAGACTTTAAGGGAAAAGTTCCCGCTGCAGTTCTGAATGCACCTGTCTACTTTACCAAAACATCCTTTCGAATGGCAATGAGTGATGTCCAGCCAGATTAGCCCAGAAACTACTATATAAATAGCCTTATAAAGTCAGCTGCTTTCCTGCAGGTAAAGAAGTCTTCTCTGGCACAGGTAGAGAAGACTGTAGGCAGTTTACCAATAAAAAGCCTCCAGAATTTAAATGTTGCACATTTAATTGATGTTCAACTTACTCAAAATCCATTTTATCTTAGATTAAGGCTAGCCCCATTATAATTATATTTGGACAACAGTTTCTTTTCATTGTATGAAAATTGGGCCAGGATTACTGATTACTAAAACATTAAGACCTTATATTTTTGCCAGCACAGAAGGCTACAGTTTTGTCAGAAGAGGCAACCTTGGGCTAGATTTGGGATAATATCGGTGGGACACAGATGAACCGGCCTTTACATGCAGATAGGCCTGTTGCTGAAAGTAGAGCTTCCAGTGGTTTCACTGCACTGATAGCCACAAAGGAGAGTTCAGCCGTCTGCCAAGCAACCTTAGTAAACCGACAAGATAAGGGCTTGGTTTTTTATGTGACCATATGACTGCGTTAGATTAAACGGCTTTCTTTGCAAGGCTCATTTTATTAACTGCTCTCAAATTCATTCAATGTGTCTGAAACCTGTCTCATAATTTGCCTTCTTCCTTGCTGCAAACAGTGTAACTATGCTAAGGTATGGGACTGATCATCCCAGAGCTCCTAGCTGCTCACTCCCCTCTCCGTTCCCATGAACTACGGTATTACTAACATTTTCCCTAGAGACAATTAAAGTAATTGGACTCTGATAAGTCAACATGATATGCAAAGAGAGGCCAGATCCTGCCTCCCACCTCAACTACCCCGTGCCACTTAGGAAGCACAAAGGGGACAAAGGTCTGCATGCACAAGGACAGTCGTGGATGCGCCCAGGGCGCAGGCAGATGCCTGACGGGCAGGAGCCTGGCTGACAACGGGAAGAGAGGAAACTTTAGTTATTCCACAACTACCTTCTAGTTTTCACAGGGAAAGCAAATCCAAGGAAGAGAATTACTTGGCAGTCCTGTCAGTTTCCGTGTTCCTATACCCTCGGCAAAATTATTTTGATTAAAAAAATAAAACAACAATTTTTAGATTTTGTTATCATTGCACAGGAGCGTTAGAGGTAAGAGGAGTATCTACTTTCAAACCACTCCTTTAAAATAGTATTTAATGAGCAAACTCTAAGTACATTCAAAACTAGAAAGAAGTCTGACGAAGCAGACAGGCAGAAGGCCAAGTCCTTTCGTCCCTTGATAATTTTGAGCCGATCTTTTGGTGAGTCACCTGTTGTACCGGTGGTTTCCAACAAGCGTGCAGTTTACGTACAGACCTCTCTGCCAGGGGCAGCCCTCCAGAAAGAGCGTAATGCCATGCTAGCGCCCGCTGTGAGAGGCACCTACTTCCTCGTACAGGGAGAGCAGATGCCGTGTGTGCCCGTGGCCGGGCGCCGGCCGTGGGAGGGCTGCCGGGGTGGCTTCTGTGAGAAAGGATCCGGGCTTGCCCCATGCCAGACACAGCCACCTCCAGCCGGCTCCAGCGGACCCGCTGCTGGCCAAAGCCAAGCATGTCAGCGATGCTGGTGGCACCTTCTGAAAACTTATTTAAGAAAGGGTAAAAGATGCTGTGCAGCAGCTGTGAGAGAGGAGGGAGAAAATGTGAGAGAAACAGCCCTGCGACACCAAGGCCGGTAAAAGAAGGAGGGGGAGGAGGTGCTCCAGGCGCTGGAGCAGAGATTCCCCTGCAGCCCGTGGGGAAGACCATGGTGAGGCAGGCTGTCCCCCTGCAGCCCACAGAGGTCCACGGTGGAGCAGACATCCACCTGCAGCCCAGGGAGGACCCCAAGCTGGAGCAGGTGGAGATGCCCTGAAGGCAGGTGCAGCCCATGGAGAGGACCCCAGGCAGGAGCAGGTTTGCTGGCAGGACCTGTGGCCCCACGGGGGACCCAGGCTGGAGCAGCCCACTCCTAATGGACTGCACCCCATGGGAAGGGCCCACACTAGAGCAGTTCATGAAGGACTGTCTCCCGTGGGAGGGACCCCATACTGGAGCAGAAGAGTGTGAGGAGGAAGGAGCAGCAGAGACAAAGCGTTATGGACCGACCACAGGTCCCTGCGCCACACACGGAGCGGGGTGGAGGTGGAAGAGTCAGGAGGGAAGCTGAGCTTGGGAAAAATGGGGGATACGGGAAAGGTAGTTTTAGCCGAGTTTTGTTTCTCACTATCCTTCCCTACTTTTAATTGACAATAAATTAAATTAATTTTCCCCAAATTGAGTCTGTTTTGCCTCTGACGGTAATTGGTGAGCAATCTCCCTGTTCTTATCTTGATCCAGAAGCTTTTCAGTCATATTTTCTCCCCGTCTTGCTGAGGAAGGGGAGTGAAAGGGCAGCAGGGTGGGCATCTGGTGGCCAGCCAAGGTCAACCCACCGCAACAGACCATCAGAGTGGAGGGAGACTCTTCTATCTCCCTAACACTGCATGTGGTATGAAGCAATATGGCAGACCCAGCTCCACATCAGCTCTATGTCATCTCAAAGTCTGAGCCCACAGGACCCAAACTTCCTATCTGAAAGAGCTGGACATCTGCAAGGCCCACAGTAGGTCCAGTGCCGAACACTGGACCCATCAGACACATCTTTCCTCTCCATACCTAATCAACTCTTCCCCTCCCGCCCCGTTTTTTCATTTCTAGAGGAAAAATGGCAGAAGGCCAGCCACACCTAAGCATTCAGATGTCGGACTCGAATACAAATGGCACCCCCCACAGAAAGCAGTCCTCTCCAGACTTAGCCGGCAGGGGAGGAAGCATACTAACTTTCCACAACATCTGCTACCATGTGAAGATGAAGACTGGGTTCCTGTGTTGTCGAAAAACAACCGATAAAGAAATTTTGAGAGATGTCAAGTACGTATTTAAACACCTCTTTAGAGTATGCGTATGTTTTATTTTTGTCCGGACAGCTAAGTCCACTCATGTCACCGAGCCACTAAGCACAGTATATAGAATTTGATCAAGATATAGAAAAATGGTATGTATGTATGGTTGCTTCATGTTTGCTGTATCAACTGTGCTTCAGCTTCCTGCCAGGCCCCAGTGTTCCTCAGCGGTTAGAGCCGAGCCTGTACACAGCGAGCTCGCGCCGCTGGGCGCCATTTCGCCCGGCCCCAGGGAGGGACAGCCTTCCTGGCCGCTCTCAGCACGGGGGCACACGAGCCAGCTGCGCTCCTGGTACACTGCCGGGCAAGTCTCCCGCTGCGCCCGTGGGGCTTAACGGAGACACCCACAGCCCCTCCTCCATGCTTGCGCCTCATTCCCTAAGGTCGCCTTTGGGAAGGTTGATTTGGGGGGGGGTTAACTTTAAATGTTTAAGACAGGAATATAAACCAGGGTTAGGTTAACTTTGAAGAGATGTAAAGTTTTGTCCAATAATCTACGCATAAAGTTTGCCCCTTCGCAGTTCAATAGTTAAGCTGAGTGGCAAGTACTCATACAACATGCCATGCCAAGTCACCCGTGCCTTTCAGCTCCCTAACTCCAATTTCTATCATAAATATTCGTCCTTTTGTGTAGCTCTATCCTGCTCTTTGCCCACGCAAATTCTTGTGCCATATGCAACTTCCACACTTCCTAAACATAAGCTCTTAAAATCTTTCCTACTCTCCTGGAGAGCCGTATATTACAGTAACTCAACTGACATACATCGGTCCTTTGCAACAATGTGAGAGGAAGGCTCTTCTTGTGGCTTATTGTACAAGACCAACGTTTAACACACATTACGCTTTCCCCTTTTAGAAAATGCAACATCTGCATTTGTTTAGTTACATTTCGGTTTTGTGTTAAAATCATATATAATGTAACATAATGTATGTATAATATGTATGCTTCTTAATCTGTGGAACCAGAAATTTCCACCGTAAGAAATTGAAGGAAGAACAAATACGCATCAGAAAGAGCAAAACCAAGCCTCCTAGGTTGCATGCCATTAGACCCTAAGAACATGCACTGGGCCAGACGCACAACCAGGCACTCAGATTGCTGCTACCTGGATTGCTGGTAACAACCAGTACCAGAGTGCAGTTCAAGATAAACCTGGTATCATAACATACACGCAGGCATTTGTATGTGCAGTGTGATTCTTGTGTACACCAAAGCTTGTTGAGTGAAGATTTTAGGAGCTAGTCAGGAGAAATAGCAGCGACACCTTCACGTGTTCCAGCAAAAAGAAAAAAATAAAAAGGCAGCAGTATTTCCATATACTGTATCATTTCTATAGGGTCTTTTCCCTAAATACTTAAAAACCATTTCTATCTGGCTTTTGAGTTTCATGTGGCTTAAAATGAGATACAGAGAAACTATCATCAACTGCAGTTCCTGTAAGTACAGACAAATCCCTAGTATGTTCTGTCTGCAGGGAGCTGCTAAGAGAGTAACACCTTTAGACTGAATGTGGTTAAAGCAAGCGTGTGCTTCACTTCTAGAGATCCATGGGGGAAAAGCATGCATACCGGGTTTGTTACATTTTACTCAAGTTTCTGTGCTGTCTTCATTACATGAAGATTAGTTCTTCTTGAATTGGGAGCAAAAATTAAGCTGGAGTTTGACTGATCGTAAGTATTGTTTGTGATCAGGCAGCTTCATTAATTCCAAAATTAATGAGATGCAGAAGGTAGTTCTACAGATAATTTACACTAGCCTACCAGATGAAACAGTAAGAGACAGAAAAACACCCTATCTATTTTTCTAAAACCTATCTGTTTTGTCTTACAGTGGCATCATGAGACCAGGACTGAACGCAATTTTGGGGCCCACTGGCAGTGGTAAATCTTCGTAAGTGCCCTCTTTGCTCTACACAGAAATTACACCAAGGAGAAAATGAACCTGCACATATTTAGCAGTAATGGACAGTATTTTCAGAGAAAGATTTTGTTTTCATTTAGGTCTGTGCAAATCTCACTGGTTTCTGAGAAATACCTGAATTCAAGAAAGACACTATCTTTATGTATCTTTCTAGGTTAAGCTCATGTTATTGAATGAACGGACACAAATGCATTGTGAAATTCTGCAGATCTCATTTCCTTAGCAAACCAGGACAAAAGAAACTTAGCCCTTGAAAGGTGCTGGAGGTTTTCTAAATATCAAATGTTTAACATGGGATGCTTGTATGTAGCCGTCTGTTCCATGAACTGGGTTTGCTGTTCAGAGAGCTTACCTCCTGCACGCTCATCTGACAAAGTAACCAACTTTTCTCCTAGTCTACTTGACATTTTGGCTGCAAGAAAGGATCCCCATGGGCTTTCTGGTGACATTTTGATCAATGGAGCTCCTCAGCCGGCCAACTTTAAATGTACCTCTGGATACGTAGTACAGGTACGTAATTTTTATCACACTATGGATTTTATTGTCCCCTTCTCTGCAGTGTTGCAAGTACCTTGCCTTGATCTGAGAATTGAGGCTGGTGCAGCAGCAACTCTCCACACGTCCACCCTCGCTGGGAAAGAGACTGCTTTCAATTTGAGTCCCTGTCCTTAATGCTCTACAACCCACGGGAGCAGATGCTTTGGATTGTTTCCCTCCTTGTTCTCCATTTTGGGGGAACTGCCGTAGACTACCAATATGTACGGAGTGTTTTCCAAGTATGATGCTTTCTGGTAATACACAGTTTGTACCTCCGCTTGCCCAGGGACGATGTCACTAACTCCTGCTCTGAGAAACCCTTTGTCCTGCCAGGGTGGGCTGGGGAGCAAGACGTGAAGGACAAAAGAAGGAAAACTGCATTCCTCTTTCCATTTCTTTCCCCTCCCCACTACTCGTGCTCAGCAGTATGCTTGCAGTTTATCAAGACCTAAAGAGAGGCATCTATGAAAACCCCTTATAAAAGTATGGCCAGCATGTTACAGAAAAGTAGACTCTCCGAATACACATAACTCTCTGAACTTCCCACATCTGACAGATTCCTTTCACAAGAGACGAGCAGCTAATACCTAAAAAACCTACCCTCCTTCCTCCTTTGCTGAAACAAGCTCGGAAAACCCTCACCCTACCCCACATGGACCCAACCTCTCTTTTCCTTTCTTCTCTTCTCCCTGCTCCTACCTGTGGTGGGCTGAGGCTGCATTAACAAACGCACAGTGATAATGACCTGAGCTGTAGCTGCTCCTTAGGTCCCTTTAGCCCTTCAGGATCTCACTCAACACCTCCAAAAAACTGAGTAAGGTAACAATACATGAGGGGTAGTTTTGAATATGTTGCTATTTATGCATTTTGATATCATGCATGATAGAGGATGTTCCTATATTGCGTTGCCTTATGAATAAAGGCAAATATAATTATGTGCATGAAATCAACTGTCTGCTATGACACAGGCATTGAAGATGCACCTTACCACATGTTCTGGGAGTTGCTACTGTCCTTCCACATGTCCTTCCACATAAAACACAAGTAGATGCAGTTCTCAGAGGAAAAAATAGACATTGCTAAGTGACCACCGAGTACCTACTTTTTTTTTTAAATGAAGGATGATGTGGTGATGGGAACCCTGACTGTAAGAGAAAATTTGACGTTCTCAGCCGCGCTCCGTTTGCCAAAGTCAGTGAAGGAACAGGAAAAAAATGAACGAGTGAACCAGATCATCAAGGAACTGGGTCTGAGCAAAGTGGCAGATTCCAAGGTAAGGCTTAAATGGTAAATATGGTGCTTAAATCATGAACAAATATTAAGTGATTTATTTAATTAACCAAATCGCTCAGCATGGCAGACAAAAAAAAAAGTAAAATTAAATAGACTATTTCAGTAATACAATAATTAATAAAATTTCTGTATGGCGATCTGTACAGACGCTGCGCTGATACTGCCATACGCTATTACATTGTGGGGAAGAGGAAAGGTAGTCTGTGGTTGGAGAAAAAGAGAATACCTAAGTAATACTAACATTAAGATACAGCCTATGCGTGAGGCAACATCTACATCTGTACCTGACAGCAGGGTCACAATTTCTTACAACTCTTCCCAAACGCTGCCATGTTGGTAGGATGCTGTTCACTGAAGTATTTGTTGTCAGGCCAAACGAGACAGGTTTCCTGTTTTGTGGCAGGTTGGCACCCCGTTTACTCGCGGGGTGTCCGGAGGAGAGCGGAAAAGGACCAGTATTGGGATGGAGCTCATCACGGATCCTGCCATCTTGTTTTTGGATGAGCCAACTACGGGGCTTGATGCCAGTACTGCTAACGCTGTCCTGCTGCTACTGAAAAGGTGATGGGAACAGCTTCCTGTTTTCATCACTCAACTCTGCTAATTCCAGTTAGAATGAGCAAATGTGGCAATCATCAGACATGTAATTGTTTACCAGCGAACCAAGGCTGCAAAGGGGGTAGGAAAAAGCCTGTATGAATTCCCTCACTCCAGCTGCTCACAGCAGCACGCAAAGTGCCTTGCACGAAGCATGAGCACGCCGGGACTGCAATTTGTCTGCGATAGCTGTGTAGTTAGTTACGGATGTCTATTTTCACGTCTGCCTGGGCCAGAAAAGTGATAAAAACACCTGTTGTACAGTCTGGGAAGGTGATGGATTTTAATGTGGATGGTAGTTAGAACACAGCTAGCTGTTTCCCCATCACAAAATCTCAGGCCTACCTTTGGGAAAACAAGCAGAAAACACTCTCTACTTGCAAGGTTTAAATCATCTTTGCATTTACTACAAGCAAAGAGGACTCAAACACCTCTCTCCAGAGCTTTCTGTTTGCATCAAAATCTTCCCAGCACCTATCGCTCCAACAACATTCCCAGTGACAGGGAACTTTCTTTTCTCACACTGACACTATAAATATGACCTAAATATTTTCTTTTTCTTTTTTTTTCCTTCCCCCTCACCTCTCTGGCATGCCAAATGAATCAAACTTAACTAAGGCTTAACTGAACTCGCAAATTCTCTTCTCTAAATGCTGAAATGACTTGCAAAGCGAACATCTCTGTCGTTCTTCGCTTCACATTCAGGATGGCAAAACAAGGAAGAACAATCATCTTCTCCATCCACCAGCCTCGGTACTCCATATTCCGACTGTTTGACAACCTGACGCTGCTGGCTGCGGGGAGAGTGCTGTACCACGGGCCCGCTCAGTGCGCCATCGAGTACTTCCAGTCTATCGGTAAGCACAACTCACAGCTGGGACGACTGCAGCAACATCTTTAGTTTGCACTAACCTGAAGAAAAATGCCAATAGCGTTTAATCAGAATTGGACATAACATCTATTAGGAAGCCCAGGATTTTAACAGGCTAAGCATTTCTCTCAGTGTTTCACCTCTTGATCCGTATGTGGGTTTGGATAGGGCTGACCTCTAATCAACTGTTCCTGGGTGCATCCTAATTAGACAAAGCCCAGGCTAAGGTTCAGAAGGGCACATTGCCAGCTGTCACCTTGCTTTCACTGGTAGAGCTGTCTGGCAGTGCTGTCCATCTCTTGAGCGGGCATGGACCTCTTGAAGCCTGCAATGCTTGTGGTGCAGGCTACTCAACAGGCACGACGGCACGGCTGTGTTCACGACGGCCGTGCACAGCCTTCTGCCAGTCACACAACCATCACTTAGGGCTTGTAACGTTGTCACCGCAGGCTACAGGTGTGAGCCGTACAACAACCCTGCTGACTTTTTCCTGGACATCATTAACGGAGACTCCACCATGGTAACAATGAGCAAGAGCGATGAAACTAACACAGGTATGAAACACAGAGCTGAGTGAAATTATCACAACATGTATTTTGCCAGAAGGTGTCCGGCACAACACAGAAAGATCACTTACAGGTGTCAGACAACCAATAACCGTGTTGTACATGCATGACAGTATTACATACTGCTGGTCCATGTTACTTGAAAGGTAAAAAAAAAAAACCCCACACCATTCCTAAATCCTTTTTATTTTTATGTGGAAAATGATTAGTATAACCTGAAATAAGTACCAAATTCACATACAGCCCTACCATATAAAATATTTAAAAGGTATTTAAAAGACGTGTAGATGTGGCCCTTAGGGACATGGTTTAGTGGTGGACTTGGCAGTGCTAGGTTAATGGTTGGACTCAATGCTCTTAAAGGTCTTTTCCAACCTAAATGATTCTATGATATTCCTGTCTATGCAGGAATAGTTTGTCTCTCATAAATAGGTATTTAGTAACTTATCACTGCTATCCATTTCTTCATAAACTGACCTGTATACTTTTGTGTCACACTCAAATTACGAGATGTTAAAGGTGAAAGAATCTTTTCCTGTGTCGAAGTTATGATGTCTTGGAATGTAAGAAACTGTTTTGTTACCTCTCAGCACAGAGAAAGAGCTTCTTTCATCTTTGAGGCAAATCAACTGCAGTCCTGCAGAAGCAGAGATGATAAACCAGGACAATTGTTCTGTTTAGGGACATAATTTGATGCAGTTATGCCTTGTATTTTTTCCATAATGGAATGGTTTATCTGTTACGAAATTACTGTTTTCCTTCCTCCAAGTAGGGTGGGAAGAGGGGGTAGAAATAGGGGACCAGTGTTCTCCTGATATTTCCCTGAAGTTGTGGTAAGGCAGAAATTATCCTCAAACTAACACATCAAATCTCACCTACGTTCAGTAGCATGCTTTTTCATCCTGTCTGTTGCTACTCATTAATAGCACACTCTCTTTTCACATGAATGAAAAGGGAAATGAAATAATGAATATGCTATGTGCCCAAACACACAGTTTCACTATATCTTTACCAAAGAAGCAATCAATTTTACAAAAATGCTGACTGCGTTCAGGGTCTGACTAATATAGCTGGCAACACACACTGTATTTGTCATTGGAAAAGCACACACTGGACTACAGTCGAGAAAAAAAGGATCACAGCTGAAGCTTCATCATGACAGACTCAAAAGTCTGACTGAAGTAGACACATGCAGGACTACCTGGATCTAAAAGTCTGGGAGGTCTAGGATTATCTCATCAGATCGGCAAAACACATCACTTAACAGAAGCGTGGGGGCGAAAAAATATCTTTTTGATTAAAAGTCAAACTGCTGCCAGTTTGAAATTTCATCGGCAGACAAGGGTTTACCTAGTCAGTCTGCCATGAACGTGCTGCCTGCGGGACAGGTTGCACGGACAAACACAGAGGTTTGGTCTTATTTATACTGACTCTTTTGGATTGCATGCTACGAGCCTGACTGCAATGAATCACTGGAACTAAATATGCATATTAATTCTTCTGTTTCATTAGTAACTCTCCCACCCCAACATAACTCTTCTGTCTTAACTCCTAAACAATCTTCCCATCCCTTACATAAATGGTTGTATTTCTTTTTTCAGCAGAGAACACTGAAGAATGCATTGAATATGATAAAACCTTGGCTGAGAAGTTAGCAGAAAAATACTGCAACTCTGTCTACTACCAAGAAACAAAAGCAGTACTACAGAATATTTCTTTGGGAAATAAAAAGAAAACAAAAGCAGTTTTCCGACAAATCACGTATGCCAATTCCTTCCTTCATCAGCTGAAGTGGGTGTCCAAACGCACATTTAAAAATCTGGTAGGAAACCCTCAAGCTTCCATAGCTCAGGTAACGCTATTTGTATCTACCCTTTTGTGGTATACATTGAATTTATTCCAGTCCTGTATTAGATAAGTTGTTGGGATGGGTTTGCCTTTTGATATTTTGACTGAAATTAGCATCTGAAAAAAAGAGCATTCAAGGTCTGGAAATCTGTTTCTCTAGAAGATGTCCTGAATGCTCCCAAACAAGCAGCATGAGGGACTGCTCAGTAATTAATTTTGGACTACTGAGAGACCTTGGGAGGCAAGATCTTTTCCAGCAGGGTATTCTGCTGCTCCCAGCCAGGAGCAGATTGTCTCCCAAGTACTTTCACACATTTGCTCAAGAACATTCTTTAGACTTGACTCTAATTGTCCAGGCTTGGCATGGTGGGATGTGGCCTCAAATGTTCTCCCCCCTCCAGGGAAAGTTAACAGACTACACTTGCATACTTAAGTAAACTTCAGCACGCAATGAAGTGCTGGCAGTTGGCTCAAGTGTAAAAATACTTTCACAGTCTTGTAACGTGTGTGTAATTTGGTCATTTCACTGTTCATAATGGTGATGATGTCTTCTGGAGAAGATGCAATGAAAGCCACAGTAGGTTCTAACACCTGCCACAGAAGATGAGCATGTTCTACATGACTGGCCCTGTTAGTGCTGCTTTTTCAGAAGACTCAACACCAGAAGCATTGATTTCTTCAAAGCCGCACATTGCCTTCAAAAATAAAGAATGCCTGGCTGACCTTTGCAGAGCAACTAATCCTCAGGAATCCCCTAATTCATGAGCCAAACTCTGCAGTCCCAGCATCAGCAAAACTCCCACTGCAATTCTCAGCAATTTTAGAGGAGCCAATAGAAAAATTGGTCCCGAGCCAGGGGTATAAATTATCTTCAACATGGTTTGTATAATGAGTGAACAAAATGGCCAGTGTGGAGGGGAAATGAGTCCAGAATCCCTGAGGTTAAAAGGCTTTGAGTATGTGTGTGTGTCTGTATGCTGATACTATGGAGATCCTTAATAATTGCTTTGTAAAAGCTTGACCTTGTGACAAGAATTAGACTCTCGAGGATCTCATAATACCCCAAGGTTAATGGTCCTGATTTGTTTCTCACAATCTTTTCTATCTCCCCACCCTCATTAGGGACGGATTTTATAAGCATTCTTTGAGAGGCACACGGTTCATTAAGCCTTTTTTCATTAATCTGCTCCAAATTGCTCTTGATATGATCCTTGCTTTCCACTGCAGTTGGCTTAGGAGCTGAATTATCCCTGACATTTGCTCCTTTTGGCAGGATCTTAGCAATGGGGTACCACGGATCGAGGGATTTATGGTATTACGATTCATGGATTATCACTCGGGCTTAAAAATGACAGAACTGCCTGATACCATCAGTTTCGCTGAGATTTTTGTAATTTGTATTTAGCATTAAAAAAGCGTGATGTACACAATTCAGTCTTTTAAATTATATCCTTGAGGCAGCTGGTATCTTTGCTATTTAAGTTGTGTTACAGACTGCAAATATTAGTACATTTATAGCTCAATTATAGTATCTTGCTCATGTGAAAAACAATCCTGCGAGTAAGATGCATGATATAGCCCAGCAATTACGCACCATGGGGTGCGAAAATAAACTGCAGTCAGGAAAGACTGCTTTCAGACTTGGTTGCCTAGCTCAAAGTAGCTTTGAGATGGCTCCAGAGAATACCCCACGGCAGCGCTGCACTGAAGAGCCATGGCCAGCCCTAGAGCCGAAGTTACCCTTGTCACTGACAGCGGATGGGAAGTCACAGACTGTGACATTCATGACTGATGAATGGTGGAGAACATCAGTAGGGAGAGTGGAACGATGTTGCAATACATCACCAATTAACTCAATCAAAACATCCAAAAATGGCTGAAAGAGTGGTGAGGGAAATCAGCTTGGCTGAGGAGCATGGGATACTGGGGTTCCTCTGGGGAAAGGTTTTGTTCCCTCTTTCCAACCCGCCCCACCGAGCCCCTGCTGTCGTCCTCCTCCCATCACTGGTGCTAGCACCCTCCCAGCACTCCCAGAGCAGTTCCCTCAGGGCATAGATCTGGCAGGCAGGAGGTCAGGGAAAAGCTGTGGTATTGCTGCACGAACATGCCTCCTGCCAGTGCCACCACGGAAGAGCGAGCAGCAGCAGAAGCTCCTGTACTGTCCCACCTTCCTTGCCCTCCCGGTGCCCTGCCGAGGGCAGGCGGCACTGGGGAGCTGCTGTGTTTCACAGACACCTCTCGAAGGATACCGAGGTGCAAGACTCAAAGTACTGCTGTGCTCCAGGTTGCTTACCCCCCCATCGACTCCCTTCCCAGCTCGGCTAGCTTTTCTCCTTGTGCTTCTTTCTGAAAACGCTTCCTGTCAATCCACACTCACCCACTACATAGTTCAAAAAAAACTACTGAAGCTTTGAAAGCAATGAGAATAATACTTTTCCTATTCTTTTCTTTTTTACATTTAGCTGTGTGTTACAGCTTTAATGGGACTGGTTGTAGGAGCCATTTTCTTTGGACTTAAAGAGGACTCCACTGGACTACAGAACCGGTTAGTAAGTTTAAGTACTGGATATCCAAAAATTTGATAAAGCTCCCTCATTGTTGCGATAGGATAACGAACAGCTTGGATGCTGACAAGGAACCCACGAGCTCTATATGAAATACATCTACCTCTTTAAAGCAAATGCTTCCCTTCACATCAGTAGATAAGCCTGTATCAGTGACTTTGAGGTTCTGCCTCTAGGAAGGTCCCTGCAGAACTGAGAGGGGACGCAGTTCTGTCCTGCCACGCTGCAACCTGGACAAGCAGTCCAAATGAAGTGAGTAACGCTGCTTCTGTAGGACGACTTTTTTCAGTGCCCATCAGCTTGCTGAAAACATTGCAGAGCAGGCATCATATTAAAAAGGTTTAATTCAGCATGGCAGCATTTTAACTTCTTTTCTGCAAAGACTTCCCCAAGAGGAAAAGATTAAAGACTAAAATATGCAGACGTGGCTACATAAACCTGGGTAACTAAAGCTTTGATCTTGCAAATGCTTCTATATACACACTTGAGTTTCCCAGCAGTAAGCTAGAAGGTGCATCTAAAGCTAGATTTTAAAATGATTCTGGTCTATGTATCATTTTGACAGCTGTACGTACATGGCCTGACAAATGGGTCTGCAACTAAGCAAGCTCTGGATTCTTAGTCTTGAAACACTTCACAGCATTTACTTTGAAATGGGCCAGTTTTAAATTGGATATGAAAGTGTGACAGCAAAACCTTAAATTTTAGCGGAAAAGGTGACAACTTATCACATTGCTTATTCAGTTCCTCAAAGTCTGCATCAGACAAATGCCTCACAGACTGAGAATTTTTAGTGTCAGGAAATTACATTAAAAAAAAAAAAAAGGAAACTCAGTTCATTTTCTATCCTTTGACTGCATCAAAGAACATACAATCCTTCCATGCAAGTACCAAATACTGCCTGTACTGCGTCTACTTCAGGCTTGTTATGGACTTAGATTTGTAGCCAAGCTTTTTCCCGTGGAATTCGGGATGGAGGTCACATACTGCCGAGCTCCGGGCACTACCGTTGGGTTTACAGATGCAGTACTGGATGCAGAGGTGTATTTACATCACATTTTTAATAACATCTTGCTGTTTTGCTTTTTGTAGAGTGGGTGCAATGTTCTTTCTGACCACCAACCAGTGTTTCAGCAGCATCTCAGCTATTGAACTCTTTGTTGTGGAAAAAAAGATATTTACGTAAGTAAAACATACAAAAAGGTTAACAGGGACTACTGCTAGAGAGTTTGTTTGTTTGCCCATCCTCCTGCTGTAGCTAAGTGTCATTTAAGTACACCTAGCACAGAGTTTTCAAATTATTTCACTGTTAGTGCTCATTGCAAATGTACTTTCTTAGCCTGTTAGTGAGTTGTCTGCAAATCCCCCAAGTGGTACCTATGATTGCAAACGGCTCAGAGTTTAAAATTATTAACATATGTAGGAAAAAAACCCTTAATACTCAATTTAGGTATTGATTAATAAGTTTGTGACTTCCTAGTGAGGACAGTAAATACTGCCTGTCTAACTAACTGGATTCTTTAAATCTATGTAGATTACACTGTACAGAAAAGGCATTTTATTTAAGCTTTACCCTCTCTCTCTGTTTTGACGACACGCCACATAACATTCATTAAAAACTGTGTGCGCAAGTACCCATATTCATTTGCACATGAAAATGCCACTGTTACTGTAGTGTATGGCTTACTGGACATTTGCATTACAGCCTAACCATGAAAGAATTTTTTTTCCAGTTTGAGCTAGAATTCATTTGCCTCCAGGTGAAAATAATCTTACTGGGTTTTAGTGATTAAATTTGTAATATGCTGTATGTATCTGTGTTCCAGACATGAATATATCAGTGGGTACTACAGAACATCTGCGTATTTCATCTCAAAGCTAGTGGCTGATTTAATACCCATGAGGACTATACCAAGCATCATCTTCACCTGTGTTATTTACTTCATGTTAGGCAAGTATGGTCTCCTACAGTTCCATTACAACCTCCTCAATAAATCAACAAGGCACGCGCAGTTTTTGTATGTGCATGTCTATTTATATACACTAAAGCACTATATTGGCATGGCATTAGTTCCTGCACTCGCTTTTAGCATACCATGCCATTTACAGAAAAGACACACTTTCAAAGATCTAAGCATTCATGTCAGAATCTGTGACGTCTTATCTCCACCATCCCTAGAAGGAAGCGTCATAACCATTACTATATAGGCTTGATTTATTCCTTTTAAAGTACAGCTATCTTAGCTTCCAGTGACTTTTACAAGACACTTTTTCCATCTTTGCAAGAACACCTATCAAAGGAAAAGTTTTGTTTTAAGAACTTAATATTGCGTGAATTAATAGCAGCTTGTTCTTTTTGGTGAAGTGCCTTCTGGTTAGCGAGCAGACTTTGAAAATTGCTGGCACCAACTTTTGCAACACTAAAACACCTTCAAACGTCATCCTCAAAACATGTCCCAAGCAGACCATTTTCCTAGGGTAAGGTTTCAGATCATAACATCTTTTTGGTATGACCCAAAAGCTTGAAAGCGCAAACAAAATTTAAAAATAATGACAGTTTGCTTTGGTCTGAGGATTTTTCCCTAAGGAATAGGAAACAAGGCTGCCATCAGCAAGAGGCTCTCAGACTGCGAAACCGGGGTGAGATAGACCTTGCTACCAAATCCATAGCCACCCAAAGGCCACTAGCTCCATTAGGAGAGCTCTCTACTGGAAACAAGTGAAACGCTGTACAACTGCTGCTCATGGAGGCGCACTAGAAATTTCTCCTTGAAGCCATGGTGAAGCCTTCACCTTGGACTGCATGGAGTACAGTACTGTAACTTCTACCCATTCTTCTGCGAACTGGCTCCAGCGTTACTGCAGTTAAAGGCATACTCCGTGTTCATCCTGCCCTCCGTCGTGCAGGGCATACACATACGGGCTGTCACAAGCCCCACTGCAGTCTTGGGCTTCAGTGACGTAGCCTATGCGGTCAGACAAAATATATTCTGTAGGCAGGATGCACCATGTAAGTCAGGGCAGTGCTCAGGCTATGGTAGAGCTTTCGGCAGGATCATACTGAAACCCTTCTTGTTCTGATCTTTAAGGTTTGAAACCAACAGTAGAAGCCTTCTTTACAATGATGTTTACCCTTATGATGGTGTCCTACACAGCCACTTCTACGGCACTAGCCATTGCAGCAGGACAGAGTGTGGTCGCTGTAGCAAACCTGCTCACGACTATCATATTTGTTTTTATGATTGTGAGTAGCATTATTCAGTTTTCTGAACTGAATCCTGAAATCCTAGAAATGCTGAAATCTCGAAATCCTAGCAGCACAGAGTTCAGATGAATTCTGCAAAAAGACTGTGGGGTCGAGCATATCGAATATCCTGATTTGAATAGTCTGATACTGTGGGGTCGAATATTCTGATTTGTCCTTTTAACTAACAAGGGGCTGGGGGGCTGGGTGCGAGGGGGAGGGAGAGTGGTTCCTCTGCCAGCCAGCGTGTTGCCTGGAAAGCAGAAAAGTGGCCTAGAGCTACATTTTGTTCACTCTCCTTTAGCTTTGCCAATGACAAATTTGGCTAGCTGAGTCCATGACCCACAGCCTCCTGCTCCGAGACCACTACCTTAGCCGCCCTCCTCGGCTGCAGAGCCAACCCTCGGGCACGTTAGAACAAGACAACACACAGACAGCTACACTTAGAAGACAGGCACCATAAACGAGGCAGTGCTGAACCAACAGCCAAAAACTGAGTTGCCTCAGACTCAAGGCACACAAGCAAAACCGAGTGCGCACCTCCAGCAGCTCCACACACCTGAGTAACAGCAGACAGTTCGTGTGAACCGATGTGAGACCCACAATTGGGAAGCATCTGGGTTTAATGCATGGGTGAAAGCATTCCCTGTTACTCATTTTGGGAGAAGGACCACATGGGGTTATGGCCCAAAGCTGGGTAACAGAAACTATTCCTTCCCCCTCCCCTGTTCTTCCACTGGAAGAGTTTCTTCCTCTAGAAATGTCTTCCCACTTGTTTTTAACCTGAGGAAGCAGAGTCAAGAGCTAGAGAAGAACCCATGGTAACGGCATGTAATTCGGGGTTTTTTTGGTGGTTTTTTATTCCTTGCCTCTAGATTTTCTCTGGGCTGCTGGTCAATCTCACAAGCGTCATGTCCTGGCTTTCCTGGCTCAAATACTTTAGCATCCCTCGATACGGAATGACAGTAAGTGCTGTATTTTCCTGCTTACAGACTTGGAAAAGATTTGCTAGAAAGGAGTATCTTTACTCATGATAAAGAAAACTCCAAACTTGATGGATTAATGAGCAAAAGGTAGGCTAATTAAGTACAGCAACCTCAGAATGTAGTGCAGTATCTTGAAACAAGAAAGGCTTCTCATCAACCAGCACCCACTGCTGTTTAGAAGAGCTAATTTCTGTAACTCAGAAACATCTCATATGAGAGAGTCACTACACAACTACATCCACTGGAATACAACTGGAT
Source organism: Phoenicopterus ruber ruber (assembly GCA_009819775.1). Lineage (NCBI taxonomy): Eukaryota > Metazoa > Chordata > Aves > Phoenicopteriformes > Phoenicopteridae > Phoenicopterus > Phoenicopterus ruber. Next base: position 66,109,475 of record CM020218.1, on the reverse strand, counting down.
GAGAATGATACAGAGTAAAGAACAACGTTATCCCTAAAAACCAATTCTTCTCTTTGCCATCAATCAAACAGAAACTTGTGAAGCTAAAACTTTTCTCCTAATTTTTGGTAATTCAAGCCAGGGTGATGTTTCGCAGAGAAATTTGAGCTTTAGTGTGCCTATGCAGAAATAGTCTAGCCTGGGGGAGGTGTTAAAGCCTGGTGACACACGTGCATTACCAGGTGTGGACTGCATACATTCCTCTCTTAAAAGAAAAAGAAGAGAGGTGCTCGGTTAAAAAATGGGGATTTGGCCAACATAATAAACAGTGATACCATCATGTTTTTAGAATAAATTTGAATTTAATTATATCTCATCTTGTTAATGTATCATTCCTTTACCTACTAATTTCTGTTGTCATTGTTTCTTTTATTTTAAAAGGCTTTACAGATCAATGAATTGACTGGTCTGAACTTTTGCACCAGCGGTAATAACACCAATTTAATCAGCAAAAATGACTATGAAAAGATAAGCCAGATGTAAGTATTTTGGTACATTAAAATGAATCCCACCACCAGTAACTTACAATGTCCTTGAGTATTAGTCTGTTTGCGAGATACTCACTGATGACCAGTGGAATCTGTGAGATTTTATACGGAAAATGAAGTTCTAACTGAGTTTTTACATTCTGTCTGCAGAGAACATTCTGCTTATTGTGCTGTTTAGTATTTGTAACACTAGAAATACCTAGCATCATGCTTCTCACTTTTCTTTAAGCTGCGTTTCCTGAAACACACAGGCACGCTACCATCATACACCCTCGCAAAAATCAATTTCAGCTTCCTACAGGAAACTGACTTTAGCTACAAGAAAAACAAATTTACAAACAGAAAATAAAATAGTAACATACAGCTGGTGTTTGCCTGTCCTCCTATAGACATGAAATCACACTACAACTTCTGGGGATCTTCCTAGGTACTTCAAACTGACTAAGTCTACAAATGTGTTTGTATTTATCTGTAGGTGGTGTACCGGAGACAGCTATCTGGAAAATCAAGGCATTGATGCGAGTACCTGGGGCCTGTGGCAGAATCACCTGGCTCTCGCCTGCATGACAGTAATATTCCTTACCATTGCATTCCTGAAACTGCACTTCATGAAGAAGTTCTCTTAAAACCGGAATGAAAAACGCAATTCCCATTGTTAAGTAGTTTGATAAACTGACTGCGCCACTGACTCGATTATTTTTTAAGAGACCTTCCTTTGTACTTTTGTTTATGCTTACACAAGTCAACAATGTGAGTGCCATCCTTGTCTATTAAATACTTAGTATTAATGTACTTTGCTGAAGTGTCTAGCACGCCTCAGTTCTTTGCTGCAAAAAGTATACAACGATTCATTTCTTCAAGAGACTATTCAGTCTTTCTGCATGCTCTAGCTATGAATTTGTTAAAAGGTGAAACTAATATTTAATGGTTTAACCTGAAAAAAAATAATGGTTCCATACTTTAATCAGCAGCTACATGCACTGGCAAGTGATTCAGTCCGAAGTGATGCTGATCAGGACACCAACGCAGTCTCAACTGCTAATGTGGCTCACAGTCTACGTGAGACAGTGGCAAAAACATCCTCTCCGTCCCAGTTCGTACCTCCTGCCCTTTTCTGTTTTGGAATCGTTACTACTCTGGTGTGTACTCAGTCAATGTCATCAAGTTTTTTCTTACCAAGCTCGAGTGGTAGAAACCGTATTTTTTAAATAAAGGTGACCGTGTACTTTCTTATTCCGCCAGTTTGCATCATCCCTGAACGGAAATTTGCATTTTCTCCGCGTAACTGCTAACCAGCGTCGCTGCCCTGTTATTGCCGCTATCGTGAGTTCTTAGTCTTTTTTATGGTGACCAATTTCAAACGTACATCTAATGAAGATGGTACCACGTTTGTAAGAACCAGCAGGCTGCAGTAACCCTTTCCCGGCAGCTCAGCTTTTCCCCTGGCCCTACCGGCAACGGCAGTTTGTCTCCTTCCACTCGTTACAATTCACACGTGCGGCAGCACCTCCAATACGGATCTCTGCCCTTATCGCTCCCCATTATTATTGCGCGCAATAAAATTTGCTCTATTTTCAACACCTGTTGCTTAATTTTGGCTGTGGCCTACGCACTCCTCGCCGGTCATCCCTCCTCTCGAGCGTACTCAGGAGGCGTACGTGCAGCGCAGCAGCATTACGGGGCACCGCTCGCCTCGCTGTACTGCTTCACCGGCGCGCCTGCCATCTTCCGCCTCAAACCCCCAAACCCGGCTCATCCTCCGCCTCAGAGCAGAGCCGGCGTTCTCTCCTCGCACGAAGCCTGCGGGCCGCGGCACGACTGCACCGGCGGCCCGGAGCCGACGAAGGATGAGACGGGGGTGAGGGGTGGGGTGGGGCGGCGGGCCGCCTCGCCGCGCCCCCTCCTCCGCCCACGCCTTCCCCTCGCTCTCGGTTACAACGCGGTACCCACGGGCACGGCAGCCGTTAGGCCTTGGCAGCCGCCCACCGCCGCTCCACCCGCCCGGCGGGGCGCTCCGCTCCGCTCCGTTCCGCTCACCTCCTGCTGCCGCCGCGGCCGCTCCTCCGGAGAGGGCTGAAGGAGAAGGAAGGGGCCCTCACGGCCGGGCCGGGCCGGACCGGGCCGGGGCGGACGGCGCAGGCGCAGATGGGAGGGCGCCTGGCGCGGGCCTTGGCCGGCGGGGCGAGAGGGCAGCGCCGAGCCGGGCCGGGCTGGGCCGGGCCGGGCCGCAGGCCCCGAGCTGCAGCCCCGGGCGAAGGCTCGCCGTGCTGTTTTAACGCGTGTTTTAACCGGGCGTAGCGGTTCCCCGTCTGACACGTTTTCAGTTGTCACTTCACATCCAGTTAAACTGTTTGAAAACAGAACGATTGCGATGCACAGGATTTTAACTGCAGAGTTTGCATAAAAACGCATAGAAGTCAACTTTACAGCTCGCTCTTGGGCTGTTACCGTTAATCTCGTTGCTTCTGCCATGCTTGCCCTTGTTTACACGGGTCATACACAGTCACATTTGGAAATTTCTTAGCGCTGTCTGGCTTTTGTTGGGTTTTATATCAACGGATTTTAACTGGGCCAGCTCTAGTACTAACAGAAAGCGTAAAGCTAACCATAATACAAAGTACTGTTACACTTTTCTATCTCCAGATTTATTAGTGTTGCATATAAGTTACAGTGTATTAAGACAAGTTACTCCCCAGCAAGTCTGGTGTCCTTCTGACCTCTGCCCATTTTCCTGCAAGTTTCCTCGCCATGCAAACATCCGTGAGCTCAGCTCCTGCAAAAGGCAGCACGCGCTGTAGGTACGCTAGGACGAGCTGCCGTCACCTACCTAGAACAGGTGTCTTCTGCCGTTTCCTCCCTGTACTTTAATCTTCTTCCTCAACCAGAGCTTCAAGAAACTTCCGAGACCTTATTTCTCTAAGAGACCTACACCATTCCTTCCAAGATGGCTGTAGTTTTACATCTGTTTCCAGACTTATTCACGGCAGAGTGACAGAACTGGAGAAGCAGTATGAGTGCATGCTCGCCTTTTCTGTCAGCAATACTTGGTTTGGAAGCAGTAGTGCTGTATTTTCCAGTAGTGCTGTATTTTCCAGTAGTGCAGGCCTGGGGCAATGACACGGGGCAGAGGAGTGAGGGTGAAGGAGAACAGGAAAAAAGCTACATCGTTCTCCAGGCTCCATTTGCAAAGCCTTTCACCGAGTACCACGCCATGGGGCTTTATACAATGGTAACCTGTGGCTGCGCTCTGAAATATTTCACGGTGAGTTTTGAAACGAGTGACACAGGTCCTGCAGAGTAACATTTTAATCAAACACTATTATTTGCAGTTGAACTGCACGAGGGGAAACAGACAGCTGTAGGACAGTGTCCCAAATGTAACTGCAAGTTGAGTTTTATCATCTTGACAAAGATGCATCCTTAGAGTGAGATCCTTGCTCGGAGCAAAGTTGTTAACTCGTGCTCTCACATGCTTTTGTTGCAGCCAGCAGCGACCGTCCTCAGCCGAGGCAGAGAAGCAGCTCCACCGCAGCAGCCAGTTATTGGAACCCGGCACCGACGGCTTTCCCGCAAGTCTGTTTTCTGTAGTCAGACACGGGTTTTCTGCAGAAGCCACTCTTACTTTCCCCAACATCTGCTACAGAATTGGGGAGTGACATTTGATGCTGTTGAAAAATAGTTGATATTTTAATAGATGTCAAGTAAGTGTTCTTAAAAAAGTTATGTTTCATACCCTGTTTCATTCAGCTTTGTCACTACTCCGCATAAGCATCCAGCAAACGCGCTGAAAAATAAAAGATGACATAGTGTAATACAGATAAAATTACAGATTCACAGATACAATAGCACACACTAAGTTAAATTTTCAATTTCCAGTTTAGCTAGAAGGGGATCTTGTGCAGAAAGGTGTTGACATAGACCTGAATTTTAGGGAGAAACACGTGTGACTTTAAGAACACATGCACAAATAGAATAACACACACAAAAGAGATCCTCAACATTACAAAGAGCTCTGAAAAACTGAGAAAAGTAAAGTACTTGCTTGATCATTAATATTTAGTTATTTGAATATACTCAGTTTTCAGAAAATAGGTTATGACCCTGCTAAGTTTTAAAACCTGTCTACCTGACTCTTGCATTACCAAATACTTCACTGTTACTTTATACTTCTGTAAAATAACTTCAGTTTCTGAAAATAAAAATTTCTTCTTCTTAGATTATCAGGAAACGGTCACCTTAAAACTATACTAACAGACAGATTCTCTTCATTTACTCTGGTATGGCTGAACTGTAAGTCTGACCTCATGTATTTCTGTGTATGTAACTAACAGTTAGAACCAAATATGAATGAAATCATAGTTTTGTAGTACTCAGGCCTTTTATTAGTCCTTGACAGATGTTCATTTTACAATATATCAAAATGGACAGACATTCCAACTAACAAGACAAATATACAAATAGAATAATTTTGGTTTTGTTTTGCAGTGGGATTATGAGACTCAGCCTTAGCGCAATCTTGGGATGCACTGGCGTGGCAAATATTCCTAAGCGTTCAAGCACCAGATTTGTTCCACATCGGCTGTATTTACCGTCTACAGACACGTCAGCAAGCAGCATATGACCATGCGATTTTGCTATGGGTGAACAGACATAATAACCCTAAGCATGCTACGTTGCTCCTGTTCAAGCCCAGAATTTGGGATATGTACATTCCATCTTTGTGGCACTTCTTTGCTCAGATTAGGCACTCTCATGTCCAGTGACATAATTGGTAGAGCAGAAATATTATTTGTGGTAGAAATTTAAGTTTGAGACTTCTGCCAGACGGTACAAAGTTAGAAGAGATCAGCAAAATGAAAACCAGGTTTCTTGACATGGCTGTTCCAGCTGTACTTAGTGACTGAATACATTTTTAATTTGGAAAGAATTCCACTTTACTTCCAGCTTCTGTGCTGAGTATATCTGTGTTAACTAGACAGGCAAGCCAATTTTTACTCTGCTTTTACCTTGTTTCATTTGCTACTCCAGATTCTTTTCAGGATGTTTTTGTTTCTTCTTAGGCTCTTAGATACTTTAGCTGCAAGGGAGAACGCACGTGGGCTCTCCGGAAACATTTTGCTAAATGTACTTCTGGATACGCAGGAGAGATAAGTACCTGCCTTTGCTGTCCCCTAAGGGACTTCCTCTGCATTAAAATGAACTGAGTCATTCCACGCAGACATGCACCGAGATGTCAGGTATCAAGCTTACTGTGATAAAACCTCTGCATACTAGTCTCCATATATCCATGTCAATATACAAGTATATATTGAAAATATTTCCATATATCGATATATGGATAATTTATGTACATGGGATTTTTGTCCTATCTCCCGTCCCGTAATTCTGTGGAAAGGATTGGGTTTAGGCTTAAACAGCACATCCTTTAGGACAGTCTCATTGGGATAGATGCATCTTGGAGTTGTTACTTGCTTTTTCTTCAAAGTGTCTTTTCTGTTTGTTTGCAACTTGGGAGAAGAGTCATAGTATTACCTTGCTCTATGAGATGTGACCCTACCCAGCTTTCTCTCTGCTTTGTTTTTAGGATTTAGCCAATCTCTATTTTTACCCGCTTTGCTTAGATCATTATATTTTGTAAATAATATACATGATTTTTTAATAAAGAGATCCCAAGTATTTCTGGAAGGGAAAAGAACTCGAGGCTAAGCTGTATTTTCTACAAGTCTTGGGACAATATTTATAATGTTATTTTAGCAATCAAACCATCAACAGGATCAAATTTTATTTAGTTACTTGCCAGGAGAAGAATTTATCCTCAAGAAATATTACGCGAGCACTAAATCCTAACCTAGGCTTTTGCTCAGATTTTACGTAAGCATTTAAAGTCAATGGCAATATATTTCATAAAAGCTATTTAAACATAGAAAAGGTCATCAGGATTCATACTGACATGCTTCATACTACTCAGATTTGCAAGCATGCATGTTGTTAGTTATTCATAGCACCATTTCTCACACAAGGGAGGGGGGGGAAGGATAAATGCAGAGGTTGAATGCCAGTTCTGTTTTTTCTTTTACATTCAGGATGTCGGGGCAAGGAAGGACAATCATCTTTTCCATTCTGCCGCCTCACTATTCCATACTCAGAGTGTTTCACAGCAGGCCAGGTGTACCATGGCCCTGCTCATAATGCTTTACAGTACTTCAGATAGATTGGTGAGCTTTCAACAATCGGGGGTTCCGGTCACGGTGACAGGCACTGACTGAAACAGACTTAAACCTTTCACCTTGCACTATGTTGACTGTGTTTGTAAGGAAAAAAAAAATTAATTTTTCAGTAGAGCCCATTTGGTTATACAATATAAACATTACTTAAATGAGCTGTAGCTCCCTCTTACGGTAAGGTTTGAGATGTTCTACTGCTGTGTAAAATGCCTGTCTCCAAGACAAGAGCTTCCCATACAGTTTATGAGGAGTCGCTGCTTTCATTAAAATGTGACAGTACTCTGAATTTAAATGACAACACTTTTCGTTCATTTAATTCAGATACTCCAGCTCTATGATAGCAGCCTTCCAGCACCTAAAGGGGGCCTACAAGAAAGCTGGAAATGGACTTTTGACAAGGGCATGTAGTGATAGGACAAGGGGTAATGGCTTTAAACTGAAAGAGGGGAGATTTAGATTAGATAGAAGGCAGAAACTCTTCACTCTGAGGGTGGTGAGGCACTGGAACAGGTTGCCCGGAGCAGTTGTGGATGCCCCATCCCTGGAAGTGTTCCAGACCAGGTTGGATGGGGCTTTGAGCAACCTGGTCTAGCAGAAGGTGTTCCTGCCCATGGCAGGGGGCTTGGAACTAGGTGATCTTTAAGGTCCCTTCCAACCCACACCATTCTACGATTCTATGATGATTCCATGATTCTATTATGAAATGGTTTGCAGGAAATGATTTACCTAAATATTCTGGTACTTGATCACCGATTCCTGGGGTAGGAAAGGTCCGGTGAACAGTGCTTTGCATTCAGAACACCCTGCCTGCATCTTCAAGGCTAGAAGAATTAACGGCTAAAGCAGCTAAGTGAGTCGCAGCTATTGGGAAGAGGTATAAACAGGTATGTTATTTGTTGTATTGATAGTTCAATTTCTGAGTCAAGGGCCTATTTTAATGTTACTTTTTGAAACATACGGGGAGCATATCATTTCCATTCATATCTGACCTTGATAACAGCTGAACTTTCATCTTTCTAACTTTCCATCCTTCTAATGGAAGGAACCAACATGGTGAAACTATTTATGAACTTTAGATCCAAGCCTGACCTGAAGACTTTGGCCCTTTGCTACTTCTGGCAGTGCCGGGGCTTTTTTGGTTTATTAGTTGTTATCAATAGTACCTGTGTTCCTGCTCTTTTAAGACATTTTTCACAGCATTAGTTTTAGGGCATTCTATACCTTTTTATTAAGTCTTACATGAGTCATTTTTGATGCCCAGTATTGTTTCAGTTTTTTGCAGGTTACAAATGTGAGCCATACAACAATCCTGATTTTTTTGAGTATTACTAATGAAGACTCAACTGCTGTGGCATTGAAAAATGCTCATCACAGTCCTTCTAGTATGACAAGATGGTTCCTTTATCACAAAAGGACAGCTTGAGGATAAGCAACAATACTACTTTATTTGCAAGATGGTAATCTACTTCCAATAGAATTATAATAATATTTTGTTAAAAATTTCTGAGGCTGGATTAGTTTTAATGAAAATTTAGAGGATACTTCTAAAAAATCTGTCTGAGATTTATATAGACAGCTGAAAACAAACTGTCACAGCAGGCAGGTATCGTACATAAAGGGATGAAACTCATTACAGAATTCTTTTTCAAGATTTTTCCTCTACTTTATGTTTGCAAGCATTTAAAAGCCTTCCAGCATGTCAGCTTCTGCTATCTTTCTCATGAAAAGAAGAAAAAATTTGCATTTGATTTGAAATTTTTGACATTTTGTATTTGCATTCTCTTCAAAACACCAAAACTTTTACAAAAATCTGAAAAAAAAATCTTCACCTTGCCATTTCAGTATTCCACTGAAATACTACACAATATTTCAATGTATTAAAACATGATGATTACTTGAAGAATTGGCTTGGTCGTTATTAAAATAATTAAACTGAAGCAGATATTCAAGCTTCTATTTCACAGTTTGCATCCATGAGTACTTGTGGATAGAATTAAGGCTTGACTGCTTGGCTCAGAGCTGCTAAGACTGTAACACAATACTGTATTTTAACCTCCTAAAGAACTCGGGCGAACTTCACATCCTGAACATAAGAAGTCCTATGTTAAATTTTTGAAAGCTGAAGCACACGGTTTATCCTACCAACTATGTCCAACATCATTAGAGATGGTACCCAAGAGAAGTATGTGCTGTATTAAATACAAACCCTTCGTTTCTTACCTGTGCAGCTTCCTTGATAGTTGTAATAATCACAAACCGCTGAGGCATACGGAGAAGATAACGTGGCTTTATGAATTCCTTATTCCTGCCTCATTTAAGCCTCTGTCTCATGCCATTGCCCCTGTATGAATTTCTCCTTTGATTCCCTCCTTTGTGCAGAAGGCTATGTGAGGAGATGTGAATCGAGAAAGATAAAAGAGCTTTCCTGAGTACAATCTTCCATCATGACTGTTTTCCTGAGAATGGAATTAGTTAGAATTTGTGGTTCGATGCTCAAACACGTACCTCCGAGAACACACCATCATTCTTGGTGGTAAAAATCTGATCGTAAAACATGAATCTGTTCAACTTCCAGCTGTGTTTTATATTTACAGATTTGATTGATCTTGGATTTCAATTCAGACTTGATCTTTCCAGAACATTCAGAACTGGGACGCTACTTATAAGTAAATGAAAAGACAGCTCACAGTATGTTCTAAACTTAACATTTGGATCCATGTGAATTCAGGATTCTTGCTGACCTAATCACTAATTATTGTATTGCTTTGATGGTAAGATGTAGTGCTGCTGGGGAAAATGAAGGCTTCAGAGTACAAAAACTGCCAGAAAGTGTTCTGTACCTTTAGTTTACTTACACATTCTTTTTTAAGCAAAAGGAAACAGTGAGGAGGTAACAGTGATGTGGTTGTTGGAAAGAAATTGGCAGAAAAAGTACTCCAGGTCCTCGTACTACGCAGAAACAAAAGTGGAATTAGAGAAGCTGTCTTTGAAGGGGAAGGGGGGGGGGGGGGGGGGGGGAAATCTATCAGCTCAGATTTAAAAAAAAAGAAAAGAAAAAAGGAAAAAAAATAAAAAGAAAAAAAAGAAAAAAGTCATGTACTGTACTTAATTCAGTCATAGGTTCAAGCGGGTACGCTGGTGCACATTTAAAACCTTGACAGGCAAAACCCACAGAACTCTACAGCCCAGGTAGTTGTAGCTAGTCCTTAACACTTCAAGAGTTATAAATGTGATCACACAGACTGTGTTCCAATCTGCAAATAAAATAAATTTCAGTATACAACAGTGGCTTCTGAGAAAGGAAATAATCAAATTAAGTTCAACTACTCACATTTTGAACACTTTGACACAGTATCGCACAGATAGTATTTACCAAGAAACCTCTAAACTTTCCTTGCTTTATACTACTCGTTTTAGCAGTTGGCCATCTATAAGAATGTATTTATGCAAAACCAATGTTCCTGCCTGCCCTGTCCTACGCTTACTCTGTATCTCACTGTGCAGAGAAGTTAACACACTGCCTGTGTGCAGCACGTGCCCACGTGGCCAGAGCAAATCCCAGAGCTGCTGCCCAGGAAGAATTCCCGTTCATCTCAATGAAAGGCGAGACTCTGCTACTCCCAAGCGCATCACTTTTCAGTTTATTTGCTCCCAGCGATTTTAATGAGATTGCCCACACACTAATGAACCGACAGCAGCACAACCTAGCTGCCAAACTGTTAGCTGACCTCTGCAGCTCCGTAGTGAGATTTATAAAATTCTGTACCTTAGTTGCATGAGCAGAAATTACAATAGTAGTCGTGTCAGACTGCACTGTCACACTATAGGCTTTAAGTTAAGATTATATTTTTCTCTTTTTATCCAGCATTCTACTTTCCATATATATGTGGATCAGAAGAAGACAGGACTAATAAATTGCTTCAAGTTGATCATTCATGGCAGACTATTTTCTTGTACTTTGGAAAAATTCCAATTGGCAGCAGGCGCTAATGCCAGCCTTTCCTCATTCAAGATAAAAGAACAGCAAGTCCACTATGGCAGACATGAGAATTTTCCTTCCTTTCTTGATTCCAATGGAGAGGCACACAAATCAAGCTGAGAGAAAGGCAGAAGTGAAATAATAAATAAAACCTTGATTCTCTCCTTTTGTTTGGGCACTGACTAGTACGATTAGACCACTTGCACAAGCCAGGAGATACATCATCTCTATAGGTACTATAACATGTATCTTTATGAACAAGGAAAGCAGGGGGGGAAAAAAGTGACTAGTAGGAGAAGGGAAATGAGTCCAGAATCCCTGAGGTTAAAAGGCTTTGAGTATGTGTGTGTGTCTGTATGTTGACACTATGGAGATCTTTAATAATTGCTTTGTAAAAGCTTGACCTTGTGACAAGAATTAGACTCTCGAGGATCTCATAATACCCCAAGGTTAATGGTCCTTGGTGACTTGTTTCTCACAATCTTTTCTATCTCCCCACCCTCATTAGGGATGGATTTTATAAGCATTCTTTGAGAGGCACACGGTTCATTAAGCCTTTTTCATTAATCTGCTCCAAATTGCTCTTGATATGATCCTTGCTTTCCACTGCAGTTGGCTTAGGAGCTGAATTATCCCTGACATTTGCTCCTTTCGGCAGGATCTTAGCGATGGGGTACCACGGATCAAGTGGTTTATAGTGTTAAAACTCATGCATCGTTTGGGCTTTAAAATGGCAGAACTGCCCGATACCATTGTTTTCCTGAGATTTTTGTCATTTGAACTTAGTCTTAAACAATTGTGATGTACAGAATTTAATAATTCTGTTTATATCACTAACTCAATTGAAAATGTGTTTCTGTGTATGAAAATTCCTGTTTCAGTTCACTTACATTTAACAGTAAGTGATTTAATCTGGGCTCTAGGAAACTTTAAGAGACTTAACTTATATTTAGGTACATGTGAAATTATTCAATCTGGTTGAAGATTTTTCTTTTAAATCCTCTGTCTGAACGATTTCACAATAATTAAAAATAAATCACAAGCTGAAGGTTGTTATTTTCTAAAGATGTACTATAATTAGTTTGAATTGATTAGTTTGAAGGAATCTTTATGATAACAATAATCTTACAAGCTACCACTTTTAAATTTTATTGCTTTCAGTATAGAAAATAAGGATTTTATATTTTCAGTGCCAGTAACTGAAAGTAATTCCTTGTAACGAATGCTCCATTTGCTGTAATTAATAGCACAGCATTGCTAAATAGCAGGGGCTTTATGTTTTTACTAATGCTTGTTCCTCCTCAGCAAACCAGGGTTGTAGCGGGAAGTGGTTTTCCCCCAAATACCTGCATATCTGATGTGAGGTTCTCATTTACGACTTGCTCGGTACGAGCATTCTTTTCTTTCATTGCCTAAATTGCACTTTTCCATCTGTTTGATCAGCTGTTACAATCTCCCAGCTGTAATTTCTGTTAGTAGCAAGCACCTAATGTTCCTGCTACGTAACAGGCAAGACCAGGCATTAAACTGGCTAGATACAGGTAATGCTTCCAAGCACGCTGACCCAGCGCTGCTTGGGAAGCAACTGCCTCCTCTTTGGCTCATCTTACAACAAGTAATTGATTGAAGTCCCGTTTTCAAAGTAATAATTCTAGGAAAGACATCCAATTCCAATTAGGATTTTTTTAAAATTGAAAACTGCGTCTTTTCAGGTGAATTTGAAGTACCATTTGACAAACGTATGTGCTTATCAATGAAGATGGGTTCAATACACTAAGACTTCTATAAGAGCTCTCACTCCTATCACAGGCCTTGTTGCGGTTAAAGAATAGGTGCAATGACAGCACCTACTAAACAGATTACAAGCGATAGATTTGATACACAGTTCTCAACAGAATTATCATTTGATGCCATAAGGATCTAGTCTTGCCACTCACTCATCAAAAGATGTGAATGGCCTTAATAATCCTTAAGACCATTTACAGAAGAAATTGTGAATTTACTTTTACAGTACCCCAAAATGGAATTGTTAGTCAGTGTTAGCATATGTCATCCAATTCAAGTGTTCACATTTTAGGAAAAATATTTAAAACAAATGCCTTACTTCGGAGAAGTCAGAAAAAGCTCTATGTTTATTTATTAAGAGGAGAAAAAAAGTAAAAGGTAACCTAAGTGCTGATAGCAGCCTAAGGAGAAAACGTGTTATTTGAGAGCTTTTAATATGCAGAAGGCCACTGACAAAACTGAAATCATGGGTATCCAATTTGGAAATAAAAGCAATTAAAAAAAAAAAAAAAAAACCAAAAAAGAAAAATAACCACAATAACTATACAAGTAACTAAAGACCTGGTGGATTTCCCGTTGCTCTGAAATTTACACATCAGGACAGATATGTTTCTGAAACAACTACATTTTATTTATAATGCAGTAGCAAGCTTTGTTAAGGATTTACCATGTTGCAGCCTATGGTTAATGCTGTGTAGAAGTTCAGACTGAGTTATTACAATTTTAGTTCTCAACACTTAGGAAGTATACGAAACTTTAAAATATTACTAATACAGAAAACAAAGTGCCTAACAATGCTTACTGTGTACTTTTTTTGTTTTGTTACAAAAGGACGGTTATCGATTGGAAAGCATTTTGTCCTAATTACGAATAATGAGAGACAAATAGCCTTCACTAACTAAGCAAATCATCCATGTCCGTAAGACTTACTGAAGCATGACTTACCTTAACATAAGATTACACTGTTATGCTACTAATTAACCTCCAGGGTTGAAAAAATTTTATTTTCCTAAATCACTTTTAATGGTTTGTTAGTTTATATTTGTATTTATATTTGTCTTATATTGTGATTATTACAGCTTTCAACAAGATGTTTCCTTTAACAAAAAGGACATTTCTTACTTTTTTAGCTACTTCTCTGCAGCTAAAAAAATATTTAGTAATCAATAATATCAGTAGTTGTTGGAGTGATTTTGCTGGAATAAAGAATCATTCCAGTGGAATTTGACACAGGTTAGTAAGCCCGGCAGTGGAACAACTTGAACAATGGCGTTTGATGAGGCAAGCAGAAGGCTAGACACTATAGAAAGCAAATTTCATTTTCAGAATTGCAGCCTTGTTTTCAAAACTGATGTTAGTGAGTTATTTAATTGATTCTGTAAAATATTTACATGTAGTTGGACAACTACATGATATACACTATTGACTTTTCAAATGACATGTCTAAAAGGCCCATGAGTTACGCTGACTCAGGAATTGGTCCTGTTATTTTTCACAGCGTACATAGGCACTTGTTAAATCTTTGCTGGAGCCAATACAATTTCTAAAGCCTGAATGACTCCGTAGCTCTTGCTACGGACTTACGTGTTTCGCTGACAAAGTCGCTACTACTGGCCGGCTGCTTTGGGCTGCATAAGAAGTGTCATCTTCTTTCTTGACTTCTGTGCTGGTAGATACAATAAAAGCCTTGTAGGCCATATATTCGCTCCCTGTGAGGAAAGACACATTTGTTTAATATGGGTTTTCCGGGAGGCATCGAGGGAATTGTACTTGTAGAGTAGCATCCTACTGAGGTAGAGAACAGCCACCCATTCCGCAAGGAATTCGGAGTCTGAGGAGGCGTGTTAAGTACCTGAAGCCAGATCTGAACACAAGGTACAGAACTCACTAGCCGGCTCCTGTCTGGTTTCAGGGTAGACACACATTTTTACCACAAGACAAAAAGACCTTTTTGTTATTACCAGTACAGTTACCTCTTGTATTTTCTTCTGCTGTAAACATGTCTCACCTGCAATATCTTCTGTCTCTGTAACTAAAAAAAACCCTGCACAACTAATTGTTCTTTCTTTAGAATCGGTGTTTTATTCTTTCTGACTACCAGTGAGTGTATGCCTATCCAAAAAATAAATCAATAAAGAGATTTGCAATTCAGGAGGTTGTTCCAGCACAGAGGAAGCATTAAAAAAAACATATCATAAAAGCCACAAAGAATTTATGTCAGGTAGACACTTGACGTTGACAGCCAATAAAGATAATTAATACATCCAGTAGACAATCAAGAAAGGGAAGAATTAATTAAGATGGCAACATCACCAAAAAAAAAAAAGAATTTATGTCTATCTCTTTGCATCACAGAGACTAAATGGTTATAGATTAAGAGCTCAAAACGACACAGTTTCTTTACATGTGGGAACAGATGGATAAATTCAAGGGCAGCAAGTAGTCTCCACTAGATGTTGTCAGGAAAATATTTAGGAAGTACCAAATGTATGGACTAGTATCAAAAGCCAGAAGACAAGAGGAAGAGTCAGATAACAGAAGGTGCACAGGTGTCTAAACCAGAAGTTACACAGTTCCTGGAAATGACAGATCACTGAAACTTTTTTTTCAACTGAATGAACATAATAGGCTTTATAGTCTAAAACATTAATAAGTCCAAACCACCCTTGTAGAGGAAAAGCATCTCTGTTCAGTTCTTCAGAACTCCTTGACCACAGGTCCCTTCCAACCCAGACTTTTCTGTGATTCTCCGATTCTGTATCAACAAATCCTTGTCTTGAAAAAGTGGTTGAAATTATTTCTTTTCAAGGCATTCCACAGAAGGTTACAAGGGAAATTAAAAATTGTAAAAAGGCAATGTAGTGCCTCAACAGATGGGTAAAAGAAGCAGGACTGAAAACAAATACGCAATTTCAAAAGCGCAAGAGCAACGACGATAGAATTTGAGGCATGGAAAGGCTATGAGATATACTGATGATTTAGTCCCAATGTATTTATTAAGCAGTATTTGGAATATAAATTAATTTTTATGTTTACTTGGTAGAATCAGTCTCAGCAGTTCTTTTAACAAGTTCTTAATATAGTTACTGTAATTTAAAAAGCGTTTTAGGATTCGAATGACTCTGTTTCTTTGAGAATCACTGCCCTTGTGTATATAGTATATTTACTTTGCTACTAAAATATGATCCTACCATATGACTATTTGTGTGTTCTAGACATAAGTATGTATGTGGATATTACAGAGTGGCTGCTTATTTCTTCTCTAAGATACTGGCTGATTTAATATCCAGTAGGACTTTGCCAAGCATCATCTTCACATGGACAAATTATTTCACAGTAGACAAGTATTCTGCAAAAGTAAAACGCACCAATATAATCCTTACCTGTCCAGCAGGCAGTTTTGGGCAACCACACGCTATTCTATTCACTATTCCTTACACAGAAGCAGTCCTCCTCCCATTTTTATCTTGCCTCTCAACAAGCTTCAATTAGAAAGAATTTTTTGAGTGTAAACAACAACAAAAACATGCAACCCCGCCAGCCAAAGCAGAAAGCTCTGGCCTGGTGAAAGATCAACTAACGTTTTTATTTTAAAGGTTTCAAGCTGAAGCTGCAGCCTTCTCCACCATGGTGATTACTCTCTTCCTAGCCCCTATACAGCCCATTCCATGGCTCTAGCAAAAGCAACTGGACAAAATGCGGTGAGCGTTACTAATCTCCTGATAAAACACTTACTTTGTTTTTACGACTGTGAGCGCTAAAAGATTTTTCAGTTTCTTCCCCTGTATCTTTGATACGACACACAATTAGATTACTTGAAAAAAAGAATTTCTAACATACACTTTAAAACAACTCAGTGCAACCCCCTGGAAATTTGCAGTATGTTTACAGTATTATTTGGAACAATGTCTGACAATGCCGTCACATTTACTACACTGCAAACCTGATGCCTATAATACTTGAAAAAAAGCATGTCAAAAAGGGCAAAGGTGCCTTGTGCAGAAGAAAACTTTCATTTGATGCTCAGGCCTGGTTACTACCTCTGCAGTCCCTGTTATTTTACACCTACATCGGTCTTTGATGAAAGCACTTCACAACCGTACCACCAAGGCTGCGCAGTTTCTGAACTGCTGCCGTACTGTTGAAAACCACCCTTATCCAAAAGGATAAGGACATTACATGGAATTGAAATAATGACAAACCGAGGGTGAAAAGTCATCAGACATACTGATTAACCTGTACAGCTCATGAACCCAAGAGCAGGCAGGTCAAAACGTGTTCATAGACCCAGACACCTTCTATCAGTTCTTGCCCCTGCTTTTTGACTACATTCCTGCTGCGGAAATCCAAACATCACACATGCCTAACCTAGCTCGTTAAAATAAATTAATAAATCATGCTTCTCCAGTCTCATGCATTTCCTTCGTATTTTGAGAGAAATAATCTTTGCCTCCATAGGGTTTTGAGTCATGTTGTTGAAGTAGACTGCTCATTCTCAGGAAAGCTGCCTTGCCAATATTCTAGGCACCCTTCTTCTTCAAAGAATACAATACTGCAATTATTGCTTCACTCTCCAGTATGATGAAATAGCCACCTGCCTCCTGTAAGGAGCTGAAGTATATTCCCGTTGACCTAGTGGGCACAGAGTCAAGTGCTTAGGGCGCAACCCCCTGCTCTGTATGACTGCAGACAGGCACCTCAGGTAACGTGATGAACGTGGTTTCTGGACGCTGCGCTGGCATCAGTCCAAGGTGAGTCAAACCTCTTCAAACAACCCCTTTATGGATTTGTGGTTACATATTTTCTGCAGATTTTCTCTGGGATGCTGATAAATATTACAAAATATTTGAATTTTTCTTTCCTGGATGAAAAATTTCAGTATTGCTCACTACAGCTTAACAGTGCTAGGTTTTCTGCACATTTTATTCAAACAATCTTCCAAAAGAGACCACCATTTAATTGGGGAAAAAAAAAAGGGCAATGGTTTTCTAATATTAACTAGTAAATGCTATTTTCATAAACATCAACTTGCTGTCTCTTGAACATTGAGTAAAGTGCACTCACTCACTCTGCGTTTAGCTGTGTATTTTTACACAAACGGTATAGCACAGCACGAGAGAGTACAATCTGATAATGTAAATAGCGGCAATGCCCACAAAGGGTCCTGAAGTTGCTACCCTGGGTCTTCCATGTGACACACTTCTATTTTCTGAATAATCCGTGTCTGTGCGATTATGGCTTTTACAGACATAAACAACTTCTTTCAACCTAAATATTTCCTTCCTTTTTTTGATGAGTTCTTCTTCTGTCAGATAGCGCTTACATTCATCTCACTGCTAGCGACCACAAAAGGGCAAAGACTTCTGAACATAACATAAACGGTGCTTCTCTCCCAGTCCGAGTCTCCCTCCTGTTGCTTGCTGGGCATGAATTAACAGCCAGTGAGACAGTTAAAACCCTTGTCAAACCTCTTTCTTCACTTAATTGTTTTAAACGACGAAGCCAGGAAACCCAACTGGCCTTTATTACACAGCTCTAACGCCGTAAGAGCATTGAAACAAACGGAAATTTCTTACCAGGAGAAACGCGTGATTCACGCGAGGATTCCTTCCCTGCTTTCTCCTGGGGGTCACAGGGACAAAGCAAATCTTTTTTTCAAAGTGGAAGTTGGAGGTTCTTGCAAGGGGACTTGCTGCCTGTTTTAAAAAAAAAAAAAAAAAAAAGGAGAGAAGTGTCCCGAATTTTAGGCAAATTATCTGTGCTTGAGTTTCTAAAGCCATGCCTCAATAAATCCACCTCGGTCCTTGGTAAGTGTTACTATGATGAAATGGATCATACTAGGAGAGGAATTCCTGCTAAAGGAATCTCCCGCTCTTGACATTTATCTGGCTTAGCAGGTCTAATTGGCCAAGCACAGATAGTATCTTTACGGGAACAGGATTCAAAGCTCAGTAACACATAACCGTTAAAACCAGATCAGCTGCATGCCTTTTCTATAGGATAAATACGAAAACCCACTTCAGCCGAGAGCTGTTCAGATCCGGGGCTGTCTCCTCCCGCGTCGGGAGACGGCTGGGAGGCAGCGAAGAGGCTGGGTGCCGCCAGCCGGGCATGGAGACTGCCCAGGGAGCCCCGGCCGCGGGTCGGACATTCCTCTGGGAGCTCACAGCTGAATGCCGGGTGTCTCCGACGCTCGCCAGGGCTGCCTCCCTGCCGCTGGAGGCTTCTCGGGACCGCAGCTCTCTCCATACAGCCACCTCTAACTGGGGAGCCGGGGAACTCGCTCTTACGGCGTCTGTCTCGGCTGCAGGAAAAGCTGACAGCAGTACGAAGGCGTGCTTACCGCAGATGTTGGAAGGAACTGGTAATTGCAAGTTTAGCCTGAAAGGAGCATTTTTTTTTTTTGTTTGAGTGTTTCTCAGAGTTGTCATCGTACCGTTCTCCATGCAACAGTGAAAAGTAGCGGCCTGTGCAGGCACACGCAGGGATTTCTGGCAGTCAAGGCACTGTTAAGAGTATTTTGAAAATACCTTAAGTATGACTTACCTGGAAACAAAGCTCAACTCTTCTCAGTGGAAGGATTTTTTTCAAAAGTAGAAGTCTCAGAATCTGGACAGCAGTTAAACAAACTCTAGCTCTGTAACAGTTTAATAGCGTTGATTTGTTTTGCGTGAATAGTCTTTCAACGAACATTTAGTCCCTGTGAATATCTGCTAATCTTGTTTTACTCATTTCAAGGCTTTGCAAATGAATGCATTTACTGGACTAAACTTTTGTCAAAATGTCACCAGCAAAACCGTGGCTGATGCAAGTTGTCACCATCAGTCCACCGGCAATCTAAGCATTGCATTTATGATTACAAACTTCTTGAGAGCCCCACAGACCCGGTCCACTCCCAGAGTCTCAAAAAACTTCTTGCTGCCTTCCTAGCATCCCACCACTGGTAGGCCTGCTCCAAGATACCGGAATGCCTGGCTGCAGGAAAGGTGCTCTCACACTAAGCCCAAATTTGGGTCTGTTACAAAAGGGCCAAGTTTGCTGCCTTCAGGACTGCTCTTTGCTTCCTGGGATGCAGTTTCGGTCCCTTAGAGTAGGAGCAAAGCAGAAGAGCTGTCAGAAATCCCCACCCCAAGGAAAACCTGCTTGTGATCCCACTGCTGTTTTAGCATTACCGACACTTAAGCACCAGCGTGTTTCTAACAGCCCTCTGAACCAAGCCAAGACCCGTTGAGTTCGTGGGTTAACGTGTCGGGGTGAGGCGACACAGATAGAAGAGAGACAACTATTTTGAACGTCAGTCTACTGCCTGAACCGCTAAGCCGTCCCTCTGCCTTTTCTGTACCTATTTTGCATGATCAGCGCTTAAAACCCTGCAGGACCATTACGGCACAGGAGGTACACAGACTTACTGTGAAATCAGAACCAGAAACCTTCTAATGCACTCCTACGTTCCTGAAAACAAGTCAGAACCCAAGCCGCTATTTGTTAAAGATTGCACAAAGGGAAGAACGTTTCTGACAGCTTTTTTGCATCTCTCCATTGCAGAAAAGGGTTTGTTTCGCAAACTACTTATTTTCCTTTAAAATATCATGTTGTATCTTTTCTGGAAGGCCCAGAGCATGAACTAAACTCTTACTGAAGGGGTATATAGCAGTACTGTTTTCTTGTATTTAGCACGGTTTAGTAAATAATACTTCATCATTTAATTGCTAGCAACTGAGAATTGATTTTTCTTCCAGCCATCCACAGCATCTTTCAGGTAAAAACAGGGCATAATCTGAGTTACTACTAATAACGTTTGTAGCGAAACAGAAGACAACTGTGCTTCTGAATTAATTCAATTTGTGTGCAGAAAGGGAAGAATGGTTTGTGAGCATCGGAATTTCAGCAATTCAGTTCGGAAGAGACTGACATGACTCACTTAAGCATCTCTGAAGTGTTGGGCTCTGCCTTCCCTCTTGAAAGTGGCGCTGCTTATGTAGCTTCCCGCCCCCAATTACCTGTGTTTCCCAGGGACACAAACAGCATAAACCTTCTCCTGAAGGAGTGCTTGCAGAACAGACTCTGGAGAAGGATTCCTTCACCTCCAATTGCTATCCTCATCGCGCACACTGCATGTTCTATATAAGCCAGGAACCAGAAAAACCCCATTGGTGCCTAAATATACAAGTAACAATTGCTTGCAGACATTTTATCGTAACGTTAACTTTTTTCCCTTTTTCTCAATTTTTTTTCTTGTTTGGATTTACTGGAGAAGAGCATCCAAGCGATGCCTGTGGGACATGGAAGAATTATGTGGCTCTTATTCCAATTATGCATCTCAAACTGCGCTTCCTGAAGAAATTTTCAAAAGTCAGCAGCACTATAGCACACACAGTATTAAATAAAAAAAGGTTCCCACTTCCCACACACTGTGACTTTTATAGCACACTGACTAAAGGCTTAATATACTTAATAAATTCAGTATGTATGTATTTCATTAAAGACTGAGATGGATTTACATTAAGCATTCAGTTTTCATTAACATGGTATGCTTTTGACCTGGTGAGACAATTGCCTACTCTCTGCTGCCCAGGCAGAACTATGGGGCTTATATGAGAGCCTGGGATTTCCGAGGACCGTGCGACCCTCCAGATGCTGTAGGATTCCCTGAAGCAACAGGGGAAAAAATAAAGGGGAATAGAGAAAAAAGTAGAGAAGTTAACTTCCACAGTAACTATGAAGTAATAAAGGGACGGAGTTACTAGCAGTCGGAGCTGCTACCTGAAATAGCAGAAAACAGACCTGTGCATTTGCACAGATGCAAACGTGAAATACAGTGTTAAAAAAAGTAGTGTTTGGTCCACGAAGCAGTAGGATCAGCCCAGTCCTCTCTGCTCATTTACACCCTGTACTCTCTTTAGGCAATCTGAGAATAAGGTACGAGATAGAAGTAACACACACAAATAAAATGTAGGATTCTTCATGTTCCGTTATAAACAAACCAAGTGTATGGCACAATGTTTGCTTTATAGATTATATAAAATGTTTATTAGGAAGTAAAGTGCTCAGTTTTACAGATCAATACATTCTTGATCATTGTAGAAGACTCGCATAATTAACAGCTTCCTAATAAGACCAAACACTGTACATTACATTACTATGTAAAAAACTTACCTTTGCAATAAGTGGCAAATGATACTATAATCTAAAGTTGAAAAATGAAATAACAAAAATGTTTGTAACGTTTGTTGGGTGGCCACGCACTTACTGCAAGGCCCATTGTCGACACACACGGGTACCCCATGAAAACCTACTGCACTTCAAGATGAAGTTTGTTATTAAGTAACGACACGTTACAGAAATATACCTCAACAAATACAGCTACGAATGCAAACATTTTCCTTTTCATAATAAAAATAGACTACAAATAGAAAGATGAGCTGCGTGACTGAATTTACATTTTGAAAGATACATTTTTTTTTTTACAGGAAACCTATTTAAAACCATACTGATAGGTTTAGTTTTGCTTGCTTTTCCCCCCAGGAAGGCCCTGCCTCACCAAGAGATGACCGCTACTGCATCGCTCCTGCACGCTCCCCGATCCCCGCTGCCGTAAGCCTCAGCAGTACCGTGCCACACGCTCCGCGGGCCGCAGGCACAAACCTTAGCGCAAGGTATTCTCAGCAACCTTCCAGCTGATTGCTGGACAGCTCGAGCTGGGTCATTTGGCCCAAAGTCACGGGTTTTTAAGTACGTGGTTATTTAAATACCGTCTTAGCATTTAGGTAACCCTCGACCCTAGAAATCCAACATCAATTACATGTTACACACATGTAATTAGTTAGCATGCCTCAAAGTTTAAACCGTAAATCATGTCACATACCAAGACACCACGCATTTTGGATATGAATATAAAGACAAGGCTATGTGTATTTAAATTGCTTTGTATTGTATTTTCTATTTTCCTTGCACACCAGCTGGCCGTGTGTAGAGCTAGTGGGTTTTTGGGTTTTGTTTGGTTGGGGTTTTTTTTTTTTGGAAGTCGGAAATGCCAGTTTAACACAGAAAAGCTTTCCTCAGGAAGGTTTCTAAGGTCCAAAAACTTTCAATCGAGGCAAGACAGAGCTTAGTCCGAGTGTCCCTGGCTTCACACAAACGCCCTAACCGCTGTGCTGTGGGCTGTTTTGGGAAGCTGACGGGGTCTTTTGTGAAAGAGTATGAATTTCTTCCTAGTACGGGACAAAATAACCCACAGAAAGAAAAAATACTTCACAAAAATCACAACCTGTTTTCCCACATCATTCTGTTCTCAAACCAAAGCTACTAAGAAATTCCAGTCTCCACACTGAACTTTCTCCTGCTCTACCTTACATTAATTAAGTTTCTGGGCACACGGTTTCTCATAAACTTAAAAACAGGGAAAGGCGTGAAGTCTGGTTTGAGCAAGTTCTCTGGTTAGAGGGAAGGCATTCGGAGTCATTGCACATCCAGGCAATACAGTTGTAAGAACATATGCAAGATGTACTTTGCCTAAGCTGGACTACCGCAAGAATGAGGTGCTAATCCCTGGCAATAACTGCTTTTTGAAACAAAAAGCACCAGCATAACATGTATATGCTACTTATACTTTGTTAAATAGGCTTTTTTTCCTCTATATACCCCACTAATAGCTAAGGTGTTTCATTACGTAGCTTTCCATTTTCCTTTACACTAACTCTAAGTCTTTAAATACAAGACAACTGCCATCTTCAGGAAAAAAGCACAATTGACAACCTCCCTCCTAAACCGGCATGCCACATATGGAAACACGTTGCTAGGCAAACCTGCAAACACTATGCCTCAATGCTTTCTGTAGGAAACCAGCGTATTTCAGTGATGCATCCCCTTTCAAAAACGAAGTTTCTATGACATGGAAAGCAGAGGAAATGAAATACTAAAAATCAGTGATTATACTAAAAACTGTTACATGTAAATACAGACTACATTGTCAAGACGCTATTAGAACTTGATGGAGCACGAGACCAGATTTTTCCAACTGTCAGCCAACTTCTCTGCCCCCTTCCTTGTCACACCCAAGGAAGAGTTAGTGTTTTTCAATCTTGCGCGCTTTTAAATAATATATTTTCTGCAAAGTAGCCATGTTTACCTAAGAACCTGTGGAATGTTTATCCCAGGAACACTTAGATCATGAAAACATAGCATTAAAAAATGGGCACTGTGTAACAAAGCTGAAAATTATTACGTTAGTTGGGTGTGAAGAGGTTCTCAAATATTATTTTTGAAATGCTAATGAAGTGCAAAAACACGTAATGCATACGGTTTCTATTATGGAATAATGTGATTTACACTTGTACAAACTAAGTGCACTTTCTTCTGTTTAAAGAAACATAGTATTTCTCAAAAACTGGAAAAAATAGTATCTTAAATTAAAATGTTAGTACACCAAGAGTAACTCAGAAAAATAGGCAGAAACTCAACGTAAAAAAAAAAAAGTGCTGTTTTCTCTCTTTGAAAAGTGCCAGCTGTTATAATAAGACAATAAACTGATGCCATCTTCTTTTAAAAAATGCTTTTAAAAGCATTTAAAAATCATATTTTCCAACAGAAAGCAGAAAACTCAAAGCCCTTCACTTGGAGTGTTCTAGCCACAGCACATTATTTTGTCTGAAGCTTGCTGCCCTCGTGAAAGTATTCCCCATAGTACAACACGTATGGAAACAAAACTCTGTCCAGGTAGGTTTTGTCACACCTGGTTTCCATTCTGTCTCCTGCATTTCCATGTCCAAGGCTGACAGTCTCACCGTTGGTAACTTGAACCTGGCACATGGCTTACGTAGGTCTGAAAATGCCTTATGAAGAAAATGATTACTTTTACCCACCAGTGAAACTTGTCCTTAGTGGTCTGATTAGGATGATCACCTCATGCTGGGAAACAGTGGAGTAGTGTATTTCCTGGCTTAACACTGACCTGAAACATTTAGAATCATCTACAAAGTTAATCCTACACGTGGATGTTGTTCCCCCCATTTCCTCCTCCCCCATCAATACCATCCGACTGGGAGGAAGATGGCCGGGAGTTCCTCGAACGAGGCTGGCCGTTCAGTCCAAGCGGCGTTCCCAACCGATGGCTCATTTGGGATGCCGTATCATCCGATTCCCACCGCTCCAACTCCTCTCGCACAAGCCGCTCCATTTGTTCCCTGTGGATTTCGTTGTCACGACCCAGCCTTTCATCCTAAACAGATTAAAAGGCACAAGCTGGAAGCACACCTTCCAAACCGAAGCCTAAGCAAAACCCTATACGAAACATGGGAAATACTTACACCACTCAAATATTCCCATAGGCTAGTGGAGAAACACAGCTACTGCAGTAAACTGTTTTCTTTCCAGTGATGAAACGCCCACGTCGTCACCTTCACTTATGAAGGCACAATTTGTATTACAGTTTCTAATATTTAAATCCACCTTCAGAAATGTAAAATATACTGAGGAGAGCACACCCACAAGGAAGCCCCAGCTCAAGAGTCACGCAGAATCGCTGTCTGGAAGAACAGTAACAGCCAGGAACACCCCATCTGACCCGAAGCAGACCGGACCCACTGCTTAGGGAAGTCTGCTGTCTCCCAGGGGCCCGGGTCAAGGATGTGAGGAGGAAGCTTCCCACCCTAGTAAGGCCCTCGGACTACTATCCCCTGTTGATCTTCCAGGTAGGCAGTGAGGAGGTGGCAAAAAGAAGTCCCGGGGCAATCAAGAGGGACTTCAGGGCCTTGGGGCGACTGGTTAAGGGATCAGGAGCACAGGTAGTGTTCTCCTCTATCCCTCCAGTTCTGGGGAAGGATGAGGGAAGAAACTGGAGGAGCCAGCAGATCAACAACTGGCTCCGAGCCTGGTGTCACCGGCAGGACTTTGGGTTCTTCGACCATGGGTTGGTTTACATGGCACCAGGCCTGCTGGCGGCAGACGGGGCGCACCTGTCCCAAAGGGGGAAAAGGATCCTAGCGCAGGAGTTAGCAGGGCTCATTGAGAGGGCTTTAAACTAGATTTGAAGGGGGAAGGGGATAAAACTAGGCTTGCTAGAGAGAAGCCTAGGGGAGGCACGCCGATGAATGAGGGATGGCGTGCCAGCGAGGCCCTTCGGTCAGCTGTCTCAGATGAGGTAGGACAGAGAGACCTGTGCAGCAGCAGGGACACAGGGGTCATCGACCAGCTAGGAACCACGGAAATACCTGAGATGGGACATGTAGGGAGTAGGGCTTCTCCCACCACAAAGGCAACAGGATCACTAGCCCAGCTGAGGTGCATCTACACGAATGCACGGAGCATGGGCAACAAACAGGAGGAGCTTGAGGCTGTTGTGAAAGGGGAAAACTACGATATAGTTGCCATCACGGAAACATGGTGGGATGACACACATAGCTGGAGTGCCACGATGGACGGCTATAAACTCTTTAGAAGGGATAGGCAAGGAAGGAGAGGCGGTGGGGTAGCCCTCTATGTTAAGGAGAGTCTGGACTGCCTTGAGCTCGAGGATGGTGACGAGAGGGTTGAGTGCCTGTGGGTTAGAATCAGGGGGAAGGCCACCAAGGCAGACATTGTGGTGGGAGTCTGTTATAGACCACCCAATCAGGATGAGGAGGCAGATGAAGTATTCTACAGGCAGCTGGGAGAAGCCTCATGATCGCTGGCCCTTGTTCTCGTGGGGGACTTCAACTTGCCGGATGTCTGCTGGAAATACAATGCAGCAGAGAGGAAACAGTCCAGGAGGTTCCTGGAGTGTGTGGAAGATAACTTCCTCACGCAGCTGGTGAGGGAGCCCACGAGAGAAGGCGCCCCGCTGGACCTGTTGTTTGTGAACAGAGAAGGTCTTGTGGGTGATGTGACGGTCGGAGGCCGTCTTGGGCTCAGTGACCACGAAATGATAGAATTCTCGATTCTCAGAGAAGTAAAGAGGAGGGTCACCAGAACTGCCACCTTGGACTTCCGGAGGGCAGACTTTGGCCTGTTTAGGAGTCTGGTTGGCAGAGTCCCTTGGGAGGCAGTCCTGGAGGGCAAAGGCGTCCAGGAAGGCTGGACATTCTTCAAGAGGGAAATCTTAAAGGCGCAGAAGCAGGCCGTCCCCGTGAGCCGAAAGATGAGCCGGCGGGGAAGAAGACCGGCCTGGCTGAGCAGAGAGCTCCGGCTGGAACTTAGGAAAAAAAAGAGAGTCTACCACCTTTGGAGGAAGGGGCAGGCAACTCAGGAGGACTACAAGGATGTTGTGAGGTCATGCAGGGAGAAAATTAGAAGGGCCAAAGCCCAATTAGAACTTAGTCTGGCTACTGCCGTAAAAGACAACAAAAAGTCTTTCTACAAATACATTAACAATAAAAAGAGGGCTAAGGAGAATCTCCCTCCTCTATTGGATGCGGAGGGAAACTTAGTGTCAAGGGATGAGGAAAAGGCTGAGGTGCTAAATGCCTTCTTTGCCTCAGTCTTCAACAGCAAGGGAAGTTGCTCTCTGGGCACCCAGCCCCCTGAGCAGGAAGACAGGGATGGGGAGCAGAATGTAAACCCCGAAGTCCAAGGGGAAATGGTCAGTGACCTGCTACGCCACCTAGACACGCACAAGTCTATGGGGCCGGATGGGATCCACCCAAGGGTGCTGAAAGAGCTGGCAGAAGTGCTCATCAAGCCACTCTCCATCATTTACCAGCAGTCCTGGCTAACTGGGGAGGTCCCAGTTGACTGGAAGCTGGCAAATGTGACGCCCATCTACAAGAAGGGCCGGAAGGAGGATCCGGGCAACTACAGGCCTGTCAGCCTGACCTCGGTGCCCGGGAAGGTTATGGAGCAGATCATCTTGAGTGCCATCATGCGGCACATACGGGACAACCGGGTGATCGGGCCCAGTCAGCACGGGTTTATGAAAGGCAGGTCCTGTCTGACCAACCTGATCTCCTTCTACGACATGGTGACCCGCTTAGTGGATGAGGGAAAGGCTGTGGACGTTGTGTACCTGGACTTTAGTAAAGCCTTTGACACCGTCTCCCACAGCATTCTCTTGGAGAAGTTGGCTACCCATGGCTTGGATGGGCATACTCTGCGCTGGGTAGGAAACTGGCTGGATGGCCGGGCCCAAAGAGTTGTGGTGAATGGAGTTAAATCCGGTTGGAGGCCGGTCACAAGTGGTGTTCCCCAGGGCTCAGTACTGGGGCCAGTTCTGTTCAATATCTTTATCAATGATCTGGACGAGGGGATCGAGTGCACCCTCAGTAAGTTTGCAGATGACACCAAGTTGGGAGGGAGTGTTGATCTGCTGGAGGGCAGGCAGGCACTACAGCGGGACCTGGACAGGCTGGATCAATGGGCCGAGGCCAATTGTATGAGGTTCAACAAGGCCAAGTGCCGGGTCCTGCACTTGGGGCACAACAACCCCAGGCAACGCTACAGGCTTGGGGGGGAGTGGCTGGAAAGCTGCCCGGCGGAAAAGGACCTGGGGGTGTTGGTTGACGGCCGGCTGAATATGAGCCAGCAGTGTGCCCAGGTGGCCAAGAAGGCCAACGGCATCCTGGCCTGTATCAGAAATAGTGTGGCCAGCAGGAGTAGGGAGGTGATTGTCCCCCTGTACTCGGCCCTGGTGAGGCCGCACCTCAAGTACTGTGTTCAGTTTTGGGCCCCTCACTACAAGAAAGACATTGAGGTGCTGGAGCGTGTCCAGAGACGGGCAACGAGGCTGGTGAAGGGTCTGGAACACAAGTCCTATGAGGAGCAGCTGAGGGAACTGGGGATGTTTAGCCTGGAGAAAAGGAGGCTGAGGGGAGACCTTATTGCTCTCTACAACTACCTGAAAGGAGGTTGTAGAGAGATGGGGGTTGGTCTCTTCTCCCTAGTAACAGACAACAAAACAAGAGGAAATGGCCTCAAGTTGCGCCAGGGGAGGTTTAGATTGGACATTCGTAAAAACTTCTTTACCGAAAGGGTTGTCAGGCATTGGAACAGGCTGCCCAGGGAGGTGGTGGAGTCCCCATCTCTGGGGGTATTCAAAAGGCGTTTAGATGAGGCCCTAAGGGATATGATTTAGTGGGGGACTTGGTAGTGATAGGTTAATGGTTGGACCCGATGATCTTGGAGGTCTCTTCCAACCAGAACGATTCTATGATTCTACGATCTGTGGCAGGGCAGCTGCAAGTCTGACCTACGTAGCCCACCGAGACCATTGCGCCCACCCCTTAACAGCCCTGTTCTGGCTGTTCTTGCCCCATCAGGGAGCTGACAGGTTTTAGCGTCCACATAACGTGTTCGTCCCACTGGCCGCTTCCAAAGGGCCCTCAAGATTAAGAGGAGGTGGGAGGGGAGGCAATAGAAGCTGGATAACCCCGGTGATGGAAGTGACCTGCTCCCACCTGCCACGCACAATCCCAGAAGCAACACGGGAGACGAAGAGCACACTGCACAGGCCTGCTGGGCTGGATCCCCCAGACTCTAATAGCCTAGTCCATAAAAAGCTTTGTATTAATCCCAACAGACACCAAGGGATGAACGAGCTGCTTCGGCAGCTACCAAACACCACTGCTGTCCAGTTCAGGGGTTTAAAAGGTGCTCTGTTGCCTCAGCGTGACATAGGCCTGCTGTAAGATGGGTTGTCGTATCTGAAACATGCATCATATCCCTCTAGTAACACAAAACTGAAATCACTTGGCCGCTGCCAAAGCACCAACCTCGTTTTTACCACCACTCCCTCAACCCTCCCAAGCCAAGCAGTAGAAAGAATTAATGCTAACGATAAGTAAGCCATGCAGGTTGTGACCAGACAGGAGACAGCAGGGGTTTCTTACCTCTGTCACTCCATCCAACAGTCTTCCCAACACATCTCGCCTTTTCAGTTTGGCTCTCTCCATCGCTTCGAGCTTCACAATAACCGCATCGATCTTGGAGACGATACTGCCGATAGAATGCTCCATGCGATCGACCCGCCTCATGAGCCTGAGGGCAACAAGCGTGAGCTTCAGTGACTCTGACATTTCCGAGTCAGCATCATTCCAGTGTGTAAACACATAGAAAGCGGATGAGACAGCATTTTAATTCACGCACACGTCTGACTTTTCACAAGCGAGTCCTACTGTCCAGGACGGGACAAGGTACACAAGAGCAAGAAGATAACACATGGGTAAAGCAGGTAGGAAAAAAAGTACATACTCCACTCCGTTTTCCCTGCTTTTAGGGCATCGTTATCAAAATTTGTTGGTTCTAGTTACTTAAATTCTTCATTTAGCGAGCATTGCTATAATTAATTAATATGGAGATCTATCGTTTTAGACTAAGTACACAATCACAAGTAACTTAATCGTATTAAAAACAACAGCTGAAGTTCTCACTGAACGTACAACAACCTCAAGGTTTTATTACTGGAAAAAACAGAAAAGTCTTCTGGCATTATTGTAGCAGGACCGTTTTCTCTGTCTTTTCAATGACCAGGTTTTAAGGATAGGGGTTTTTTGTTGGGTTTTTTTGGTTTGGTTTTGGTTTTCTTACTGATTCCCATGAGCCTCTCTAAAGTACTTCCAACTCAGATATTACCTAAAAGCTACTAAAAGGAGTGACTTAAGCACCTTAAAAACATACCATTGACTTTTATGAATAATTTGATTAATATTCAGAGTTATAGGAGAGACTACTATACGACTGAAAGAAAAAAAACCCAGAAGGAAAAAAAAAAAAACACCACCATGTAGATTCATCCCCCTCAGAAGAATAAACTTACACTTGGAACTCTTCGTAGGAAACCCCACTAGAGCTGCTGCCCCTCCTCCTGGAACTGTGTCCACTGTCTTCATCCTCATCCTCCTCAGAGTCATCCAAGCTCCGGGGGAAGCTGCGGCTGCTCAGAGGACGTGGCAGAGAGCTCCTATCCAGGTCCAGATCCTCCTTTGTGAAAACATAAGCCACAGAGAAGATGTAAAGACTTTCACCTGTACACGGGGAACGGGGGTGTCAATGCCAAAGACCTCCTGCCCTCCATCAGCTCCCCCTTGCCTTTTTACAGTTCTGCTCAGACAGCCACGGATGAGAGCAACTGTAAAGGGAAACAAGAGGATTCTTCTGGGGCCGTAAACCAGCACGAGGAGAAGACCGGCAGCCGGCGCTGGTGGCATATCACTCCTAATGCTGAGCTCACCCTCTCTTTCTCCAGGTCATCCCTCATCTGCTGATGCTCATGCTCTGTCAATTCCTGGTCCCCATCCTGGTCATATTTGGTAAATATTGCTTCAATCTCTGCATCCGTGTGCCCCTTCCTGAAAAGGCAGTAAAACCAGTTCCCTTACTTTCCTTTTTTCAGATGCTGAACAAACTTCAAGTATTAGAAAAATGCTTCACTCCAAACAAACTTTGATCCCCAAGCCAAAGACACGACTGAACGCAGTGCTGCGTAAAAATTCACAACACTGATAACAGCAAAAAGCTCAGCCCTCAGCTTTCATTAGTTAATAGCACAGATCTCCCCTAGACTGCACCCTGCTCCTTCACGACCATCCCTTTTATACCTCCTCGATTTGTTCCCTTTCCTTGGACTCCTGCCCGTTCACAAATTCCTGCAGTGGCTCTGATAGAAACACCACCGTCTCCTCAAAGGCCTCAGATCTCTGCTTCCTTAGACCCTTCCTCCCCCACAACACAGCAACTCGGGGAGGCTGGGCCCCAGAGTGCCAAACCCTTCCTCGGGTGTGGGGTGCCGCCCCACTGCAGCAC
Organism: Phoenicopterus ruber ruber; assembly: GCA_009819775.1. Taxonomy (NCBI): domain Eukaryota; kingdom Metazoa; phylum Chordata; class Aves; order Phoenicopteriformes; family Phoenicopteridae; genus Phoenicopterus; species Phoenicopterus ruber. The sequence continues at coordinate 66,078,252 of CM020218.1, read as the reverse complement.
CACCAGCCATAGCGCAGAGCCCAGGGGCCAGAGCCCAGCAGACCCCCTCGGTTAAGACCTCCCTTCCACCTCCAACTGACCATTCTTTTCTCACTCTTCTCTCTTCTTCCCCAGACCCGTGCCGCAGTTCAAATTTTCCACTGAGCAATGCCTGCAGATCCATATGAAGAGATCATTTGCCTGTACGCGCCTGCTTGTTCACGTAAACCTCCCGCCAGACGCAGGAAAAGCACGTGCTTTGTTACCCACTAACCAAAGGGAAAGCGCTCTGCTGCGTCGCCTTCCTTCCCATTAGCGTACCCTTGCCACAGCACAGAAGCGAGAGAAACTCGCATCAAAGACTTAATATCACACGTCCCTGGGGATACTGTTCAAGGTCAGAAGTAACGGCTTCCTTACCCTTTTAGATCTTGACGGAGTTCATCAAAATTTAGTTTTCCCCCACCTTGTCTCAGACTTTCTGAAATGTCATCAACAGTAGTTTTCTTCAATTTAAGTTTGATCATGGCTTTGTTGTAGCCCTAAAACAAAAAGTGAAATTTCGTGTTTTACTTGTCATGAAACGTTAACACTTGATTCCTGATGACTTTTTTGATTACAAAAATCAGCTGGTGTACGCTGTCATTCAGTGTGTTCCAAAAGCCCTGCAAGAATCTGTCTTTTCCTCCACTTTATCCATCTTTTATTTCAGCGTTTAAATGGACAACATACAAATACCTTCGCAGTTAGAGGCAAGGCTTTCAGGGTTCAGTTTGCACTGCAGGTCAGTAGGAACACAGTATTTTGTCCCAGTAAGACACCTTTGGCAGTTACTGACAGTTAAGTGACAGTTTTAAACAATGCTGACAAACCAGGTACAGCTTTCTGCCGTCATTTTGCTTATCTCTCATTCTTCAGTTGCAGGAATGACTTTTTTTAAAAAGTCCTCATCCCAACACAGTAGCACTTTTCATTTTTCCCTGCTCTGTTTCCAAATTTTAAACGCCGAGTTACTGGTCATGCAGAGTATGCATTTAGACGTTTCTGGCCACGGTACAGCACTGCATCCATGCCAGAGTGCAGGCACGTGCACATGGTTTTCCTAAGCTGGGATTCAGGTCAAGCTCTTAACTCTGCATTCAACCACCTTACTGGCGGCTGCCCCCGAGAGCTCCCAACGCATTATTCAAGACTTGCCTCATCTTACTGCCTGAAACAAGGCAATTCTGAATTCTGTGACCAAACCAAACAGCAGTTTAGCTTCATCAGTTCAGTATTTCTCTGTGTACCTAGACAGACAAATCCTACGTCGTATTCAGTAGGTTGATCATTTGACACCAAGCCTCAGATGACTAAAATATGTTGTGATGGAAAGTTTTCATTCATTAATTTACGCTCAGCTGAGATTCATTTATTTTAACTGAGAGATGCGTATTTTCATCAGGTGCTGCCAGCTCTACTTTGTACAGTTTATACAGCGTTTTATGGAGTAAGTTCGGATGCGAGGAATGAGATGTCAAACAAACAAAATGTTACTTTTACCTTTCTGATAAGGTCAGACAGTTCCATTTCTGCCTTCTGTTGTGCCATATCCGATTTGACTTCAGAGTATGTATCATTGATAATGGCCAAAAACATGTTCTGTTCACGAGAGAAATTAAAAAGCCCGCTTAAAAAATTTCCACAAGTCCGAATCCTACTACTCCCATGACCTCCACGTGCAGACCTATACATTAATTTTTTTAAAAGGGGCCAGGAGAAAACGGAGGGCTGTTTAAAAAGCACTAACATCAAGAGCTCGAGATACTGAAATATGATGCACAGCAGTACAACAACTTTTGAACAAGACTGCTGGTTATTAACGTAACTAGAGAATTACTTTCCAGAGAGAGTTCATGCCTACACACAGCAGTGGCAATCTTCTACCTGCAAGGCCAAACTTACACAGATAACAACTGTGAATTAATCTAGGCAACACACAACTGGCAACAAAAAAGCCTGAGGCATCAAGTTAACTATTCATCCTGTAATAACCAGCACAAACACAAGGTTCTTATCTAGTTACAGCTCCGCTTGTATTTCAGACTACAGACAAAACCAGAAAAGCTTAAAATCAGACACTTGGCTTGTATGCCACCAACTCTGAAAAGAGTTCGGTCACTTGTTCAGAACAAAGAGAAAAAATTAGTCTCGCTAACCCTGTGCCAAGCATATAATTTACTTGAGCCATGCTGTGATTACTGAAAGGGTCCTGCGGAACATGGAGTAAACTTGACTGAACTGCAAGCTGGACATTCAAGTCCAGAAAGAAATACTCCATTTACTGGCACGTTCATGCAGAAAGACAACGTTAATGCCTATTTCCTCATGGACTTAAAAAAAAAAAGCTTTAGGAGAACAATCTTCCAATGCTGTACCTTTATGCATTCTTGCCCAACACCAGAGAAGTAAGAGAGAACTTGGCTATTGTCTATTTTCCTTTCAGCTGCCTAATATTAAGAGCTGGGGCTTTCTGCCTATCTTCCCTAACGTAGTTTCCAGGTCTGAGACTGGTCTCAAGGAGCTTACAGCAACATTTCACTCCAGCCAAATTACAGGATGTGCAGATATTAATAAGCACATAAGTTATAGTGAGTATTTTGGATAACCTGCTGTGCCTTCACACTCCAGTGCTTTTCTGCTACCCCTTAGAAAAAAATATTTCTTTCCCTTGCCAGACAGTAGCCTCTGCTCCTCTGGATTTCGTGAGGTGCTTCAAAGGAGCCATGAAACTTGCTTCATGTGCTTCCTCGGCCAGGGTGACCCATACATTATTTTCCAATTGACTTCTGGTCCATCCCACCGAACACATAAGGTTCTCTGTTTCCTTACTAGTGAATAACTAAGATGAAGTCTTCTCCCATCTCCCACAAATAATATCCGAGTGGCATTTCTCCTCATCTCAAAGAATAATAAAAAGCCTCATTAAGTACAAGGGTCATTAAATAACTCTAAAAGTTATGATGATACAGGACTGCTGTACTGTATTGCTTTAAGGTTAATAAAATCCTGCTTTAACGCTTGTCACCTTATCAGATGACTAAAAGACACACAGTTTTGGGAATAATTTCAGGATTTCTTGCTCACATAACAGCTTCCATCTGGTGATATCATCAGAAACAAGACCACTATATATTAATGCTAGTACCAAACTAACTGAAAACTACATCCAGGTAGAAGATACTGGGGCTCTTCACTTATATCAACATAAAAAAAATGAATTTACTTGGTCTCCTAGGTTTCTGAGAGAGAGGTCTCCTCCCTCCACTTTTCTTTATATAAATTATTAGCAAGACTGTAATATGAACCCAATACTAGTATTAACAGAGAGTATACAAACAATGAGTACTCACTCACAGTACACTCACTGAATTTATCTGTCAGACAATCATGCCTATACACTGCCTCTCAGATAAACTGACCTTCTTGTAATGCTGAGTGTCAGAAAGCGTACAGGTAATCTGCACTGGGAAGGTGAGAAAGACAGAGCCCAACTCTGCCCTGCAGAAGGAAGAGAGGATAGAAAAAGAGGCCTTTGCAGGCAAACCTGCGTATCTGAAAGCTGCTGCACTGCTGAGGAATGAGGCTCTTCTAGCAGACAAGCTGTGCGTTGCATGCACGAACTAGGCTGTTGTAAACGCTACCAGCCACTCATCAGAGCACTTGATAAACTAAGAGCCTGTATGGAACTTTACAGCTACTTTTCACCAAAAGATAGGGGCTTGCTGTGTACACCAGCCAGGCACAATTCAGATTTTAGAAATAAAAAATTCTTTATAATAATAATAATAATTATTCTAGAAAAAAAAAGCCAAAATGTGGAGCACTATACGGGAATGACAACAAGCATACAATGCAAATCTATTTTAAATGAGGAAAAAAATGAAAAAGTGTAGTGACCAGCCATGTAAGAGTCAGGCCCCTACGTGGACCCCACACTCACCATTATCAAAAGAAAAGCCTCAAGTAGCAGTTGGAATCAAAGAACAAGAGATGCAAAAATGGTGATTTACATAAGAAAAAAGTGCCGCCTACCCACCCCGCATAAACAAAGGCGTACATACCAAAAGAATGAAGAACATAAAGAACACAAATGTAGTGAAATAAATTGGTCCCAAAATTCGATTAGCTTCTTCAACCTCTGTGAAGTTGAAGTCTCCCAAAATGATGCGGAACTGAGTAAATCTTAAAAAACAAAACAAATCCAGGAGTTGAGAAAAAACACTTTTGGAGCTGTGCAAGAATTCTCAATCTATTTTACCCTAACATCCTGACTCACGGGCAGCAGAGAGGTCTGCACTACTGTAATACTTTATCAGGCACTGCAATAGCCAATTCCTCACTCCCGTCTCTAGGCATAACCAAACTTGCAGATGCCACGCAGACGGAACAAAACTAGGGTGGTTACTTCTGGCTTTTGGTCACAACTGATAACAGGGGCAACAGGAAGCAGAGAAACCCAGTGCTTACCATTGTGAAGCTTTAAGACCTGCTCCCGTCCCTCTCCGATCCCTTCTGCCTCTCACATACGTACAACCCCAACCCTGTCCCTCTAAAGCTGTCTGTACGGCGCCAAGGCTGGAAGAGGCTTGGCACTGCACAGCACCGTCACCAGATTTCAAGTTCCTCTGCTTCTCTGTAAGAAACTTTTTTGCAACGCTCTGCCCCAATGTAAGGGGGCAGGGGAAAATCCGTAACTGAACAGACTGGCAATTACCTCAGAATCAGGTTATGTTGTACCAAATCGATAAAGGAAAAACTGATTAACCACCCTATACTAAGTCCTCTCCTGGATTCCAGCAGATACTTACAAATTTACTAGTTGGCTGTCTAAGATGGACTCCGTTTGTGAGTCAACCAACTACACATACTATCGGGAACAGAGCATTATTACGCATACAAAGTTTCGGTAAGCATTACAAACGTAAGTAAGCATACAATCAAGATGGTTACTGCTTTGTCTAGGAATGTGACCAATTGTTATAAAAACCATGTCACTTCCACCAACCCAAAACTGCCATTTTTAGCTCACTGATCTAACTGTAGTATATTTTTAAGCTCCCAGCAAAGACAGTTTTTAAACTGAAAACGTTATCAAAATATGCATTTGCTACTGAGCTACATCAACAGTGATAACTCTGCAGCTTATCTGTTTAGATGGATGGGCATAGAATTTGTTTGGTCTCTGATGAGGCAACCAAATCCATTTACCAATGTACTGAGAAATTATTTGCATTTTTTTTCTTGTACTTACATGCAGTCCTGGAAAGTGCTGAAGTCATCAATTTGAGTGCCAAAGACAAGATAGGCCAACTGAGCATATGCTAAGAAAATAATAAAAAACATAATAGCAAAGCCAATGACGTCTTTGACACAGCGAGACATGGTAGTGGATAACTGGCTCATCGTTCTGTTGAAGTTAACAAATTTGAAAAGCTGTTAAAAGAAAAAAAAAAAACCAAACAACTATAAAGACAAGGAAGACAACAATTTCTCCAGCCTTTTACACATGAGATGTCTTACTGAATTTGACTGGAGACAAAGTCAGTTAATTTACACTTAGAAATAACATCACTTCCTAAGAACACTGAGCTTTGAAATCTGAAGAAAATTCTGTGAGAACGCCAACATTTTGTTTGGGTGTTGGGTTTTGTTTGTTTGTTTGTTTTCACTCCTCTATTTGGTACCCTGGCTTCAAAGCAGTGTTACTGAAACGCTTCCAAAAGCCTATTGATTTACCTTTATCTTCAACGAAGATGTTAGCTATGAAGTAGTAAAACGCGAGAAAAGACGATCTCACAGCGGACCTTGCCTTGAGCAGGCGGCTGGACTAGAGACTTCCCGAGCTCCCCTCCAACCTGCATTATTCTAATGCTCTGCAGTTTACCATTATTTCTTATAATAAGCCACTTCATTTCTTAAATCATGATGCAAAAATCAGATGCAACTTTGTCTTATAAAACAATAAGAGATTAGCTAACTCGCTTGATAACCTAAGTATCAGTTTGGAGTATCAGAGTGGAAATTCACATATCATTGGTCTTACGTTTTCCCCCATTAGACAGTTTATTAACTAAATGTTCCTCTGCAACTTTTTGCATACAGAGGACAGAAAAATGAGTATGGACATGAAAAAAAGTATCACTAGAAAGGATGCAGTAAAACACAGAGATTAAGTTTAACTAAAGCAACATATATAGTTTTCAAATGAATTGGACTGGCTTTACCAACCCTTCTAATGATTCAGAAGTTTTGAATAGATAAAATGAGCACAGTTAAACCAGGCTAGCAAAAAGCAGTACCCAGTAAGAATTACTGACTTATCAATTCAGGAACAATAAAAACATTTCTTGACGTGTTTGCTGTGACAAAGCACTAGCACTGACTACATCTTCTAGACTTAAACAAAAGGCTGACTAAACCTGTGGCAAGGTTATAATTTTGCTTTTCATCTGCAGGAATTTACCCCTGCGCTCTGACTTTCCAGCGTGACCAATTTTAGGAGAAACACAATTAAACCTCAAATAAATATATCATACGAAACTCAGAATACTGCTTACGTTCTAATGTTAGAAAAATGATGTGTGTCTTGGAGTTACCTTAATCCAGACAAAAAACACAGTGACTGCGGCAATGTTGTTGAACTGCATTTGCCAATATGCCAAAGGCTCAAAATTGGGGAACGAGTTCTGATCTTCCAGCAGCTTCTTCAGGAGCGTATCAACAGTTGATGTCCTATAGATGCTAATTCCTATAGCTACCACGGAGAGCTGAGTACAAAAGAAACATACAGACATACAAAAGGTGATTAGGGTTTTAAAACAACTTGTTTCAGTCATATATGTCAGATAAAGATATGAGGAACTTCATGTTATTTATAGTACTACCATAATGTGAGCTTTAAGTAAAAGCAAAAATATTATTTTCAAGGTCTCCTGGCTAAACTTTCAAACAGGAAAGTAACAGCTAGGGATTGCACAGAACCTAGAATAAATCTGACCACGGATCACTTTAGTACTTAGGGCCAGGCAGTTGCAGGGGCTGGGGGGGCCAGGTTTCACCACCGTTCACTCAGGAATAATTTAAAAGCCCGGTGGCTGCTGTTTCAGATAGGATCCAAACTAGAATTTCTGGACAGATCAGGAAACCTGTTGCACAACAAAACCATTATAGTCCTAGACTACAGACAAATAGCCTGGGAGTAGGGGGATTTAGAAATCTTTTCCTTGCCACAGCTGAAGAACAAGATGACCATGAAGCCTAGTGGGCTCAGAAAAATGAAGCTGTCACAGAGAAAGAAATGTAAGGAAAGAAAGATGACAACTCAAAAACACACAGGTGAAAAAGAGTAAATAGCAGAAAGACAGTTGTAGCCAAAAAGGTACTAGAGTTCCTCCAGAGTACAGCCTGACCAGTACCACCCAGAGCAAGCAACACCAGAGCAGCTGTAGTTTTATCACACAGGTAAGGTTCTTGCTGTGACCTCTGCAAACATGCTTTTATTAGTGTAAGTGAACACTTCACCATGTATACAGAGTTAGAAAGCACGTAATTCTAAATTTAAACAATGTCCCTCAGACAAGGTATAAACACAGAATTTGACCCTTTGTGTTAACTGAACGTTACACTAACACTTCACTGACTGTAACAGCAAAACATCTTATTTCCCCCCTCTGTTAAGTACAACAAACAGCACACAGTTCATGTAAACATCCTCCTAAACGGTCCTTCATTTACAAAGCACTGTGATGCAAGTATGATTTCTCGAGATTACAGATACTAACTTCAAGACTTAAAGCTTTTATTTGTCCAAGCCTGAAGATACAAAACGAGCGTGGGACTGGACCTGTTTCAGCACTGCTGGCTTTGTATACTTTTGGTAAGCACAGCTTGATATAAGTCCAGAGAGAATTTATTACGTAGCTTTAAATTCAAGGCTCAGGTTTTCTGCTACATCAAAGTTACTGATGTGCAACACTGTCCACTTAAGCAAGAAAGCAGCCCTGACAGCTGCCAGCGCTCTACAATTTTGAGACACTTCTTCAAACTTGGTATTAGCTGGGAAGTATTTTAATACCACATTAAATCTCATTGTGGTTCGTTGCAAACATATTCAAACCCCAGTCCCATTCCTCCCAATGCAAATCACTAATTTAAAGTAGATGATTTTCTTACTTGAAAGCCACTGCAATAGTTGGTATCAGATATGTGGAAGAGAAATGAGGGGCAGTTTGTTACCTCCCGTAACGGCTGTGCCCTTATAGACAAAAACTGTGAAAAAGCATACTGGACAAATACTCTCAACCTCTCAACAGGACACAAAGATTGAAACCACCAAAGACAGAACAAGCAAGTCTGAAAAACACACCGACATTACAACACAGACTAAAATCATCTTATTCAGACTGACTAGCCCAATAGTCTGTAATTATCCTTCCTAATGATGGCCCTACCCCTTAAAACCACAACACGAATACTGAGTCATTAATGTCTCCCACAAAGCACATTTCAGAAAGCGATTTTAGCTTTATAATAAAGATTACCTACCACAATGATAAGGATATCAAGGCAATTCCAGAGACTTCTGAAGTAGTGCAGTCTATGAATGTGAATTTCTAAGATCTCTTCCACCATGTAATAAAGAACAAAAAGACAAAATGCCATTTCACAGGCTGCCAGGAAAAAATCGAAAGTGGAGATGTAGTGAATCAGCCTCACTGGCTGAAACTGCCAAGATGTAACAAGGCCTCCAGTTGCTGGAAACTCCACTAACAACCTGCATTTAAAAAAGGCAAGAAAAAAAATTTCATTTACACAGCATCAATGAAAAGCACTACTAAAAGATACATGGTTTTATTTACACAATTATTTAAATAATGGAAACAGGCAAAAGCCCCTATATGATTCAGAGACAGCACTACGTATAACGGAAGGTGTAAACCTGGGCACACTCAATTTTGACTAAAACTCAGAGGATTTCAGAAACAGTAAGAAAACAGAGACAGAAAGACGTGTCTTCGTCTGCATCTGTTTCACGCTGTCTAAACTAAAGACTGATGTTGTATATCCACCTATTTACTTTAATAAACCAACCACTAGAGGAGTCGCCTGCAAACTGCACCCAAACCGTTGTGGCATCAGGAAAGTCAGAACTGCCTCCAGATGATGAGTGCAGCCGCCACGTGGAGTCCCGCTTCTTTGACAGGGAGGCATGCCACTTCGGTTGTCTGTCTCCTTGACACAAAACATACGCTTACCCATGTCCAACCACAGGGGTTGGACTAGATGGCCTTTAAAGGTCCCTTCCAACCCAAACTATTCTATGATTCTATGTCCTCAAAACAAAGCAATCACAAGAAAACCCCAGGTCTACAACCTACACCGTGCAATTCGAACACCGTCATGGTTCTGTTCATACCTGACAACGCAGAACAGGTTGATGTTTGCATTGTATACCGAGAAATCAATGAAAGCTGCTCTGGTCCCTCTGTCCAGCCACAGGTTCTTCTTAAGGCTAGCGATCTGCACAGCTGTCACTTCTCTGGTCCTTGAGAGGTCTTGGTAGTAACCAGCCCCACTGTATGTGGCAATCAAGCCCCAGTGGCTGCTCCCATTCAAATCCTTCTCATTGGTGTACGTCCAACTAGTTCAGAAGTAAGTGAAACAGAGCAGGTTAGTCCTTCCACTTTCAACTTACAATTAACAAAACAAGACACCAGCAAAGCTTGACCAAAAAAACCCCGTACCTATCAGTTACTTAAAGCAGCTTTCATTTAAGAGGTACTTGTAGAAATTTTTGATGCTTGTATCCTGGAGAAAGAGCTTACAAAGTTCCTTTGACTAACGCAACAAAATTAAGATAGAAAGATGGATCACAAGTGTCTTAATTGCAAAAGGAGAACTTATCAATCCACTCACACAGAATTTCTGTCCTCAGGGAAACAAAGAAAACCGGCATTTACACAGTTACTTTCCACCTCCAAAACCCTTTACAGTTCAACTCACACATTGTCCTCCGAGAGAGGCAGTGCTATTCCCATCTTTTAGCCAGGGAAGACAACCGAGTGAAACCCACTGCAGTAATACAATCTGGAATTACACAACCAGTGCTCGTGAGTTGCAGTGCTGCACTCGCACCACAACGTGTCTCCCATGCATAACAGCTACCAACAACACGACGACAGCACCTAAACTCAAGTGGATCAAGAGCACAGTTCTCTCCAAGTTCGGTAAGGTTTCTCCACGAACAGAACTGGCAGCTGCTCTGGATTTACCCGGCTTTAGACAGAACATACAGCAAATGCAGAGTTGCCCCTGCCAAGTGACTTATTGTGGAATTCAGCATAACCCAGGTCAGAAAAAACCCCATACATATGCCTCTACAGGAATACTACGTACGCTGTTCCATTTCGAAGCCCAAAAGGAGCAGTATCTTCATTAGCTACAGAATAGACATCATAGCAGTCTTTGATTTCATCCTTTAAATCTTCAGGTATAGAGCATGAACCATTTCTCACTTTCAGCTGCCGAATGCGAGGCACCCCTAGGAGCAGGTTCTCATAATAAATGAAGCTTTTGTTTTCTGCCATGGTTTTGTTGTTGTACCACATGTCCCAGTAAAGACCATCCAGCAAAGGGCCTTCTGTGAACTGAGGAGGAAGACAGAATTTTAGTTTGCATGTTGCCAGCACTGTTTTTAGAGACCTTCATTCTTTGGGTATGTTAGAATTGCAGCTGATAATTTTTCTGACATTAAGGCAAAGGCCTTACTGTTACCTGTCCTCCAAAGATGCTCCCCAACCTTTCCCTACCCTGCCCCGCTAGCATTACCTACGTTCTAAATGTTCACATATTGAAGGCCTACTTTGTTCCACAGCTTTGACATTGTGCACAAAGAGATCTTCATGCACAACTCCCACCACATTAGAAAAAAGAGCCTGCAGGTTCAATTTACAGTGCATGACAGTGATGAAAGAACAACAGGACAAGCAAATCACAGCAACGGACAGACAAAAATTTGTTTTTAGATTACCTTCCAGAAGTCGTCCATGGTGGACAAAGTTTTGAAATCAGTTTTCTCCATTTTTGATACAGGTGTTTCCAGGAAGAGCTGAGACATAACCCTTGTGTAATAGTACATACTGGAACTCACTGTCCCATAAGTCACTGCAAAAGATTTGGTAAGGAGTGAGAGGTAAAGGGGTGAGGGGGAGAGAAAGGGGGGGAAAAAAAAAGAAGGAAAAAAAAAGAGTACTTTGCTTGCATTGAATACATCAGGTTGTATTTGTATAGATTTTGCACTGAAAAGTTTACGCTTCAGAACAAAACAAGCAGCATTTGTCTGTCAACTGTGATTAAAATACAAAAAGCAGCAAAGAATAGACTGATCAATCAGTTTAAAATACTCAGTTCTCCCTCCCATGCCTCATTCTATTCTTAACGCTTCTACAAAAGCTAACTTCGAGAAAAACAAAGGCAGGATTCAGCAGCCTGAAGAGAGGCTGCTCGTGCCTTTTTCGGTGACTTGTGCTATCCGAGGCATCCACGGAGAGCTGGCACGGATGGCACAAGACCGCAGGAGAACCGTGACCTGCTTGAGCAGACAACGACGGGTCAACCAGGATATCGCAGGGCACTGCGAATGACATCAGCCGCCTACGGTTAGGCAACAAAACTCCACCCAAGGTGTGCAGTGCTTCCAAGAGAATCTCCCCACAGAAAATAAACGATTGCTTGTTGTTACTTTTCCTCACACTGGGCCAAGCACGTGGCCAAGGACCACAGAGCATAAATTATAAAATGACATACAAAGCAAAGATGGCTTGAGAGCAGAGTCTTTGGCACTGCTACTGCTACTGCCTATAAATACTTAAAACCATTTTATGGCTAAAACTCAAGAGTAGCCTGAAAGATTAAGTCTACACTGAACAACCTCCATCAGTTTTGACAATTTTATAAAAATACTTTATCACGGGCAAGAAAATGTATTTTCATTAGCAACCGGAGAACAAGAACTATTTTTAATAGACTTCTGCTGTGGCACACGGAATGTGTCACGTGATTGTACAATACCTGGATTCTCTCTAAATACGTACTCTCAAAAATACAAGAGTACAAGGAATGCCAATAGCATTTAGCTTGCACTGGAAAGCTCCCTCCTCGGGCATGCCAAGCCACAGACCAGTCTGTCCCACAGTTACTGCTTAAGTGTAAAATTAAAAAGGACAGTACTTAAAAAGATACTAATGAGTTAGCAATATCTGTACATATTTAACACACTATACTTTTCCTTTATTCCGTTACCAAAAAATCTTCTTCTATAGCAAAACATACTGTGAACAGCCTGTAGTCAAACTTATCCCACTGACACCAATTTCGCTTGAATTCAAGTCCCTCACTGCTACACCTCTCCTGGTGGTACAGCAGGATACCAGCTACACGCAGTCTTACGCTACTTTGTCCATAAACCTGCACTAAGCACTCTTAAATGACTCAGGAAAGAAAAAACCCATGATATTTAGTATATAACCATGCTTGCAGTACAACAGACCAAAACAGTTGTGTCAACAGTATGAAGTTCAGGGTTTTGTAGTTTTTCAGTAATTTTACTCTGGATCAGCAACGCAGACTCGCTCGCAGAGACAGTCTACCAATGTAGTTTTTGCATTTTTTTTCCCACTCCAGGATTCTCTCTCACAAAAACCAAAAACATCACCTTGTCCTATTGCAACGGATCATAAATGACAACTTAAGTGTCACTGACATTTCAGGCATCTAGAACAGAACTGCCCACACTAAAAATTGGAGGCTTGAAACACATCAGCTTTCCAAAGATATACTAACTTAATGCATACAGATTTTGTTGTTATTCTCCCTAGTAACCAAATAAACCATCTATTTCACAACTCCTCAGTAAGTTTTATTTTGCGTTGTCTTGCTAATTTTTATGCAAATATATGAGTACATCTTGTTTTGACTAGTAACATAAAAAATCCTAGAAATCTTGAAATAGAACTGTATAAAGCCTTCCAGTTCCCAAGGCCAGAAAAGACGACCGCTCTCAGAACCGTTACATTATACCGGCCACCACCATTCGCAGTGCTGTGCGAGGCCTCTGATGAACATCCTGCACTATCTGTGCTCCAGCATCACTAAGGTTCTCCACCCTGAGTGAAGAACAGCTAACTCAGTTCAGGCTCCTTCCTTAAACTCCGTTTGGGTACAGGAATATTGTTGTGTATGAGGCTGGAGATCCATCAAGCTCCTCACTTCTGTGCTATGTCTGTATTTAGTAGAATCTGCTCATGGTATCTTCAGCGTTGATTCAAGAGCGCCTACCTCAAAGCGGTCACCTACTTAAAAGCCAAATGAAAAAAAAAGAAAAAAAACCCCAAACACAAAAAGACTAGGTTGAATGTCACTCTGTTCTGTGTTCTACAGCGTTATGGTATTTCATATGGTATCACAGACAACAAAACAAATGACACACTTAAATCAAGGAAGTCTCCAGCTGTGATCCGCATACACTTGAGTATACATAGGCTGCAGATGTGCTTAAAACATCCAGCATCACGCAAACAGATTATCAGATATTTCTAAGTAGCTAGCATTATCGTTGCCTTTCCAGCTACTATCAAGAACTTTTATTCTTGGAATGATCTGTACATAAGCTTGGTGATAAATTTGAAACTCAGTGATTTAATTTATTTTTTTGTCCTAGATGACTAACTCCTACTTTTCACATTTAACGGTTCTGTTCAGTGATTTCAAAATGCATAGCAGAAGCATTATACCGCAATGCGATACTACATTAAAAAAATGCTCCCTAAAAAAGTATATTAGCATCCTGCTTAAAGATTCAAAACCTGTTAAAACACAGAAAGCTTCAATATTTTCAATCTCAAGCAACAATCCAAGAGCAAAACCAAGAGAAAGATTTAATTCCAAATATTTTGTCTCCACACCTGCCCATTAATTCTCCCACATCACTGAAACCACCTTCATTCTGGAATCACAGATAGCAAGCAGACAGTACAGAACTGGATGCATTAACGGTACTTACGGACGCACAAGACCACAAGGAAAATCATGTACGTAACCAACTCCCGTAAAACACTTTTCAGATATTGCTCTCTGCTGGTGTTGCTTTCTTCCATGAGTCTTGTCCCCCACAGACCTTAAAAGGAAAACATATATAATGATATACACAGATGTCTGATACTAGATACACAAGTGACATAATTAGCCAAGTGGTTTTGAAAGCTTAACCCGTGTCATGTCTGCTGCAGGTTCTTCTATGGATTTTAAACTGATCTAAGTTCAAGCAAGAACAACTTCTTCGGGTTGCCCTTCCAAAGGTGGAACGGGGCCTGAGGCAGTATTAGCTACTCATGAGATACCATAATAATTTAGTAACAGCTCAGCAGAACTCTAACAGAATCTGCTGAAGATTTGCCAGAAGTGCTGTCACTTAAAACCGCGTGGTATGAAAACAGAAAAGTATACAAAGACACTCACAGACAGCCATCCTTCAAGAAAGGGCAGTGTTTTGGGGGTTTTTTTTAAATATGAAAAGCATTGTTAGATGAATGCAAATGCACATTCAGTATTGAATCTTTATTAGTAATCGTAGCTCACTTTCTACCTGAAAGGAGGATACATCAGTCAAACATATTACTAAAGAAAACAAATTGTGACCTTCCTCTCCCAAACAGGCAAAGCAAGTCCAACAGAGACACAGCAGGGATCTCGGTGAGTATCCCTACACGATTTCTGTCCTTGCAGAACAAAGAGTTATCATTGAAACACTAGTAGTGAGTGGCCTAAACGAGCCACCGCCGTCTAAGCTGTCGAACTGGGTGAACTACTCCTGCCTGCTACTGGCTTCAAGATACTATACTTGACATTCTCAAGGAGACAGTGTAACAGAAGTTATTGAACTTTACTTCCAAAAGGGTAATAGAAAAGCGAAAGGATCTTTTAAATGGAGTCACTAAAAGAAACAATTATCTGAGAACAGCAAACAGTTAGTAATCACCATACTTATTTCCTATGCCTAATACAGAGCGGAAAAAAAGCTGGGAGCAGCTGCTGATGCTCAGCCCAGAGCTGCTACCTTCCAGGAACTTCTCTTCATTTAAGCCTAAATATACCAAGGCGATTCGGCCTTAGTTTACAGCAGGAGAGAATGCATATAAAAATAAACATTCACTCTTACAGAACAGTGCCAAACTTCCACCGTTCTCCTTTTCAGGTATTTTCAATGGCCAGCCTTTTAAAACATCTTTTACGTTCCCAGCAGACGGAAATGAAGTAACCTCAAACTCCCTAGGAAAAAATCTTGGATCCGTCAAACATACCACAGTAATTTGAAGTCAAATGGAACAGCAACAAGGGATAGCCAAAACAGGTTATAAAGATGACAACGAAGCGAGAGTTGTTGCTTTGCAGCCACTGCTGCAAGATTCGGACAGACAAAGGGCTAATCTGCCTGCGGCAGAACTCAATTTGCTAACAAAAACATGGGAATACGGAAGCTCTTCCCTCTACCTGCAAATACGAGGTTTATTCAGAAGAAAAAAAAACGTGTCAGATGTTTTTAGAAGCCTTTCAGCTACCACATTTTTTAGTTGTGACCTAACCACAAAGTCAACTAGGAAACCTCTCTAGCAGACACAGCGAGCACTAACAGTCTTACCATTAATCCCTGTTCACACTCCTTAATTAGTTAATTATAACCTTCACTAGTGTCAGCCCCCAAAACAAGAGAGCTTTTTCAAAGCTGTTCTTTAAGGCTAAGGCTGAAAATTTACAGATAAAGACTGCAGCTTTTCTACACAGAATGCCAAATCCTCAGCATTAGGTCATTCTTGAAGACAGAAACAAGAACATTTACAGAGTCGCTAATAATAAAGAACGCAACAAAGTCGGCCTCTAATACAGCACTACGTTGCACTAGCAACCCTCATAATAAAGGCAGGAAAACATTATGGGAGAGAGGAAGAAAAGGCTGGAACAGCCAGTGAGCTGAGCTGGCAAGAGAGCCGAGTCCCGGCTGTCGGCACATTACTCACCAAGAAGAAATGTGGCGAGCAGAAAGGTTTCAAGCTCAAATTCTGTCATATTAGAATATTGTTAGGAGTCAGCAAGGAACAGAAAGTCACATGTGAAGGAAAAAAAAAAAAAACCAACAAAAAAACACCCATAAAAAACCAGCACCAGAGATCACACAATGATCTTTGTGCGAAATGAACTCTGGATGTGCCCGTCAGCTAGCTTGAAGCTTTCATTAGTTTTACTCCCCTTTTTGCCTTATTAGAATATTGGGTTAGATGCATGAACAATAGCGGCGGTAAGTAGTGCTGGATTTAAGCTGACATCTACTGCAAGCACCAAAAACATTTCCTTTCTGGCCTCAATTAATCATTTTCAGTTCATTCCTTATGTGAATTTGCTATTTGTGAACTATTTGACAGAATCTATGTACTCTTTAATTTATCAAACAAATCTGCAACTAACACTTCTCTCATACTCATTCTGTAGCCCAAACGGTTTACCTAAAGAGTATACGAACTCAGAAGAGTTCTCAAAAAATAATGATCAAATGCAAACAAAAAAACAGATGAAATTTCATCTTCCAATAAAAAGTCTAGCTTGTCAGGTAACACAGGAAATTGAAATCTTTCTGTTTACACACATATAAAATGTTGTATATATACACATATACATGTAATATATATAAAATGTATACGTACTTACATATACACATATACCTACATAACCATAAAGCCAAGTTTATATGGTATAACATGCGTATAAAGTAATTCAGATTTACGTAAAAGTCTTACGTTCCGAAAACCCTCAAGCCAAGATACATATCACTAACTAATCTGCCCACAGAGAAATTCAGATGCTGGGGGAAGGAGAGGAAAGTGCCCCTCGGGCAAAGATGCTTCGTCCCAAAACAACAACAAAACACAGCCTCACAATCCTTAGTCAGGTACAATCGGAGCCTGCACTACTTCAACTCAATAAAAACGTCACGGTGCATTCTTCACGAAAGTAACAACTAACGAGTGACTGGAAATGATAGACGATACTTCCATTTAACAGTGACCAAGAAAACCTCTCAAGAAACGCCCCGCGTATGCGCCTTAGGACTGACGCACGTGAGGGCACCGGAGCACTGGGTGAGCAAGTGCAGCTCTGAGGAGTAGGTTACCTTCCCAGCCTGGCTCTGGAAACAGATCTTGCTCTTACCCATCAGAACTTTTGATGACTCTCTCCTTAACAGAGTTGAATAGTCATGCCCTCCTCTCCCCCCAGCAGCTGGGATGCTTGCTGAAGAGATCTGCAAAACTAGAGGGACTAAAACTACTTCACAGAGACTCACGTTAGAATTTGAAAAGAATTCACAAAGAGAAGAACCTAAAATACAGATAGTCTGAAGTAGCTGAGTTTCTATTCACCTGGTAACTCCTGTTACAGTCTCCCTGATGCTTGCAATTACCAAAATCCCATTACCTAAAATCCTCTGTGCAAGCATTTTTATTTCACAATTGACAGCAAGAAAAGCATAAGCTGTCATTCAGTATCCCTCAGTTGATGAGTGGCAACTTGTTTAGCCATGGTAACACTGTCACGTCTGACATCCAAAGGATTATTTGCTCATGTTGAATTCTGTCTAGTGAAACGGAACTTCGTTAAATAAATCTATGCTAACTTTCCTCTAGTCACCTTGAAATAAAACTGAGTACTGAGTTTGCCATTTTCCAGTCTTCAAAGATCTTCACGGCTATCCATGAAATGTCAAAAGAACTGAGTGCTCTTTCCAGTATTAAAACCTCAGTTTTTTAATTTCATGCTTGAAATCAGCCCTTTCGCTACGTAGCCTGCAGCGATCGCACCCTGCAGTACCTCCGCAGCATGGAAGTCGCACCTAGCCACTTACTGTGCCTGTGAATTAATGGCAACAACATTCTCGTGAGATGGCCAGAAAAGGATCTGTCTGCTACAGTAACTTCAGCTACACTTGCCCATAGACACAAAATGTACGCAGGTCAGAAATCAACAGAAACTGTGGATAGTAACCACAGGGATAAACCCACTCCGAACATTCCTAGAACATGAAACCAAGTCTTTTCATTTTATAGCTAAAAATAGAATACTACCAGTGCACACTGACTGTCTCGAACAGCAAGAGGCAGCTTGGTCCACAGCCATTATTGAAAATATTCCTTTTTGCTTTCTTGCACTGCAGGAACGTTTACCTTTGCACCATTCTCCACACAGCACACGTGTGATTAATAGGCTCACATCCAGCAGTGTAAAGAGAACCACACCAGTTGAAAGGATGCGTAACGTTACCACGTCAAAGGTGGTCCTCATCGTTCAGCCTGAAAGCAGAAATTAAAAGTTCAAGCAGTGGACATGCATCAGCTCCCAGACTGGTTATTCTAGCCCGAGATACATTGCTTTTAGGCAGCAGGACAGGCAAGGGATCCATCTGTCAGAGCAGGGCCAGAACGTCTCCTCTGGCAACATCTGCCTGATGCTCAGCTGCACTCATTCTGCTCAGCACAGCATGCAGCTTCACCAAAAGCCAATTCCTCTTGCTTCTGCTACCTGCTCAGCTGAACAAGGTGAAAATACATGAATAGGCTTAAAAACAAAACAAAAAAATATTAGGAAAAAACACACTAAAACTAAGCAACCTTCCACTGCCCAAAACCAACCCTAAGCTGTAGATGCAGATGAACTATTGAATCAATACAGCATTTTACCAAACCTTCATTAGAATGGTATCAGGATGGAGAAAAAAATCTGCCCGATGGACTTTCTTTCCATCTGTGAATACTCTGACCTTGCAGAAATCGTGTTATTAAGCTCTGCCTTCAGGTTCAAAATGGCTCAGAAACCAGCAGCAAAACCAGTCCCAGTGTGGACAATCTGTTTTGAGTATTCCTGCAGAAGCCACGACTGAGATGAAACAGCAGCAACTTACGCTGTTGGTTGTATAGTTATCACAAAGCCACTCTCACACTCACGTCATGTTCAAACACCACTATTTTTCACCACAGTTAAAAGCATATATAGGACATTCCTTCTCAGCAACAACTAGTACGAAGGGAGCAACTAAACAGTCTATTTAGGTATGAATTTTTATAAAAGGACTTCACCTTCTCCATGTGAAGCAGCTCCTTTCCTGGGCATTTATGTATCTCAGCAACAGACTAAACTAAACACACCTTTGCAGACTCCAAACAGAGCAGTCTCAGTTCGTGCATAACACATAATGATCACTGTTTTTTTTCCCTGGTCATTCTGGTGTCTTGTTATGAAGTGACTTAGTTCATTGAACAGTCTCCCAATAAAATCTGCTGTAAAGATAACATGCTCTATTCCATAATCTCTGCAGGTTTGACTTCCATCCAAGCAAAACACTGCAACGATCAAGAGGGGTTTATTTTGGTGCAAGACAGCTGAAGTCAGAGAAATCATTATAGCACATGATTTCTGAACGCACATGAAAATCAAAGTGAACGCATAGAGGACATACAATAGCCTAATTTACAAGTCCCTGCTTAAAAATGAGTTTGTTTTGACACCTCTGCTGATGCTGTGCCAGTCAGTAACAGTACTATCTATCATTTCAGAAAATTCACGTTTTAGAAGAAGAAACTTTATTTTCTAAATATGGTTTACTTTTCCTGGAGCTTTGTAACTACACAGATTTTGCCTGACACTTAAACAAATCCTGTGTTTAAAATCCTCAGGATCTGATGCTGACCTTTCGAGCTTCTCTGAAAAGGAAGCGGGGTTTCTCCCATGTGCTCCCACAACCCTGAATCCAAAGAACTCCCCATCCACCATGTTCTCTGCTGTGTCAAATCAAGCCTGTGCAGGGCCAGCTCAGCACAGAGGTACTGAGGTACGGTTAGAACGACACCCCAAACGCTCACTTGAGGTGCTCCCGCTTGTGCTTCGAACCACGTCCCTGGCCGCCAGCTGCGCGCTAAGAGGCAGCTCTGCACCGTCGAGGGCAGCTCCACGGCGCCGCACGATATTGCGGAAAAGCCAAACGAACAAAACACCCTCCCAACAACCCCACTCTAAGCACGAATGCCGCCCTCACCACCCCTTCCATAGGACAGGGGACGCTGAAAAAGAGAGAAAGACAAGTATTCTGCTCCAACTCTCCAAAGACCTGGTGCTGGGTCAGGAAAGCCACACGCATCCGAAAACCAGTCAGGAGAGCCTCTTGCATCGAAAGCGGCCAGGACTCAGGCGTGGGGCGCAGAGAGCTCTGTGCTCCAGAGGAAAGGAAGGAGAGAGGTGCGTGTGCTGGGGGGGCACCACCAGGGCAGAGATCAGTACGTGGAGGTGGGTGAAGAGGCGGGGACACGGACAGGGGCAAGCACGGACGGACAGACGGGAGAGCGGGACAAGCACGCGGGCAGAGGAACAAGGGGGCAGGTAGCGAAGGGGCGGGTGGAAGAAGAGGCAAAGGGACGACAAAGAACTCGTAGACGCGCTCCCCTCGGCGACAGCCCGCAGGAAAAGGCAGCCGAGCCGCGGGAGCCGAGAGAGACCCGGGGCCCGGCGCGGGCAGGAAGGGCCGGGGCGGGGGGCAGAGGCTCTCACCTCGCAGGCGCCGCGCCAGGCGCTTGGCCCAGGCCGCTCGGCGGGGCGCGGCGCCGTCGGGCGGCACCTGGTGGCGGCTCGGCGCCTCCGCCCCGCCGCGCCCCGCGGGGAGCCGCCGCTGCCGCCGCCCGCCGCCGCCGCTCTGTCCCGCCGCGCCGCTGCCCAACGACGACGAAGCGCCGGCCGCGGGGCTGCCCCACTCCACGTCCATCTCCAGCACCGGCCCTGCCGCCGCCGCCGCCGCCTCCTCTTCGGGCTCGAAGCCCGGGTTGTCCCGGCTCCAGGCCTGCCGCGAGCAGGCGGAGAGCGGCGGCGACGGCGGGCAGGAGCCGGCCCGCGCCGCCTCGCCCAGCCGCTCCAGCTCCAGCTGCTCCCGCCCGCGCCGGCAGCCCCCGCGGCCCGCCATCGGCCCGCCGCCGCCGCCCGGGGCGGGGCGCCGCCGCCACCGCCCCTTCCCCGGACTCTGGCGCCGGCCCAGGAAGCCCGGGGCACGGAGGGAGATGTAGTTGTCCTGCCGCCGAGCGGGAGCGGCGGCCGGCGCCTCCTTCCCTCCCTCCCTCCCTCCGCCCCGTGCCCTCGGGGGGGGCCGAGCGCCTTCCCCCCGCCGCTCCCGAGGCGGGAAGCCCTGGTGCGCCTCTGTGGGAGCGGTGCAGGGGCCGGAGCCGCGTCTTGCAGGCCAGCTCGCCGCTCGCCCTCGGTGAAAGCAGAAGCAGGCCCCGCGGAGGGGTTTTACCCACTGGGTAAATTGCAAGGGAACAGCTATTTCACATACTTTTAAGAAGGAGAGGCATTAAAGCTCCTCACGCAGCCAGCAAGCCCCCACCCCAGCATACAGTAAGGCAGCCCAGAGGTACGGGGTTTTGTGTTTTTATTTAAATCCGGTTACAGCAAAATACAGGCTGGCAGTACAGAGAGCAGCACGCCAGAGAGGTACCGCTCGCTCTGCGCGTCCGGCAGCGTTCGTCCCGCTTCCCCGCGCCTCCGCCGACTGCGTCCCACGAGGCTGGCACGACGTGCGGTGCGGAGGGCTGGCGCTGCGGGCAGCCGAGGGGAGGCCGCCCCAAGCTCCTGCCCCAAACCCCCAAAATGACCACGCGCTCTACATTTACAAACAGTTACCCGAAATGAAGCTGCTCCCCTCCCCCCTCCCCTTAGGTAGGAATTGAAGAAGGGAAAAATTACATTTGTCTCCCTTTAAAGGGTGACTTCGTTATTTTCGATGCTGTGATGATCTCGAGCATCCTCAGCACTCTCCAGCGTTTGATTGCTGTTATCATCAGGGATCTCAGCTGAAACGCGGACCTGTCTCTCCCTGCTTTCCACGCTCTGGTGGCTGTCCCCTCTGACACCAGCCTTGCTGTCATCATCTCCTTCTATCTCGTGGCTGTCAAATTTCTGCCGGCTGTCGTTTTCCATGCTCCGGTCACGCAGCTTGCTGTCGAGCTCACTGCTGTCCTGCCCGTGGCTCTTGTCAGCCCATTCCCCGCTGATGGTGTGCTTCCCCAGGGAAGCAGGATCCTCCCGGGAGAGCCCCGCTTGCTGGCTGTCCGCATCCAGGGCGCTCTCGTCCTCCTCGGTGGCATCGTACACAACGAGCTGTGTTACAGAGCAGAGCAAGAAGGAGACGTTGTCACTCCTGAGGAACTGATCTGTCACCGGGTACTGCTGTACTGCACCAAAGCAAGCTGCGTAGGCTGCGGAGACGCTCAAAGCCTGTGTGATACAGCTCTACTCGGAGACACTGTCGCCTTTTTATGGAGTTACACGAACCTTTCACATTATGAGAAACTCAAGTTTGATCCTGGCCTCAGATTTCATGTGCACAAGTACGTCATGATACTGAAACTTGCAGTATCGCATAGCTTGCAGCAGCAGGCTGCACCCCTGCCTCTGCACGTCGAAAGCCCTCCCCGATTTGGGGTATCCAGAGACAGGAAATACATTCTTACATACTTATGCCTACCTTTCCCCCCACCAATCCTTTTCACAGCTAATTCCCATAACATAACATGTCTATTTTCAAGTTCGCTACCCTTTTTCCAAAAACCTGGGTACAGTTGCTCAGCGCTATTTACCTTTTTTGCAGCTTTGCGGAGTTTGCTAGACTTCACCAGTGCGGCTTTTGCCCGCACCCTGTAGGCCACACTGTCGCCTCTGCCAGCGTTGTCTCCTCGGGTGAAAGGGAAAGGAGGGAAGGGGGCAGTTACTGGAATGTCCGTGGGAAAACTGGTGACAACCTCATCGGATTCATCCGTGTCGTTGGAATCGTTATCGTCGTCGTCATCATCCACATCTTCATGGTTCTTGCTTGACACATCAGGGAAGTGCTGGAAAACATTTATTATCCATCAGGCAAATGAACGTATACAAGACGTGCAGGCTGTTATCTGTCCTCCTCACCCAGGGCTTACGCACTGTTGAGGAACTAAGTGCACGAATTGCTCTGAATTCCCCTCACCCTGCCTGAAGCTTTGTTTTATTTAGGGAGACATGTTACCACAAGAACCACATCTGATTGAAGAAAGCGAGTGCTGCTACACTCCGGCTGCCCTGCAGCACTCAGCTGACATTTTGCTGTTCAAAACACTTACCGGTTGTACTGGGACATCCACGCTTTCTTCTGAAGAGTAAAGAGTCTGAAAACAACAGCAAACTCACTATTAGTGCACCAGGGCGCATACAATATAGAGCTGATCAGCACGCTGACTATTCTTTAAGTGTTTAATCCTAACTTGCAAATCTTGGCATTGAAAGATGTTGTTCTTTCTCTTCCGATTAGCTGCCCGTACCTGCTGAGGTGACGCCAGGTCATTCTGTGGGTGCTGCAGTCTCTCCCAAGACTGAGAATTCACATGGTGGTGGTGATGTCTGTGCGAGTGATGGCCCCTGTGGTCCTTCAAGAGAAAAAAAAAGGCGGTTTTAATCCACAAAGGAGCATACAGGAGCAGGCAAAGCTGCCTGCCTCACAGCCTCTGTTGTCAGGCCGAGGGGACATCTGCAGTGCATACTCCTTTTGTACGGGATGCGTCCTCAGCAATGCATTGCAACGGGAAGAGGACTCAGAACAAGCCGTGATCCCAGATGAATGTCGTACCCAAACACTGGAATACAGATGTGCCTCTCCCACTGGCAGTGCCAGAGCCTGGGGAATTTCAGATCAGTTTCCCCAGCTCATTTTTATTGAGTGAAATTTGGAGTTCTATCTAACGACCATCGTTTCAGCTAATTCTCAGGTTCTTTTCCCAAGCGTGATTTATCTCCCGTATCACGAAGACTCTAAGCTCAATGCAGTAGCTGATTCTCAGAGTAAATACCCGATTTTACATGGGCAGTAGCTGGCAATGGAGTATAAATCAAATAGCTATATAGAAGCCTAATACCATTCACTCGCACCACTCCAAAAATTTGTGGGAAGTGGATTAAAGTGCTCTTCCAACATCAACTATTGTCATCTGATCCACACTAACGAATGTGGGTTATAGTAGTTGTGCCATGCTACAGTCCTTTTCTCTTTTTAACTGACAGCTTACACATTTTTCATTAAGAGGAAGGTTTCCAGTGCTGGTCCTGAGACACAACTATAACAAGCGTCCACAACCAGATACCAGGACATCTAACATGGCAAAAGTCTACTGAATTCAGCAGCTCTCTGCTGTGGCTACCTGAGAAACTGGCTCATACCAGCCAGGTGAGGACATGTTCTGCAAGCAGCTGCAACCATAAATGAAGTATCAGACAATGGGTATTAGAGAAAAACAAAAATCAAAAAGGATTTATTAAAGAAAATTAATAGAAAGACAAAGGGAGCTTACATATTTTTCTTCGGAGCTGGCAGAAATGGCGTGCTGCTTGGATTTACTCACCTTGAAGGGAGAAAAGAGAAAAAGTGTTTGTCGGTATTAATTTCTGGTTAATGTGCAAAGAAAATATGTAAGTGACTGCTAATACACGTTTGTGATTTACTCACTGGCCATGCAGCGGCGATGCTGATAAGGCATAAACACAGAACTGCCACCTTCATTGTGATGTTTTACCTAGAAAATATTTTAGAACATTGAGTCAACAACGTAAAATACCGCAAAAAATGCCATATGCTTTTTCTTTCTCCTGGTGTCCTTCACCATCCTGAGACCGGGTCTCTGCTACGGAATCAATGTGCCCATGCCAATCTTTTTCCTCTGTCCTCCATCACCACCCCACACCCAGCCCATTCTGTAATGACTTGGCAACTCAAAAGCCACAAGAATTTTAAAACTAGATACTGAGAAGTGCTGAGAGTAGCCACACTGAGAGGGCGAGCAGGCTCCTTCTGTCATCTTCTGACTTGCACTGGCAAAAGGAAAAGCTTTGTGAAAAACAAAGTACTATAAAGATCAGCTTAGGTTTATCATCATTCATTTAACATCATTTTGTCAGAAGAGACAGGACAAGACAAGCCCAGCTCAGATTCTCTTTTCAGCTATTTTAAAACCAGTTTTCAGGGTTATTAACTGGAGTCACTGTGAGTAAACTCAGTTTATATGAACATAAACTGCTTTTATTGATAGACCTTTATTTCCACCTGCAGAAGTTTGAACAGAACATCCTGTGTTTCCAGGCAAGAGATGAAGTGAAATATCTGCTCACGTTGCAGTTTTAGCAATTTGATAAATGAGTGATGCCTGATGAAATTAGTTGAGTGCTGAGCTACAGTAAATTTTGGTGCTGACAGACCAATTCCCAGGATAAGCAACATCCCTGAGAAACTAAACCGGTTTACTGATGAACAAGAGGCATTTACAACTTTAGTAAATCATAGCAGGAAAGAAAGGCTACTACAGGCACATTTAAAATACGTTAGTAAGGCTGGCCCTGAGACAGGACACTCTAATAGAGGAATTGCAATTTCCAGAGTTAGACAGAGAAGGGTGCGTGTCCTGTGCGTTCGGTAGCGTGCAGCAGAACCTGCAAGCCTGCCAGAAGTAGGGATACTGCCCGACGGTGGCTACACAAGGGAGGAAGCTTTCTGTGTTCAAGTACCAGCTTCGAGTTTCCAGCACTTGATTCAGTGGCAGAGTTTTCGGTAACCTCCTCCCGACATCTATCAGCACACAGATTTTAACTGGTGATTGCGTATAGTACCTTGCATTGCTAAAGCAACCTTGCTCCCATAAAAGCAGACCTTTTTCCACAGAGAAACATCAAATGTCCCATTCCAGTGAAGCAGTTTTCAAAGATCTCCTGTCCAACGCTTCCTTGACTAGAGCTGCAGACAGAACAGCACATGTCAGGTAAAAAAAAGGCAAAAAATTACCTTTCTGGTGCTGGAGGAGTCAGCTGCGACGAGAGCCCTCTTAGTGATCCCAGCAGCAGCTCCAGCCAGTTGGCGCCCAGTAGCTCTGGCTTTCTCCCCTCGTCCCCTGACTGCCTGACATCTCCGACCTCGGGGAATTTAAACCCTGTCCCAGGCACAGCCACCAATCCCCGTGTGGCGGAAAAAGATGAGGTCATGAGGCTCCTGGCCACCGTCCTGCCCACGTTCTCCTACACTTCCCCTTTGGCTTTGTGGCTTCTGGAGCAAACAAAAGCTACTCTATGGTTAAAACATTACTTATGGGCAAGATCATTAACCAGCAGGTCTGTTGAATGCACAGCGTTTGGTATCGTGTAGGAGGACTTCAGGGCACATCTGTCCTCCTTTTGCAAAAAGGCAGAGCCCAGTTTCCCAGAAACCTTTCCTGCCCTGTTCTGTAGGGGGTAGGAATGTGTAATGTGTGCAGCAAGAAGGAGACCCGAACGTAAAACTCCCCGAAAAGGTGTTAACGCTTCCACAAAGTTGTAGATTTTCTCTCCAGGGTATACAGGTTGCAATGGGAATCACAAAGACAGGGCACAGAATACGGCTTTTTGCCCTTTTGGTCTGAACTGGGTCAAAAAAAGAGTAATATTAGGGTGTCTCAATAGGCGTTCTGCATCCCGAAACTTGCTTGGAAAGGTATACAAGAGCCACTGATAGTCTAATTAAAAAAGGTTGGTGCACCATCGTGAGAAATTCTCACTCCTTTTCTATTCATTTGTATCCCCTCTGGGTCCTTTCTAGTTTCATTCGCTCTCTCAGGTGGTTCGGTTGAGTCACCTGCTACAGCTGTCTGCTGCACCAGACCTGCTCCACGGACCAGATTCCAGATATTTTTCTAGCTGAAAAAAAGGGAAAAAAAAAAAAAAGAAAGCAGCTACAACTCCAATATGAGGAGTACCATGACTAGCATTGGGAAGCAAAGGACATCACGGGATGAAATTCCACGTCTGCTACAGAGCATTGCATCTGCCCTGCTGATGGGCGACAGATCTGTTCTGGCAGCGCCTCGCTTGGGCAGATTCTGCCTCATCTGTGATGTGCTCTAAGACTTTCAGACCTTCTTCCATTAGATGTTTCTTTAAAATGACAATGAAGTGTCATTCAAACACAGGAAAACATTCCAAGCAGCCCTTTTAGAAGCCAGAATATTCGTAACTGTTTCAAAGCGGTTATCTTTCTCCTTATTTCTGATACCCAGCTAGTGTTTGATGTGTTCTTAGTCAAGCAGCAACGAAACAGACACCTTGTTGTCCCGGCCCATGCTACCAATTATCCCGTGCTTACTAACACTTCTGTGGCATGTTTAGAAACACCATGAGAAACGTACTCCAGTTAGCTCAGCAGCTGCCCGCCACATCATCACATGGACCTATCTAATTATATTTTAGAGCTGAGATCAGCAACAGTTAGCAGTTTAACTTAGTCTGCTTAATAGAGTATTCTAATATCCAAGGAGGAGAATTGGATAAAAAGACAGTATATCATTAATAGTTCCGCGTGTCCATAAACCCATGTATGCATCCACCTGAATGAGGACTATCCTAGCTTTTATTTTTGGAGCTATGTGACCATTATTACTTACTAACTCAGGAAAGACTTTTCAAGTAAAAAAGCCTTCAGTCACTAGGATTTCAGCAGTGTGACCGTCCGCAGATTTAGATGGCTTGTATCATCTCCCATCGTATCTGCAGCTCAGTGCTTCTGGAAACCAGACAGTTTACTGAAGCCCTCGAGTGCACATGCAGGACTCGAGCTGTAGGTGGGCGCTGTTTAGAAGTTTTGGCTTGAGCATTGTGTAGTAGCTGGTACACCCAGATTACAAGACATCACTATTACTTAGCAACTAGGACTGCTTCAAAAGCGCTGTTGTTGACACCAGGGAACCCCAAACCAGGCCCTTAGATAGCTGAGTACCTTTGATCCCAAACACCGATACAAACGAGCAGAGCAACTTGCAGCTCCCATGACTGGTAAGAAAAATCTGCTTCCATCTGACACAGTGAGAACCTGAGACACAGAGAAGCTTGGTGGCTCGCACCACCAAACGTGGGACTGGGTATATTGCATCCTGTTCTCCTGTCCTACCCACCCATACACTGGGTCAAATTTTGAGCCTGCAAAAACCTACTTTCTTTACCAACCATTCATCAAGAGACGGGGAGCTGAGTAACATTATACTGAAAAATCCCCTAGAGCTGTTGTCTGGCCAAAACAAGAACCTTCCAGCACATGCAATCTGCATAATGGCATATTACTCTCTATCAGACTTTCAGGAAAATACATATTATGCCAGGACTTGTAAACAACCTGTTTCACCAAGCTCAGCAGCAGTTATCAGTCATGCTGATGGAGAAGCCCAGAGCCATTAGAAACAGAGTCTTCCTGCAGTTTGTTAAAGATCTCCCTGTACAGGTCAATTATCACTGTGGCTTTTCAAGGCAAATATTTTGCGAGTACCTGGAACACTTGTCTCCCAGCAGAGACGCTATGTGACCCCCAGAGAATTGTTTCTGGCAAGCAACTGATATTTCCAGTGTGCTGGGAGATGGCAGCATTTCTGAGTACCGTTGCCAAAGCTATATGGTTGATTTTCTAAGAGCTGAGGAACAACAGTGATGTTTTGCAGTAATCCAGAAGCAGGATGTGAAGCGACAGTTATTACTAAATGGCTTCATTTTATGCAAGATCAGCCAGTACAGAGCTGTAGTAAATTTAGCACTTTGTCTCATGCCCGTCATTATGTGGTTATTCATCCTGTAAATCATTTCGTCTAGCTGAGAAATCCTTTGCCTTGGTAGGAGGTAGTGCTTTCTCGTCCTCTCAGAGATAAGGAACAAGCAGGGCAGACAGGGGGGAAACTTTCACCATTTTCACTTCCCGCATTAAAATGCCTAACTCTGGCGAGAGCACTTGGCTGGCGGAGGCCCAGCAGAAGCAACCTGCTTGAACTGGCACAGCTGGGAGGGTACGTGATTTCAGCTTCCCAGAGCTGTCAGGGTCCGTGCAGAGCATGGCCCTGACGGGCTGTAATTTGTTGCATGTAGGTGACATTTTCTACTTAGGCTGCGTTAGGAACGTGTGGTTAGGCTGCCGTTTCGTGTCGTCGAGAAGCGCTATCAGTGCCTCCCTGCGCAACCTCCGACACGTACCTAAGATCCTGAGCTGAGCTATCAGCGTGATGCCTGGCGATATCTCTGGCCGGCGTGGGAAATCCCAGCTTGCCTGCAGTGACCTGTAATGACGAGTCTCTCAGGAGAGCTGGCTTTTGTTTAGGTTTGTTCGCCAAAAAACAATTCTTGGGGGAGACCAGAGCAGC
Source organism: Phoenicopterus ruber ruber (assembly GCA_009819775.1). NCBI lineage: Eukaryota > Metazoa > Chordata > Aves > Phoenicopteriformes > Phoenicopteridae > Phoenicopterus > Phoenicopterus ruber. The sequence goes on along the minus strand of CM020218.1, from coordinate 66,048,937 downwards.
ATCTTCTGAGTGGCAAAGACTAAAACTGGGAGAGAGAGATTAATTTCTTTAGCAGCGTGAAGAATGCTATCAAGTGAAACCCCCAAGAAACTCCAGCTTGGCAGCGCTCTCGTAAACAACTGTTTTGCAGCTAGAACGTCCCAAAGAAAAGCAGACTTAGGAAACAGTGGTTTCTGTGAAAAACAGATGAAACCCCAAACTTTCTTGCATTGCTACTATAAAATACTCCTGAAAAGTACCTTGGAAACTGAGCATGTCAGCCAACCTAATATATCCCCCAAAGCCCTTGAATTTTCCCAAAGCTTCAAAAGTGGGGAAAAGCTTACATTTAACAGTTGGTAGGCTTCAAAAATCCTTCTGCCTCTTAAATGGACTACACAGACCGCCACGGCGTTTTTGTCCGGGCCTAGGAGAGTACTCAGTATGCAGAAGGGATACAGGCGTCAGATCTGCAGCAGAGATTTGCTCCTTGCACGTGCGAGCGGGCAGCCCGATAACGCAGGCTGTGCAGCACCACTGCCGAGCTTGTGCTTTGCACCACTGAGAGCGTTCCCAAAGCAGAGCAGCAATCAAACGAGCAGCAATCAAACAAGCAGCAGCAAGTTTCTCCCAAGCAAAACCCCTTGTGTAGTGATGGGGCAGTTCAGAACAACGTGGGGGCCGTGACCTTCCAGTCTCCCTGCCACTTCTGATGTGCAGTGCAGCTCAGACGACTAGTTGGCAAGGTGAGCTCTGTTTAACCCTTACTCAAGCAATACAGAGCGTTACGGTTTCCTACTTCCCCAGCGTTGGCCCTAGCCGTTCCCGGGGATGTTGCAGAACTAGGCACACCACTGACCTAGAGCTGTAGTAGGTGATTAATCAGGACAGGACAGAGACTTTCTGGGAAACAACCCCACTGTAAGTGGGCAGCGTGTTAGAAAGCGCCAGGGTTTGACAGAGAGCATATTCTTACGGTCTGTCCTTATCTCCCTCTGCATAGAGAGCCCACTCGCTGGTTTCCTCTGACTTCTGAGACTAGTTGCTACCTGTTCGCATTTGCGAATGCCTTTTTAGGAGCAGCTTCGGAAACTGAACAAAAAAATAAATATTTGAGAAACTGCCATACAGCTGTGGCCCACAAATCCTGGAGGCTGAACAGCCTCAGTCACATCCCAGCTTTCAGGGAGCCGAGAGGCTGCTCTTACTACAGCATAAATACAGACCAGCTGTCTGTAGCTTCCTAAAATGGAGCCCTGCTGATGTCTCCTCCCTTGACTTTTAAAGCCAGCTAGAAAAAAATAATTTTTCCGGATCTTTTTTTCCCTGTTGAAATTCATGTATTTTAATACTGAAGTCAGTGGAGCAGCAGCAGCAGGAATTAAACCAGCACAGAAACATTACGTTATTTTCAAGTCATCATAGTTACCAGCGTGAAGAACAAAACACCAGATACTCCAGTGCCGGCTTTGTGGCTGTGTTTCAGCTCTGAATTGAAAGAAAAAGAATTACGTTTGTTTCAGGTGGAGAATTTAATAAACACAATAATAGTCTGAACTACTATTAGAAATAAAAGCAACCAGTGAAAGCATATATGGTGTACATAATTTTTTTCATGGCTGTGCCGTTTTGTGATGTGTGTAACCCTCAAAAAGCAATTGTTTGAGAGCAGGAGAATGAGACTTTCCGCATCCCAATGGGAGCTGAGCTCAGTCTGCTCTCTTAAGATGCTGGCTCTGAAGCCTGAACGCTGCTGCAGAGATAGCGCTCCAGGGTGAAGGAAAGCATGGAGGGTGCATGTGCTTAACCCCTCTATATGCTCACAATAAAGTAACCATCAGCCTGCCAGCTCAGGCCTCGCAGTCTGAGTACTGAGGGGAATTTAATGGTAGGAAATAGCTTCACAGAAGAGTGCTCTACGGACAAGCATTGCAAAAACTTTATGACAAGCTGTTTCCCTCTCTCTCACCCCCGTCACCTCAGTTCCCCATTTCCTACCCTACTGCAAAATTTTCTCCTCCTAATAAGAAAGGACACTAATGGAAACGTCTGAATATGCAGAATGGGTATGGAAAGAACAGCATCTTCTTGCTCCGCATTGTGAAACTGTTGGAAAGTCACAAGATGTCCATTCCACCTAGTGCAGGAACTTTTGGCAGGGCACCACAGGAACAATACTGCACACCCAGCACCCTTCCACTCACATCTTCACTGAGCTTCACTGGAAAAGCACGAGCAGCCATCCCCTCGCTGCCAGAAATGCAAGAAGCAGAACAGATTACAGCACAGCACAACAGAGGTGGACAGGGAAGATGATGGGCCAGCTCCTCCTCCGCAGTCACCAGCACGCTGCTTCTGTGCGTAACTGAGACCGGCACTGCAGTCCTATACTGCACAACGGAGGACGAGTCCTAGCTGTGCCCTCAGAATCCCTATCACGCAGCAGCCTCGATTTTTGCATGCCACATATGCCACGTTGAGCTCGCATCACGCTTCCACACACACCACCGCAAGGCTCGCCGCACGAGGAGCAGAGAGCCCAGAAAAGGTTGCTACCAATCCCAGAGACAAACCTTTTAGGAGGCACGCTGTCTGAGTGCCTCCTGGAAGGAGCCGGAGCAAAACAGATAATTTGGAGAGGTGCCGGGCATTACGCAACACAGGCTCGCAGCCTGCATGTCTGTGGTTATCTGTACACAAGACCTCTTGTCTGCAGCCTGCCCCGACTTCTCTATCTCCAGAAGGTCTGGGGAAGGTGAAGTGTGCGCTGTACAAGCACTGCAGGACTGCTAGGACAGGTTGTGACCCTGCCGGTGAACCTGACCTCAGACCCAGGCTGGACTACACACCAGAAACCCTTCGGATTTTACGTGGTTTCAGGTTTTACTGTGAGCAGTTTCCTTAACTGTCAGCCCAGGGCTGCTGTGGTCTGAGGTGGGACGGATGCAGAACTGAGTCAGTGTGAAAGCAAACATCTCCCGCGCGCCGCGCGCCAGGGTGTGGAGCCCCTGCCCGTGGAGTGGGAGGAAAAACCCATCTGTGGGCCTGATGAAAGGGAAATTAAAGAGTTGGGGACGGGATTTGGGGAGGAAGTAGTTTGGCCGAGGAGCTGATCTGATTTTGTGGGGGAACCAAAAACCAGCAGGCTAAGGTCAAGGCCTCTGCCGTCCCGACTGAGTCGCGGAGAGAGTCTCTGCAGCTTGCTCAAGCTCACGGTGATGAGGCTGTTCTCCCTTGATGCCCATCCAGGTGGGAGCTCTGCAGGAACCAGGCTTCTCTACGGCAATGGGACATTTTGGTTTTGACTTGGAAAGCCAGGACACTTCCTGCGTGTCAGGATACTTCATCTTAATTGGCACTGGGGTAGTGACCTCTTGTACAGCAAGCAATCGGTGAGAACGTCACTCACACCCAGCAATTTCTCCTTGTGTTCTGTGTATTAAAATTATATTCATCCTTTCAATTTTTAAAAATTGGTGGGTTTTTTTGATGGAATGGGAAGTAGTAACTCATACCTGACAGGTATTACCATCAGCAAGTCAAGAGAGATGTTAATTTTCCCAAGTGTATAGTTTTTTCAAGTAAATAGGATAAATTAATACACTGAATGGTTCAGATGATGGGAAATACAAGTGTCTGGAAAAAGTAAAAAGGTTTCTTTTCATTAGAACAGTACCTTTTTTTTTTTTTCCCCCTTCCTCTCTTGTTCAGCCAGTTTTCTTTTTCTTCCCTGCCTCCCTTTCAGCAGGACTGGAACGCAAAAATATTTTGTTTTATCAAGTACCTGTGTACTCTCTGCTGAACTGGCAGTTCACATACGCGGGGCAGGTGCCCTTACTCCCCAGATTTGTCACCTCCTGGGCTGGCCGGTCCCTGACCCTGCCCAGCGCTGAGGACCGGGAGCCCGGCAGCCTGCGACGCGGGGGAACTGCGCAGAGGCTCACCGAGCTCGGCTAGCCGGGACGGACAGCCTGCCAGGTACGGGAACACGGCAGCACGCTTTTGGCAAGCCCCTGCTCTCCTCCCTTGCTTACCAGCTCTCTTTGGAAGGGAGGTGCTTTTTTGGAAATACACAGTTGAAAGATAATCACATCCAGATTTAGGAAATAACATTTTGCACATAATTCGTACTGGCTACCTAGGCAGATTATTGGTTAAGCTTGTAGCTATAAATTTGGCAGAATAAATGGCAAACTGTGGTTGGCATATGGATGCGAAGCAGGAAGCAAACTGCAGCTATACATTAACTAGAGGAAAGGAAAGCCTAAGAAACTGGATTAATCAGCAGGCTCTGAAGCAAACAATAAGAAGGGGCAGCTGATGTGGCAACTAAGTCTCGAGAAGCGTATGCAGCATCAGGGCTCTTTGCATTAGGAAAAACATTACCAGTAAATAAATAACAAGCCAGGACTGCTGTTTGCTCACTGAGTCTTGTTTATCACAAAGAAGTCAAATGACTTCTCCTCACCCATGGAAAATGTGAACACAGAGGATGACAAGCAATTTTGGGAAGCAACATCCGTTCTGTATGGAGAAACTTGATCTGCTATACCCAAAATAACTGATGTTGAAACACAGCCTAATTCTCATCTAAGCAATTGATTAGACAAACCGAGGAAGCACAACCGCCTGTTGGAGCTGCGTTGGTCTCACCTCAGGCAGCAAGGCAGTAACGCGGGCTGAGCTGGGCTGGAAATCGCAGACGTGAGGCAGGTTGTCAATGGATAACTGTGCCCTCAGCAGGCTGCTGAAAAGCAATCACCATGCCACCCCGTCCCTGAAGGAAGCACTACCGAAATTCTGGCACCTGTACCTTCATTGGCACCAACACAGTCGCAGCCCATGGAAATCTGTTCGTCTGAGCCCTGCGGGACCACGCTGCCACCCGCATCCCTGATGCTTCCTACTCCTGCACCACCCTAACAGCTCGGGCAACCGCGTATCAACTCAGCTACGCTACCCGGGCTCCCCGGGTGGGCCAAACAGAGGAAAAGAAATAGCGTGGCAGCTACAGCAAAAACCAGAGCTGGCTGCAGGTCAGTATTCAGCCAGCAAAGCCGCTTAGATAAATGGCCTCTGGAGAACGGGTTCTTCTGTATTGACCTTTTGCAAAAACAAGCTGACTTCCCCCGGGACAGGCTTCAGTACGGAGAGACACCTCAGTGTTTGCCTCCATGCGCAGAGTGGCTAGAATTTTACTCATTGAAAACTGGAGGCATGATTGCGTCCCAGGCTGAAAGTCTGATCAGAGCAGGCTTCCCGCAGCCCTGCTTCGCTTTGGCTCAGCCACAGCGATACACACGCTCACAGAGATGCGCATGTATGCTAACATACATACACACATATAGTTAATATTTTAAATTCCACTTTCTGGACTAAATGAAATTCTGGAGTTGAGTCACATGGAAGTTACACAAAAACCCCAAAAATAACAGCAAAAGAGGGCGCTGGACCATGCTCCAGTTGTACGCAATGGTGCAAGTCCCAGCGAGACAAGCCCGAGCCCCCTGTTTCAGGCTTGAGTAAAGATGGGAAGAGGAGGGCTTCATTTCAACAGGTATTCACGGCCGTGGATATCTCCTTTGCCTCTGCCCCAGGCAAAGCGGCCAGGCTGGCGCACTGGGCATTTTTAGGTATGCCTTCCAGCCTTTCAGATGGGTTGATTCCACCGTCCTGCCTCTTCACTAGGTGGCTGCTATCCTGAGAGGGATCAGTTTATCACAGCAACGGTCCCATTTGACACGGATTCCCACAAGAGGAGATGCAGGACCGGGTCTCAGAGCAAGGGAGAGAGGAGGTGGGCTGCCCAGGGAACACTCACGGTGGCTCTTTTTGGCCAGTGCCGTGAGTGTCATTGCTGGGATGAAACACTGCTGCTTTTACAGTTACGTCCCAAAGCACTCTCTCTGGCTCGTCTGGGGTCTAAAGATGATAGGAATAATGTAGAGTTTCCAATTAGAACTGTCTAAAAGAACAGTAGCATCAAAATATTAAGCAATACAAACTACCACGGCAAGATTTTTTTTTTTTGGAAGTAGCCTTTCATTTAACTGCGTGCCTACCATACCTGCCCTTCCCACCCTGATGTTATAGCATGTGACTTAAATAATTTTCAGCAAAATTAATATTCATTATGGCTCTGATCTTGCAAAGCTGCTGTATGGGCACAAGCTTGTCCTTATTGATCATGCAGTTATCGGGTCCCAGGTAAGGACTAATAAATAAATTTTGAAAAGGAGGCAACTGTAAGACTTGATGCAATAATAATCTGCCCGTTGTTTATCAGCTCCTGGCTCGATACTGCCTATGCCTCAGACAAGGCATAGATGCCCGAGAAATGCTAAAAATTTCACTCTGACGTCACAATTATGCTAGCATTTCTCTTAGTGCGCTGATTTCCCATCATCATGGAGATGGAAAGCAGAGAACAACATGGAGGCAGAATAGCAAAAACAAAAAATTAACCTGGCCAAGTAATTGCCTTTCCGGCTGTAGGTTTTACATATCTTTAACACAAAGTCTTCCCCATAGCCTTCAGTGGAAAACAGCTGTGTTCACACGTACACAGATTGCACGTTGGAGGCAGGCAAAGAGGGCGGCATTTTTTATTACGTGGGCTACACAGACACTGCAAATTGAAGCTTAAGAAAGCAGAGCTGCTCCTGTTTCACCGTGATATGGCCTGCTGACAATTAGCCTGTCTGCTTGGGCTGCTCCGCTTCCCTGTCCCATCCCCCCTAAGCATCTTCTACTTTGACCCTCTGCACAAAGCAGACTGAAGGACCGACTCCAGTACGACTGAGCCCAGCAGCTTGCATTTGGCCAAATGCTGCCATGCAGCACATTTGCTGCAAGGATTTCTTTTGTTAGTGATAACGCTGGCAAATGGCTCACTTCTAAGATCGCGCACCTTTATTTACTGCATTCTTTTGGCTCAATTTACCTTTTGTAATCACATATTAGGCACCTTAGTGCATTTTCTTAGCCTTCAGTTAAGAGGTGGCTGGCTGGCTACCCATGCTGTATTTTTAAAGGAACATAACCTCTGATTTTCATTAACATTTTGAAGATACCATACCTTAAACAATATGCAATGCTCTGGTAACAGTCTTGCTAGCACTCTCATTTGCTCATCCCCGGTTATTCCTCCTGAATTGGTGTTATTCTCTGTTAAAGCCACCTTCCGTAAAAATCATTGATGAGTGCTAGCTACACCACCCATCCGTAACTCTAAGAATTAAATTATGCACAGGCTTCCCCATTGTTCTTTTGCGGGCAAGAGATTATTCATGCCATTTACACAGTTCAACCATGTATAAACATAGCAGCCTGGCTCACAATTATCAGTTGTATTCCAGCCCCTCCAGTACTGGTATTAACACGTTATATTCTGGTTTTACCAGAGACAACCCAGATGGCAATGCCAGTGAGGTTTTTCCAGCACCCTTCTGCTCACAGCTGAGAAAGCCTCCCCAGAGCGCTGGCTTCTCACTCTGCCCCGGTTTCAGACTTCGCTGCCCAAGAAGTCCGTGTTTTACTGTACGGCGAGCAGGTCTGTGCGCTCGAGGGCAACGCGAGCTCCCCCAACTCCATTAGGCTGCGTGCACATCTCCTGCCTTCCCGGGAAGAACGCTTCTCCGCTCAGCGATCAGCTCTGAAAGACAGCAAGTTGGTCAAAGTAGCTGAGCCTCTGATGGAAAAGGGATTGGAAACACACCGGTAGTAAAAAAAGCTAGAGATTAGTTCTGGAAGAGACCAGTCACAGTATCTCTCCATTCCTCCCAATGCAATACAACCTCCCTGTTGTCCACTCCCTGTTATCCCACTCCAACCTTTTATCATAGGAATCCAGAGGAATCCCTTTTCTGGATTCGATGGAACTAAAGCAGAAGCGTGGGTGAAGTCCCAAAGCGGAGGATCCTTCCTGCCTGACACCTGTTCGGCATCCCTGCACGTAGGAAGCAACGCCGCGGCGTGCCGGGTTGCTCGGCATGGCGTAACCCAATGGCTCTGCGCGAGGTGCCCGCCTCGTCGGGGTCTCACCCACGTACACGCTCCCCCTCGGTGAGTGCCCGGTAGGGTCAGCATCTGTCGTGCTGGGTCTGCCAACACGTCTGTGCTTTGGCATCGCGCAGGGCCTCTGCCCAGAAGGAGCAGTCCTTCGTGCAGGTTATTCAGCTATTACTCTCCAGGAAACCTCTTCATCTGCGCAGGCCCCGCTCTAATGAGCGGCAAGGCGGAAATTAGGCTCTCCAATGAAAACAGGTATTGGTTTATTTGTTTGGGTTTTTTATTTCAACATAGTAATCTCCTTACGGAACGTTCTAGGAAAGCACAAGAGAAACGTTTCTTCTGTGAAATGTAATTAACATAGTTTTCTTCCTGTTGCAAAGTATAATCGCAAATATAAACCAAAGCACAAGAATGGGGTTATTTTGGGCTATGGTTTGTGCATTTCAAAATACTGTGACGAGTTTGGTTTGTCAAGCTGAAGACAGGGCAGACGTCTCTCTCCCTTCCTGTTTAAGCCAGTGGTCTGGGAAGGGCTGCCGTAACCTATAATGACGGTTGGCTCGCCGAAAGCAACTTGTTTCCCCCGATCTATAAATGCAGTTTTCCAAAGATTGAACATATGCCACAACATGCATGTGCTTTGTGATCCTGTTTGACGTGGAAAAGCCCAATCTGATCTCAAGTCGTATTAAAACTTACATAGAAATACTCAGTTCTGACAAACCTGATACATATACCCTTTCTCATACGCAGCTCACACAAAGATGTGGAATATTCCTTCCAAGTCAACGAAGTGAGTCAAACTTTCCTCTGCAAAAGCATTTCCTAACTGTGGAAGAGCTTGACCAAACATGGGACCGTTGTCACGTTTCACTGTGTATTTGCAATTGCTCTTGAGGTGGCAAAGCATTTAAACAGGGACACAGCCGAGCCCCAGGAGCTGTTGAGAGACGTAAAGCGGAGCGCAGCACGACGTGGCTGCACGGTCGCAGCCTAGGAAGGCAGTGGTGAGGCACCTCCTGGCCAGAGGTCATTTTACCCAGATGGGTAATTCCCTGCAATGTGTCCCCACATGCAAAAACATATAATCCAAGACGGAACCAGAGGACTGAAATAACAAACGGTTTACTTTCCCCTGCTCTCCAAACAAGGTCAATCATTAAATAAAAATGAAAAATTACATTCTGTCAGTGGAAAGGCTTGCTAGCGTAAGTAGGTATAACACACTTACTGAACTTGTTTGGATCTGGGCTCAGTAGTCATTACTATAAATCTTTCTGAGCCAACGTACCTTAAAAAAGTTATCATCAACCACTTCCTACCTTATTTTCCTGTCACTGCAGGAATTTACAAGTAAATACTCTGGCCTCCATCCATAAGAAAAGACACTGCAGCACAAGTGGCAAGGCTGAATAACCCACTGGGCAGAAGCAGGCAACAGCATCGCACAAGCAAGCTCCTCGCGTTGTACGTGGCTCGGGTAAACTGAGGCAAAGCTGGTCTGGCAGGGACCACGCGGCAGCAATACCCCCGTGCCCAAAAGCTGCTCTCCCCTGCCACTTGGACACAGGAGTGCACCGCTGTGGCGGTCTCCTCCCTCTGCAGAGCCTGTCCGGCCGTCCTCCTGGGCCGCCAGGGCCCGGGGGCTCCGGGCAGACTTGCGCTTCTCGGCAAGAAACTTGTTGCCGCTGAAGGCTCAACATCACCTCCACTGCCCAGGGAGGTGGCAAAGCGACCTAGGGACATCGCGGGGTGCTTCTCCCAACGGTCAAGGCGTGTGTCAGAAGGCTATAGGAGCACACAGGACTAAACAAAACCAGTATATGCACGTAGCATATTTTAAAAATTAATTTTCTAGATATCAGAAGATGTCTAGATACCCATCAGAAGGTATCCCCATCCTACCTGGAAGGTGTCCATTAAGATCTAAACCACATTTTCCAAAACAGGAGGAGCAACACAGGAAAAAGAAGGGAAGGTGAAAAGGAGACTAAGTATTTTGATTTCCAGGTAATTGCACAAAGACCGCTGCACAAAACCTGAAGAGCTTCTAGAATCAAATCCCTGCTGAAAGCCAGGAGCCTGAGAGGTGTCCCCTTGTATGTATTTTACAATGTTTTGGCCCATCAGATCTGGCGACTTACTCCTCTGTTACAACACAACGCTGACAGCTAAGGCTCAGCAAGGGTTTTCCCCAGAGACCCGACACTTTCAGCGAGCATTTAGTACCGGATTATTCTTTTAGCTCTGTTGGTGGAGCCTGTGACGGGTCTAGCCTTGCGTCAGGAGCAGATGCCAGGGACAGAGACTCTGAGACTGTTTCTCTCTGCAGCAGATGCACACCCCTACCCTCCCGAAACACCGTCGGGGTGCTGCTGCGAGCAGCTGCCCTCCTGCCCATCCCAATTCTGGCCACCTACGGCCAGGCAAACGCCAGCAAGCGGGGCACAGCCCGAGGCATCAGACGCATTTTACTCTTGCCTGCCGGCGCAAACCTGCAAGGAAAACCCAATCACAAGCACATAACTCACTTCCTTCCTTCGCCACGCGCGTGAGGCACCGAATCCTAAACCAGCCCTGTTACCGGGCAAGGTCCCGCCGCGTTTGACGCTGACTCAGGCAGGGTGCTGGCAGCAGAGAGCGCAGCCGTAGCACCCAGGGATGCAGCCGCCCGGGGGGTCCTCGCCTGGCCCGGGGGATAACACGGGCGAGTGGGGGCGGCGCTGGGCACAGCATGGATTTAGCGTTCGTCTGACGCCGAAGGTGAGCGCTGCGATTAGTGCAGGGTCACGATCACATCTCCCCACGGCCTGTCAGGGTGTAAAAAGGGTTTGGAGGGTTCTTAAGGAAAAACAAGCAGGAAGAGGCGCGAAAAATTTGTCAGACAAATCACGGAGCCGGCCAAGTCGTGGGGAGGCAGTTCAGGCCAACCGTTGCGTGCGTTTGTCCGTGTAAGGGTTCCGCCTCGTGCGCAGCACGTGAGGAGCTCTGCTTGCTCCTGACCCCCATCTGCACGCTTGGTTTGCCTGAAGCCTGTTGCAGGTACGTGTCTCTCAGACCAAACACCTGGCACACCCGCACGCTTCGGAGAAACAACCGGACTGTCAGGAGGAGCTGAGGTCCAAATTGCCCCTTTGTGTATCAAACACAAAGAAATACAAATAATTTCTGAGCAACTCCAGAGGTGTGACAGACCGCTTTCTTTCAATAACATGTAAAGCCTTTAAACTGGGATTTTCCAGCAGCCTTCCAGTGCCAGGCTGGTGGCTTATGAATCATGTTTTGTTTGTCACATCAGCAATGTAAATGTGTCAATTCCTGTGGCAAAGGGGATTAAAGCGCTCTGTTGCTCACCCTAATGAGAGCAGGCTCCAGGCTGAGCAATGCTTTACTCTCATTAAAGAAAGAGGAGGATGTTCACACCAGCCACAGAGCATCTCTCCAGCACAAGCTTTGTTTTCCTGGGGGTCTTTAACGACAGCACGTCATTATAAGGCAAGAACAACCCCAAGTAAAAGTCTCTCTCAAGCACACGAACACTGAACATCCAGAAGTGTTGGGAAAACACAAGTAGCTATCAGTAGGTACTTAAATATAAACTGAATTGAATTATACCCGCATTTTGCTACCCACATCACAAACCTTTATGGTTTCTGCAAGAAGGGGAGGTACAAAAAGCATGCCATGCCACGTACCTTGAGCAAAACCTTCCCCTCGTGCCTGGCATGGTCGTGCCAGTCCTTGCTAAGGGTCAGAGCCTGTGGCAGGCTCCTGAAATACAGATCCTACATGCAGAAAGGGTAATCAAAACATGCAACATCACTGTTCCCCTTCTGATACCAGTCACAGTAGGGGATTGGTTAGCAGCAGTGGAGCATCAAGGAGAAGGAAAACAAGTAACATACCCTTTTTCCAGCTGTTTCATCTCCTGAGAAAACACATCACAGTAGTTGCTCTAGGTACTTGAGTTGCCAGCTGCACACAGACCCAGCTGTCCCACACTGAGCCATTTGCAGCCTTGGGGCTTTCTCTCTCCTTGAAGAAGTTAGCTTTCAACTTCTGCCCTTGCACCTCCTACATTTCTGAGCATTTAAAAACCTTTTCCCTGGCCCTCATGGTGATCGGAAATCTTCTGCAAACTCTGAGAAGCAGAATGGCTGTTTTGCAAAGAGCCTGACAGAGTAAAACCATGCCAGAGCCCTGTGCAGCTCTGGCTCCTGAGCCCGGCATCCCTGGGAAGGGGCCACCTTGCTCTCTCCTTTCAGTGCTCCAGCTAAGGCCCTGACACGAAGCTGGGTACTAGTTGCTTTGTCCCTGACAGCGCGCTCTTTGAACGGGAGAGAAACCGAGGCTAACGTCAGCTACTGGTGAGGGGTTTACACCATGGGGCAGAAATATTTTACTGCTGCCATTAAAAATCCAGAGATTTCATCTCGCTGGTGCCCTAATGCAGACCTTGTTAACTTAACCTCATTTTCTCGTTAGTCATGAACTCTCAGACTGCATTCATGCCTTCAAACCAACAGGACTTTCAGGGATGAAGCGTGGTGCATAGTTCGCTGCTGCCAAACCCGGCTAGTACCTTCCCCTCCTTTAGGTGTGCCAGAGCAGGCTGCCCAGATGCCACCACGCAGGACGGCGCCCAGCCGCAGAGCTCGGGCCCTGAGGCATTGGCGCCTCAGTTTCCCCACCCGAGAATCGGATGGGGTGGACGTGGGTTGCGGCGGAGAGGATGAAAGCCGCTCCCTCGCCACAAAACTCTGCCGGATGACACAGACACCCCCCAGGTCCCGTCCACATCCCCGAGTGGAGAAATACAAGCCCCCACCCTGACAAACGCCTCCACCTACCAACTCGGGGGATGTTTCTCTAGCTCTGAAACCCCAGGCCTGAGCAGCATTTGAGCCACACAAAGAAAGGGCACAGTTTTGTTTTTCCAGGGACCGTAGCGATGCTCTGCTCTTTTCTGGGGTCTGGCCTTTTGTTTTAAGTGGCACAGAGCCAGGCAGTTCTAGTTAAGCAATAGCAAAACAGCTCTGGTCTAGCACAGTCCCTGTTAAAATCTTACTTCTGGCTCAGTGAACAGGAAGCTAAAAATTAACTACCTCCCTTGAGTACACCTCCACAAAAGCCCCTTTTGTAGGGCACACGGGTGAGCGCAGGCGGGAGAACAGCAGGGGGGAGCAGCCAGGGCTCCCGGACAGGCTGTGCTGGGCGGCAGCGGGGAGCGGAGACATCCTCCCAAGAAGGGAGCTGGGAGGGGGGGGAGAACGTGTTAGACCTTGCGTGTCACAGCATCTCACCTTAAACACATTTGGTACCCAGCACTCCAAGGCTGGTGACGAGGGAGCGGGCACCCAGGGAGGGCAGAGATCACTTTTTCCCCATGAGGAAGGCAGAGTTTCCCTGCCACCCGTTTCCAGGATGACTTACTCATTGCTGGGAAGTGCTGAGGGCAGCAGCTGTTCCCCAGTTTTTGCACAGCAAATCCCATCTTGCCCCCAGGCGCGTGTCAGAGCTGGTTTCCAGTGACGGAAGGAAGCCTGCGTAAGCCAGGACAGGAGCAGGGCAGTCACTGGGTCCAAATGAGGTGACGAAATCATCAGCTGCTCATGACCCACTTCAACCAACTTTGCTTTGGGCAATTAGCTTGGAGACCAACATACCTGCCTGTTAGTGATTTACATTCGTAATACCTTAACTTCCGTGCGTGGGAGCTGTCTGTGAAACCCAGGGAGCCCGTCTAGGGAAACGCAGCCCTTGTTATCTGCAGCACAAGCCTCCTCCTGCTAAGTGGAGACGTGACCTGTGCAAACTAACCTACAGGTCCGGAACATCCTACTTCTCATCACCAGTTTAAATCATTTACTTTTTATAGTTCGCGCAGAGCACAAGGTGACCATTTCACAGCAAGAACCGTTCCTCTGCGCTAACGATCTTGACTCAGATGCATTAATAATAAAGAGGAATAAAGGCAAAGGTTTTTCAAGCAGCAAACAAGACTCCAAGGAGGTCTGCCAGACCACGGCGGTGCTGGATCTCCTGAGTGTCCCCCACAGCATCTTCTTTTTGCTCCTGTTCTGGCTCTTTTCAAAAAGCAGAAAACGAAGCTTGGAAGCATAGAACCAGATACACTGAAGAAGCAGGAGACTATTCCACAAAACTGATATCTAAGGAATTTCATTTATTAAGGAATTCCCTGACCTCCGTTTGGCTAGGGATTTTGGACAGTCAGAGCAAGAAGGCAACAGCAGTTTCCTCAGGCTGGAACAAACTGAGAGGAGGGGGAGCGGAGGCGAGCAGCGACAGCGGGCAGCGCGGGGAGAAGTGAAACACCGGGGTGGAAATCCACAGTGGAAAAGGCAAGGCTGGAGAAACAGGAGTGGAAAAAAGGCCCAAGGGGAAAAATACAAACAGAGGAGAAAAGTCAGAAGGCTGGCAGGGGAGAAGGCGTGAAGCACAGGTAGCTGGGGATACAAGCCGGAATGGGAGGAGGGAAAGCAAAATAAGAAAGAGGAAGCCACTTTAAGAGGCAGAGCTGGTTAGTCGGAGGCAGAGCTGAAGCAGAGGGAAAGAGCACAGCCCCGAGCCACCCTGTCCCCACCAGCACTACACAGCCCCCTGCCCAAGTCTGCGGCAATGGTCCCCGCTGGGGCAGATCCGCCAGCATCTATACTCCTGCATCAGCTCTGCTTCCATGAGCCTTATCATTACATTTATATATTATCTTCATGGAATCAACTTGCAAGCTCTGCCTCAGAGCTTGGCATGATCTGCATAAAAAAATTCAAGCATAAACTTAACTGCCATGGGTGGCACAAATCTCGGCCCTCACACAGCTCTCTGAATCACAGAATCACAGGGGTTGGAAGGGACCTCTGGAGACCATCTAGTCCAACCCCCCTGCCAGAGCAGGGTCACCCAGAGCAGGCTGCACAGGGCTGCATCCAGGTGGGTTTTGAATACCTCCAGAGAAGGAGACTCCACACCCTCCCTGGGCAGCCTGTGCCAGGGCTCTGTCACCCTCACAGTGAAGCAGTTTTTCCTCATGTTCAGGCAGAACTTCCTGGGTTCCAGTTTGTGCCTGTTGCCCCTTGTCCTGTCACCGGGCACCACTGAGAAGAGTCTGGCCCCATCCTCTTGACACCCGCCCTTGAGATATTTATAAGCGTTGATGAGGTCCCCTCTCAGTCTTCTCTTCCTCAGGCTGAACAGCCCCAGCTCAGCCTTTCCCCAGAGGAGAGATGCTCCAGTCCCCTCATCGTCTTTGTAGCCTCCGCTGGACTCTCTCCAGTAGTTCCTCATCTTTCTTGAACTGGGGAGCCCAGAACTGGACACAGTACTCCAGATGGGGCCTCACTAGGGCAGAGTAGAGGGGGAGGAGAACCTCCCTTGACCTGCTGGCCACACTCTCCTTAATGCACCCCAGGCTGCCGTTGGCCTTCGTGGCCACGAGGGCACATTGCTGGCTCATGGTGAATTCGTCATCCACCAGGACTCCCAGGTCCTTCTCCGCAGAGCTGCTTTCCGGGAGGTCAACCCCCAACCTGTACCGGTGCCTGGGGTTGTTCCTCCCCAGGTGCAGGACCCTGTACTTGCCCGCGTTGAACCTCATGAGGTTCCTCTCCACCCAACGCTCCAGCCTGTGCAGGTCTCGCTGAATGTCAGCACAGCCTTCTGGTGTGTCAGCCAGTCCTCCCAGTTTCATGTCATCAGCAAACTTGCTGAGGGTGCACTCTGTCCCTTCATCCAGGTCACTGATGAATAAATTGAACAAGACTGGCCCCAGTACTGACCCCTGGGGAACACCACTAGCCACAGGCCTCCAACTAGACTCTGCGCTGCTGATCACCACCCTCTGAGCTCTGCCATTCAGCCAGTTCTCAATCCACCTCGCTGTCCACTCGTCTAGCCCACGCTTCCTGAGCTTACCTGTGAGGATGTTGTGGGTCAGCCATAATTTCTATGGCTTATCTAAAGGTGTCCCTGCTATCACTGGCACGTACAGCGTACGCTGTCAGCAGGACTCCACTCAAACACACTGCCAACGGCAACTATTTTAACCAATTGTTCCCAAGACATTTTCCACACACGCAGTCACCCTCCACCCTGCTCCTCTGCCACATGCCAGCAAACCCTGTGCTGGAGCATCACCTCATTTCTGCACAGGCTGTCGGAGACGTGTCGCCTCCTGCCAGCCCGCCCGGGTGCCCCCAGCTGCCCTCCCCTGCCTGCAGGGAGGCAGCCCAGCCCCGCTTTGCTCAGGGCACAAACGTGACTGCTGGCAGCAGGGCAGCTGAAGAAATAACTCCACATGACAAGACATTTTTGCTTATTGCACTGGTCTTGAAAGAGGGACGATGCCACAGCAGTGATCAGCACTTTGCTGCCATTAACGTACGTGTTCAGTTGCTCTAGGAGAAAATAAACAGGAAAGAGTCAAAAGCCGGTGTGTTCCTCAGCTACGCGACTGATCCTGCCTGAGCAGAAGCATCCGCTTTCCAACCAAGTCTCTATTTCCAGCCCTAATCATGCTTCCCCCTCTTGACTTTCAGTTGAGCAAGAGGCTTTTTATCTTTTTGTCTGTTTTAATCTTTGGCCTTCAAGAGTTAACACTCCGAATAAAACCATATATATATATTTAATATAGATTCCCAAAGCATGCTCTACAGCTCAGTCAGAAGTTAGGTGTTTAATGCAGGATTTAGTGGCCGCAGGCATGTCAATGCCGTATGTTGTGGCCACCGACGCTGTCTAACTCCTCTCTCCATAACCTTTGGCTATGGGTGGGGCAAGGCAGATGGCAGAAGTAGGAAGAGATGCTCCTCAGCAAGGATGTGGGATCACGACCTGACCAAAACAAACTGTGTGTAACACGCGATGGCCGATCCGCATGGCTGCTTCCCGCAGCAGCATCCTCTGGTCCCTACCAGACAATCATTACATGCTTTTGTTAGATTTCTATATATGCTCTTTTCTGTAAATTTAAAGAGGACCTTCCCTTCCAGTAAATTACAGCTTTCTTTTGGCTTTCAGGCCAGTCGGCAGCTCATGTTTTCATACAGTCTGACTTGCTCCCTTTTGGCTTTTCGGAGGCGCAGACTGCGGAGAAGGTTAAGCAGTTCAGTGGTTGAGTAGCTGGTACAAAAAAAAACCCCTACAGATTTCTGATCCAGAACACACACCAAAACAACACGCTATAGAGAAACAGCCCAGCTGCAGCCAAGTATACATGCTATTGCATTACACATCCCCAATGTTTATTTACAAAGCAACCCAAGTAGGATGGCCGTCCAACCAGGTTTCCTTAAACGTGTACTTTTCATGCCCAGAAATTGTCCTTGGATCGGGTTTTTTGTGGGAGGGGAGTGTAAAGCAGGACCTGCTGACAACAGGCTTCTCCAGCACATCTACCAAGAGGTGAAATGCAGGTGTGCATGGGAGGGCTTGTCCGTAGCTGCTGCGGGCTCTGAGATACCCGAGACACAGCGGCTTTTCTGCACCTACACCACGGCTTTTCTCCCAGAGAGCACACCCGTCATCCCACTGGGGGGACCTCAATTGTCACCACAGAAGAAAACACCTTTCCAGGGACTCTGTGGCTTCAGGCAGGTGCACTGCGCACCACGGTCCACATGCCACAGTGCCATGCTGAGCTGGGTCAGAGCCCCCCGAAATCTACAGGAGCACTTCCAAGTTTTGAACTGGACCAGTCCAAGGACCATGACCACTAACAAGGGGAGGAAAGCGGTGGCAAAAGTGCTCCCAAAAGGGGAATCTCCCCTAAATGCTGGGGAAGTTCATATCAGTACCTGGAGCCGCATACCAAAGCCTCTGCTAGCTTTTTACAGTTTCACAAAAGCCTGAGTTTTTCTGCCCTCCGCACCCACCTTATTAGGCAAAAAGCCCCCTTTTCCCCCCAAGAGAAGAGATGGTTTAATTCTCACTTCAGCAGGGCTATAAAAGTCACAGCGCAAGGCAGGTAAAAGCCCTTCACTTTATAAAAATGCCTCTGTATCCTCTAAGAGCTGAAACAGGCTGGATATTGATAACAATTTTCCAGAACCCCACTGACACCCATTTGCACTATTTGTCCAAGGGCTCCAAGTCCTCTAGACCTACAGCTCCAGGGCAGCAGGTTCCCAATTACACAGGTTACAGCATCATCACCACCTGATGAACAAAGCACTGGGAGGTCACTGAGGCCACTTTACGGACCACGATGGCAAGGAGAGGTGATAATCCACCCAGCATGGCCGGGAAGCCGAGGATGTCTGCGGGCCATCCACAAGCCCACGCTCACATGAGGTCCAGCTGCAACATACTAAACATGCATGTGGCAGAGCAGCTCGCTTCGTCATATAAGCCCTAATGCAGCCACAAGGTGTAAAGCCACAAAGAATAATTAGAAGGAGAGCTATTTTTAAGACAGGTAGCAAAGGTTTAGTGTTCTTTTTGTCATCCCCCTCCCCTCTTTACAGCAAAGGTGCTGGAGGTTCCCGGTCTGCGACCTGCCCAGGTAAAAGCCTGTCCTAGGCAGATGAGCTTAGGAAAGGCAGGGCAGGCTGGCCCTTGCTTTCTCCCTGCCCAGCAAACCCAGGGAGACACAGTCCCTCTCACATCCCGCTGCCGGTGTTGGTACCTGCGGTGCTGCCGGCCCCCACAGCCAGGAGCAGGAGATGCTGCTCCTGTCCCGCTCCCACGGCCTCAGCACCCACACATCCCCAGGCAGGGCTGTGGGTGGGTTTGCAAAGGGGCTGGTACCAGTACCTGGGACAACGAGCAGCTCACAGCCAGCTGCTGCCCTCCTGGGAGAGATAAGGAGGCTTCCCCAAGGGGCTACATACCCGAGGGCTGGGCTCAGCAGGTTTCCTTAATGAGGATGCTGCTCCAAAATACATCACTGGAAAACCTCTGCAGCTGTGCATGCTTCAGGGAAAGGACCTGACCTGAGCCTTGCCCAGCTGGCCTGCTGCGGCAATCCCCGGTTAGGGATCACGGCTCACCCTCCTCGCATCTGGCTCACCTGGTTCGGGGGAGCTGACCCCCTTTTCACCCAGCGCCTGCTTTTGCCAGCACTGCTGCACACGCCGGCCCATGTGCAAATCCCATGTTAACAAAAGTCCACTTTTGCAAAACCTGAGGGGTTTCCACTGCCACAGCTGCTGCAGAAAACCCTCTGCACCTCACGTGCCAGGGCTTTTAGGCACTAGAAATCAGTGATAGTCCACAATAGGCAGATGTTTCTCCTCTAAGCATGCCATTTACCTGAATAATCAACTGCCTATACTTGTCTGGCCACATCCTCACGATTACTATTTGCAAGGGAAGCTGGGATTTTTAGGGACAATTTCTTTCTGTTTCTGGACCCCTGGAAAGTGCTTTTCACTTGGGTTCGCTCACTTACAGCATGGGATGAGCGACACTAAACCACTTCAGCAACCACTTCTGCTGTCCCCACATGAAGAAACTCCTGGAGATAAATCACTGCTGCCCTTCAGAAAAAAAAAAAAAAACCAACACATGGAAACAGGAATTAAATGCATGTGTATTAAAGCTCTAAATTAAAGTTTTCCACAGAAATACACAGCCCAGCCCAGCCACAAAGAGCCACAGAGGAACACCTCCCAGACCCGGTGGCCGCCTCTCACCCGGCTGTAAGCTTGCTGCAGGTGTTGGGGTGCAAGGGGTGGCAGCGAGCCACCCCGTGAGCTCCCACCCCACCAGCACTCATCAGCCCAGGCCTTCGCTGCAAGGAAAAACCACCTCCTTGCTTTGCTCCAGTACTCCAGGAAAAACCCTTTCCACGGGAATCTGGCAGTTTCTTCATTCAGCAGCCACTTGTGCTATGTAGGAAGTGAGTTTTGGAAGAGCACAGCCGGGCACCTCAGTGGTGGTGAGGAGGGGGCTTGGGGTGAGCATCCCAAAATGCCATGTGCCCCAGGACATAGAGCTGGAGTCACCACACAAAAATCCAGGTGCTTTAGCAGCAGCTGTGCAAGGAGGTGATGCTGGTTTATAAATGTATGCCATTTATACCTGAGCTAGCCAGTTTTATACCCGACCTCACCATTCGGGCAGGGCTCCCTGGGAGCTCAGGGAAGCTGTGGGGCAAGAGGGCAGCAGTGCCTGTCCCGGCACCAGGCAGAGCTGGGCATCATTCAACAGGCACAAAACTTTCCCAGCAAAAGGCTTTTATTTCCACTAGATGGTGCCCAGGCATCGCTTATGGATGTTGCTTAATGACATGGACAAGAATGTGGTCAGGACTGGGGATGGAGGTGGCTGGGCACCACGCCCGGGTCCCCATGCAGCTTGCAAACCCACCAGTCCCAGCCCTGCCAGCAGCAAGACACCCCAAAACCACCCCCTTCGTTTGCCAGGCAACGGCATACGCCGAACCCAAGCTCTCTAGAGCGTCGCCATGGTCCATCAGACTCGGGGTGTGACAACCCATGGCAACGCCGGGGGCAAATCGCCAAGCCCAGGCTGTGGGCAACCCTGCGGCCTCTTTTGCTTTGCACTGGGTGGGCCAGCGCGGGAGGTCCCTGAGCTTTTGGGGGGGTCTCGTGGATGCTGCCCCATGCCCGGGAAGCTGCAGGCAAACTCCCGCCTCAGGCTGCTTAAACCTCCGTGTCCCCGCAGCACTGGTGCCGGGCCGCCTGGCCCAGCTCTTCTGGGGGCACCAGGGCCTGATGCCCTGGTGTGGGGTGTAGAGGGCACCTGCAATTTTTGATCCTTTCTGCTGGAGTGCACAAGCTCTAGCGAGGCAGAACCCCGATAGCTGGTGCTACTGGTAGTGCCAGTGAGATGCAGTGTTATCCTTACGCTGGTGGTCCCAGCATCAATCAACCCATGCACGGTCCCTAAGAACCCAGTGTTTGGCCCGAAACGGGACCTGCCCCTTCCCTGCGTGCGGCCGTGCAGAGAGCAGGGGAGCAGGCGCGCTGCGGGTACATGGCTGCCATCGCAGCTGCTCCCACCCCCTTTCCCCACATGGGCGCAGTGCCGGTGGGGAGTCCCCTCCTGCACGTGCCGAAGGCGGCGCCTCTCCCCGCGGGGCTCGACGCCGCTCCCACTGCACCGTTTGCTCCGGCACGCTGCCAAGCGCTCCCGTTTTAGCAGCTTCTCAGACAGAAAAAGCAACCTGCAATTGTATAAACAGTGATTAACTTCGGGCACCATCGGCGGCACGGCTCCAACGTGTCGAAGCCCAGCCCGGCTCGCGTGCTGGGGACAGCGGTGGGAATGGCGGCGGCACAGCCGGGACATTAGGGTGCTGCTGGAAGGAGGGCAGGGCCGCAGGCGCCCCAGCAGCGTGCTGGAGGGCACAATGGGGATTCCCCACTGCAGGCGATGGATGAGCTGAGGGGGGAGATGCTCTGCTGGGCTCCCCAGCAAGGACAAACTGCCCGGGGAGGTGGGTGGCCCTGGGAAGGAGCTGGTGGAGTTTGATACCCCAAGGGAGGAATGTGAAGGGCTGGGTGGCCAAACTGCAGCCCCAGGGGTGATGAAAGGGCCAGGGGTGTGCTGGGTTCAGAAACCCACCTCGTATGTGGGACCAGCCTCCCCCCCAGCATGCTGCTCACAGCAAAGCAGCCACCTGAAGTCCCATTGCAAACACCAAAGTCAGCAGAGCCTTAGGTACAGAAATGCCTTTATTTCTCCGTTAGGGTGGAAGTGAAACCGTGAGGACAGGGGCCTTTTCTCACCCTTTATTTACTCGCTTTGCATCAGTGCACAACCAATGCTACCCTATGCCATGTAGCGCGACTGCTGTTACACGGCTGTCTAGCATGCCTTATCTACAGCAAACCCATGCACTGCTGTCCCAGCGCCAGATGCAGCCCCCCTCAAAATCAACAGCAGGATTGTATGAACCAGTGATTTTTGGCTTGTGGGCTGCAAGCCACCATGAGACCCCCAGCAATTTGCAGGGTGCCCCTCGCCCAGGCGAGAGCAGTGCCCGCAGCGGGGATGCTGGGGGGGCGGGCGACACGTGGGACCCCCCGACTCCTCCACCGGAGCCCGCGGGGGCCAGGGTGGATGCTGGCAGCCCCTCAGAGAGCCCCCTGGCTCCAGCGGCCGTGGGGGTGCCCCGGGGCCCCCCACCCTGAGGGCCGCCATCCCGCCTGTCGGCTGTCGCTGCGGCTGCCCTGCTCGCCCTCGGAGGACTGGCTGCTGTCGGCGCTCCCGGGGCTGGCGTAGGGGCCGCGGGGGCCGCCCCCCGCCCTGCCGAGGGCGTAGAAGGCCTGCTCCCGGACGTGGAGCTCGTCGGCACGCTTCACCTGGTCCACCTGCCTGCTGCGGCCCAGCGCCGCAAATGCCCCCGGCGCCGCGGCCCCCGGCCTCCTGCCACGGTGCCCAGGGAGGCGGCCACTCCCGGTCCCCGGTGCCACCGCCCCGGCCTCGCCGCCTTGGCCCTGCTCCCGGCCCTGGCCCGCCGCCACGCCGCCCCTGGCTCGCCCTGCCTGCACAGGGGGGCTGCCCCCGGCTTCGGCGGCGCGCAGCCTCCCCTCGGCATCACTGCCACGGCTGCCGGCCCTCGCCTGAGCCCTGCTCGATGCCTGGCTGCCAGCTTTCCCACGTGGGGACGGCACTTTGTCCACCCTGGGTGGCTTTTCCAGCCCCGCTCCCCCTGGCCGGACCCTTGCCCCTGCGCCGGGCTGGCTCTCCCTGCGGGGCTGGGGGCTGGCTGGCCCCGCTTCCCCGCTGCCCCCTCTCCCTGCCACGGTGCTCTCGCTCGCCTCTTGGCCGCTGGCCGTCCGGAGGGCGGTGGTGCAGTCCCCCTCGCTCACCCCAGGGGAGGCCGCCGTGGCGCTCAGGCGGATGCTGGCCCTCCCGGCTGGGACAGCGGTGGCAGCCTCTTCCTCACCCCTCTCGGGGGAGGTGGTGACAGCCGGGCGGCCCAGCCTCCCCCCAAATCTCTGCCCTGAACCTCTTGCCTCCTTGTCATCATCTCCACGGCCGCCAGCCCCCACAGGGACAGTAACGTCACCAACAGTGACCC
This sequence comes from Phoenicopterus ruber ruber, assembly GCA_009819775.1. Lineage (NCBI taxonomy): Eukaryota > Metazoa > Chordata > Aves > Phoenicopteriformes > Phoenicopteridae > Phoenicopterus > Phoenicopterus ruber. The sequence goes on along the minus strand of CM020218.1, from coordinate 66,025,935 downwards.
TCCAGGGGCTGGGGGCCACCTGTCCTTCTCCATCACCGATGGTGGTGGCACCATCCTCATAGTCTCCTGTAGGATGTCCGTCCCTGGGGCTGCTGGTGACGCTGTCCCCATGGCTCAGGGTGGCTGCGATGGCTGGTCCTTCGGTCTGCCCACGAGCAGGGATGCCATCATCATCATCGCCATCATGTGCAGTGGCAACACCCAGCCCGGGCACGGGGCTCCTAGTCCCCGCAGTGGGGATGCTGTCATCCTTGCTGCCAACAGTGGCACCGGCCAGGGTGGTTTCTTGCTCCCCGACGCGGATGTTGGCCCTCCCAATGAAGATGTTGACCTCGTCGTCTGTGTCCGGTGAGATTTGGGTGAAGCTGGTGTCCCCCACTGTGCTGCCCACATTCCCCTGGGTGATGGTGACACTGCCCGAGTCGGGGATATAAGCATATTCATCCACACCTTTGGCGTCAACTTGAACATCCTCCATCTTCTCGGTGACGGAGGCGAGAGCGGTGCCTCCCGTCCCTGTGCCCTGCATGGCGCCCTCCTGCCCTCGGCCGGGAACGGTGGCCTCACCGCTGCCCTCATCCCCAGCCCCTCCAGTGGTGGGGGCCCTCTCCCTCCCGGCTGTCATAGCCCCCTCCACCGGGACCCTCCCCAGGGCACCATCATCCTCATCCCCGCTCCCGATACTGGACCTGTTCCCCGCCATGGTCCCGCTGGGGTGTTCGCCCTGGGGGAGGATGGAAACACCACCGTTGACTTCAACCACAAAATCCAGGTCACCGCTGCCCTCCGAGCTGGCTGGGGTGGGACCTGCAACACTGACACCACTGTGTGCCCATGTGCTGGTGCCCGGGAGAGGACCACGGGCATCCCCGACGACACCTGGGGTGCTGCGGTTTTCAGTCTTGAGGCCGGTCCCGTTCTCCATTGCATCAGCGCCACCATTGTCACCGCGCTCCGGGGCTGCCCTGTCCTCCGTCGGCCCCTGCCTGGCATCGTCCTCGCCCGGCTGGCGGCCGGGGCCGGTGCTCTGGCTGGCGGCCTCTTCCTTCTGCACGGCACGCACAAGGGAGAGGTCAGGGCCGGCCCCCGCACCCGCCGGCTGCGTGGGGTGCTGCGGCTGAGCCGGGGTCCTGCCACACCGCCCAGCCGCCTCCTCACCTCTATCTGTGTCTGGTTCCTCCGCGTCGAAAACGAGTAGACGTATTTGAAAACGTAGAAGCCATGCTTGGCATTGCAGCCTTTCAGCAGTATCTGGGAGAGGGAGAAATAAAAAAAACCCGAACCCCACATTTTTTTTGTTAAAAGTGGTGGCAGGAGCTTCCCCTGCTGAGCCCGGCACCGCAGCAGGGTCCTGCCAGCACCCACTGGGACCCAGGGCAACAGGGCGGGTGGTCGCTCCCACCACCTCACGGCTGCCAGCGTGGGCAGGGACCCGGGCAGGACGCGTGTGCTCGCCGCCCAGGCTCGGGGGTTTGGGTTCCCCCGGGGCTTGTTTTCTGCCTTTGCTTGCTTTCAGGAGCTGTGAGGGTTTGGTTTTGGGTTTTTTTTTTTTTGCAAGGCAGCTTATGGCTTGAATAAACAACCTGGTGGATGGTCCCATCAGACATGAGCGATGGGACCTACGGTGACCGTAGTGCCGGAAGGACAGCAGCTGGTTTGCAAGAGGGAAAACCAGGCATTTTCATCCATGCTACTCATCTGAATTTTGCTACTGATGCATTTGACGCCAATACACCTTGAAAAAACCCGGTAGCAGCTGGGCCTGGGACTTTTACAACCTCACCTGTGCGTACACCAAGCATTTGTGCCGTGGGACTGGGCATGGGCAAAGGAGCAGCGGGGCGGGGAAGCCCTCACCTCGTCCAAGCACATCACGCCTTTCCCCTCCCCTGCCCTTCATAAGGGGCCAGTTGGACATTTCTCTCCCACATGCCCATCAAACACTGGGCCCCAGAGGCGAGGGGACTGCTGGTCTCTTTTCCTGTGGCTCACTGGGGCTGCCCTCCGGAAGCGGCGCTGTCTCCCCGCGCCCCGGTGCAGGGCACCCCAGGGACATACCCGGTGCTGTCCCACGCAGTTCCCGGCAGTTCTCCTGGGCAGCGGCGGCGGCACCTGCGGGCAGCAAAATACAAGCGAGAGCTGAGGCGCCAAACGCTGCTCTGGCAGCTGGGCGGCCACCAACGCCTGCTGCCGGCTGCCCACCCTGCCCAGGGTGATGGGCATGCCATGGTGTCCAGGGAAGGGTGGGAAAACGGTGTTGATAAGCTAATAAATTGCCAGGCACTACTTGGGGTGGCGGCTTAAAGCCAGCAATAGTAGGAAAAGTCAAAAAAACATTTCCAGGGTCTGAAAAGTATTGCAAATTGGGCTACAGCGTGCTTTTGTTGCATGTTACTTTTAATAGGATATTGCTGGTTTGCAAATACCCTCTTCCCGGATTCTGTTGCAGAGTGGTTTTATTGCAGAGCAGGTTCAATACATTGCACCACTGCTCACCCCACGACACTCCAACTTACAGATCTGTGTTGGGGGCCTGGAGCTGGTTGCCTGGGAGTAATTCCCAGTGTCTGCTGGGCGACCGAGCAGTGATGCCTGTGCCCTCACAGCCAGGTTTCTGCACATGCTTGCAGGCTTCTGGCTTCCCCTGATTATCCTGGCATCTTTTGGGATGTATTGGCCAATGCATCCCTCAGGGATGGGGGACCCAGAGGTGGGAGCCCCCCGTGAGCCCCACCAAGCCATTTGGGGGCATTTCCCTGTGTGCCAGAGGGGGAGACAGCACCATGGAGGGGAGCCCCCTCCAGTCTCAGCAAAATCAGCCGCTGAAGCGCCCCGAGACCAGCTGAAACAGGCAGAAATGCGCCCCAGAGTATTAAATATTCTCGGGTTATACCATTGTTTGTGAACAATGCCAAGGGCTGGGTTACAGCCCCAGTTACGCAGCTGAGTATTAACCAGCCCTCTTCTGTGCCCCTATCTGAAAAGAAAATCTGCGCTGATTTCTTGCCCCCTCTGTCCCGCTGTCCTGCGACAGGCCCAGTTGTGCAAGCTTGCCCTGGGGGCTAAAGGACGCGCAGCCGGGGCCCAGCCCTCAGGGAAGACGTGGTTTCCCTCCCCCTTGCCCTGCCGGCAAAGCAAGCCTTCGCCAAGCAGATTTTCACTCTAGCTGTGTGTTTAATGTGTTGGGCAACAGTTATGCAGGACAAAAGAGGCTGCTATTATGTTTATCTTAGTTTACCCTTTGTTTTAGTTATATCCGTCCGAATTTCACATTAGGAGAGCTGGAACATAAGTGCAAGCACCTCTCCAACCCCTGCCCGTGTGGGTAAGGAGAACATCCTGCCCTTCCCGTGGCTCTGCTCGGGCTGTTCCCAGGCCAAAACCTCTGGGCAGATCTCAAATCCGCAGAAATCAAGGGGAAGAGCTACAGCTACCGGGACTGGCCCTTGCGCAATGCCCTAACTGCTAAATTAAAGGGATGTGCTCAGGCACCTCAGTGCTAATATATTTTTCCTGCTGGGTTCACCTCTGCGCCAGCACCTCAAAAAAAAAACCCCAAACCTCAGAGGTGCTATATGCAAGTATAACTCATATTTTCCTGCTGCTGAAAGCGTGCCAGGGCACACCGGGTAGTACACCCCCCCGCTTCTGGCAGCACGCTGGGAAGCCGGGGAGATCCGTACTCACGGGTGTTGAGAGGGCCGTGCTGAGCAGGCACAGGCACAGGCACAGGAGGGCTCTTTGCATCTTGGGCAGCTCCTGGGGGCAGAAAGCAAAGCGTTGTCAGAGTTTGTCTTCCCAGGACTTGCGGTCCCCAACAGTCGCGGTCAGCAGCAACCCAAAAGCTCCTGCCATCCCAAAGCCTCTGTGGTGGCAGGGTTATCCAGCCACCCTGGCTTTCCCTGGCACCCCTTGGCATCGCTCTGCCTCTCTGCACCCCTCGCAGCAAAGGCGATGCTCTTGCCACGTGCATACGGCAGCAAGGCAAGGGCATGTGCATGGCCAGCAGCACTGGGCCGGGCACTCTGACACTAGCCCCGTTGGCTAATAATTCTCATTTCACCCATTAGCCCTGGCCAGGGCTGGCAGGTCCAGCCCGGAGACTATTTTCAGCCACGCAAGCGTTGCTGCAGAAAACATCTGAAGGAAATTCATGCAGGAGGCTCAGCAGCACAAAGGAACGTAGGCTCGAGAGAGCGCAACGCGGAGGTGCGCACAGCCAAGGCGCGGGCCGTCTCCCCGTCCCCACCGCGGCTTGCCCAGAGAGAAAGCGGGAGATGCCCTGCTCGTGGAGGGCAGAGCCGAAGGGCTGGGGAGAGACAGGGCAGGCAAACTAGGTAAGAAGGTTACCTTTCGCCGTCAGAGGCAGGTCCCAGCGGCAGACCGTGGAGGCTGTGCCCACTTTGCTGAAATTTAAAGTTGGCCCCGGGCGCGCGGAGCCAATCAGCTCCTGCCCAGGGACATTTGTCAGGGCTGGCGGCACCCGCAGATAACCAGGGGGAGTAATTTCCAGCTAAAAATGTGTTTGTGGTGGAAGACAGCTATCAAATGTTCCACCTGGCTGGATAAACAGAAAGCACGGTTTATAAATATCTGTTCTGAAGGCGAAATTGCTCGACGATTAGCGCAGATCTTAACGTGGCGCGCGTCCAGCCTGGTCATTGATAAGGGGGGGAGTGCAGCGGGGCACAGCGTGCTCACCGTGACCAACACGGGAAAGCTGGCAGGGCTGCAGAGAGGAAGGGTGACATACTGAGCCCAGGCCAGCTGTGGCCACAACTGGCACCACAGGGCAGTGCTGGCCAAGCCAATAGCCACCACCATGCCGTAGCCCCCAACCCTTGCTTTTTGGGTTTCAATCTCAACCCCGCTGTGCTAAGCCTGGTGCAAGTGCAGAATAGAAGAGCGGGGAAAAAAAATAATTTTTTCGTGCAGTGCTGGCACAGGTCCCTTCGAGCCCACCTTTGCTGCGAGAGGGTGTTACAAGGATGTGCACAATGTACGTACTCTCCTCCTGCCCCCTCTAGCTTTGGTGGTATTACTGATCGCCTACGCGTAGGCCAAGGGAGGTTCCTCCCCGCTGCGGCCAGCCTGGCTCAACCGCTCACTGCGGTGACAGTGACAGCAGCTCTCACCCCACCTACCACCCTGCCCCGACCCAAACCCTGGGAGCAGGCACGACCGCTGCATTAACACCAGAAATACTTAAACCATCAGCATCCAGTCTCAAGCAGGAGGAAACCTTGGAGCCGGGAGGAACCTTGCCCTTTCCCCTGGCCAGGGAGCTGTGGTCGGATGCTGCCCCACGGGTACCGGAGCAGCCAGCGCACCTTGGCTCAGGAAGGCAGAGCTTTGGCTGGTTGCCCGGGCCTGGGGGGGGCTGACGCACGTGGGACCAGGCTGAGCACCCCGTGGGAGCAGGACCTGGCCCCCGGCAGTGCCAGGGCCCTTTGTCCGTGCTGGTTGCCTGACGTCTTTGGGCACGCCGTGGGGATGCGGATGATGGGGCTCTCGTGTCCCCCCCACCGGCTGCGAGCACGTGCAGGGCTCCATGGTGCTACCGGAGAGGTTCAGCCGCAGCGGTGCCCACCCTGCAGGCAGCATCCCCCGCCTCCCCGGCAGCTGCAGCCCAGCTTCGGCGCACGGAGGCGGTTTTGTACAGCGGCCAGCAGCTTGCTGCTGCGAGAATAGAAACTCGTTTTGCAGTCGGACTTATATCAGGAGCTGAAAACAGGTTTCTTTTCCAGGAGTGCAAGGGCAGCGCGGTACCCGCCGTAATCTGTGGCAGCAGCCACCGCAGTGCACAAGAGCCGCCGCTTTTCCTAAATGGGGGCACCTGCCTGAAACTCAGTGGGATTTGGTCCTTCCTCAGCCCTGGCGCTGATCCCCACCTGGCCAGGGCCTCATTCCCGCAGGGAGATGACTCTGGGCAGGGACACTCTGGGGACCGCAAGCCGGACATCCCCATCCCTGATGCAGGAGGTGAGCGGATGCACCGCTGTCATGGCAACAGCCCTACCTTGCCCTGGGGATGAGGCTGCATGGCGGGGAGAGACGTGGACCATTTTGGGCTGCAGCGCCAGTGTCTGAAACACATCTGAAGTGCCCAGCCTTGGTGGGACCCACGTGCCCAGCCCAGGGATGCAGAAGCAAAGCTCTCGTTACAGGGGTGTGCATCTGCAGCTGGTGATGCACAGAAAGAGAAATTAATGTCTTTACCTTTATTAATATTGCCTGGTATGTGGCCAGGCCACAGGAGGCATGCTGCTGAGGAGTGGAAGACGTGGTAAAGTTATCATTCACCTACATATGGCAAATTCACATCCGCTCTACTGGATTTACATAAGACATGGCAGTAATCCCACAACAGTGACCCTAAAAACGCCCTTCCATTTTTCGAAGGGGACTCTACAGAGGCTTTCCTAGTTAGCTTTTCCGCTCCTCTCTCCTTTTGTGTGCATCTGAGCTGGAATAAAGAGATTTAACCTAGCCTGAGGAGCACGAGCACCTGTAGCCCCTTAGCCCACCGAGCGCCATGCTGCCCCCGCTGACCCCAGCAAATTTGGCAGCAAACCCTTCATTACGAACGAGCTCAGTTCAGTTGCTTTATTTCATTTCGCTTTGCAAGATACAAAAAAAAAGCCTAGGATGGAGCCAGTGTGCACTGCAAGCCGCCCGGCGTCCCCTCCGGTGTGTGGTGGCTGCAGTGAGCCTTCGGATTCACGTTCCTGAGTGGGATGGGGCAGGTGGGGGGCAGCGCCGGGGCCACCCCCCCGCCCACTCACTGGCTGTAGTAGTAATCCTGGCCATACACGTCATAGCCATGCCCCTTGTAGTAGCCGTACTCATCCTCGTAGGCCCGGTAGCTGTCCCCGCGGGCGTACTCGTCCTGCTCCCCGTAGCTGCCATCGGTGGTGCCCTCGTCCCCCCGGCTGTGGCCCCTGACCGTCACCTCATACTCCCACTGTTCCCCAGCTGTGGTGGCGTCCGTGGGTGCCCCATCTCCTGTGGTGGTCGCCTGGGACAGCCCCTCTTCGCCAGTGGTGCTGGCAACAGTGGTGGCTTCGGTTTCCTCCTCCTCCTCCTCTTCTTCTTCTTCCTCTTCCTCCTCTTCCTCCTCCTCTTCAGCCACACCGGTGCCCTCCTCAACCGCCGCGGTGCCATTGCCGTGAGGTCCGTCTGCCCCCTCAGTGGTGTTGGTGCTCGTGCCGTTGATGCTGTTCTCATTCTCAGCTACTTCTTCTTCTTCTTCCTCCTCCTCCTCCTCCTCATTCTCATCGCTGTCTTCATTTTCAGAGTCACCCCCCTTGCCAGCAGTGCCGTTCCTGCCCCCCTTCTGGGGCCCTTGGCAGTCCTTGCCCTGGCAGGGGGAAATAACGCAGCATTAGTTGCGTGTCGGGAGGTTGCAGATTTTCGGTGCTGCACAGCAAGGGGCAGGCATGGGCACAGCTGAGCATCCTCCCACGCCTTGCATGGCAAGGCTGCCTTTTTGGGGTGCCCCTTCTGACCTCCCCACTGGGCTAATGCCCAGAGCTTGGCCTAGCTGTGGGCATCTTGTGCAGCAGACCCCCAAACAGAAACGGAGTGCGGGGCGTCCCATGGGTGCAAGCAGGCATGCAGTGAACGCCCCCCTCTCCACGGGCACTCCCCTCGAGCCCCCCAAACTGCACCTGCTGGGGGGATGCGATGTCTCCTCGCAGCCCGCCCTGGCTGTCTCCGAGGGCTGCTCCGGCGGGGTGGCCAGCCGCCTCGGTGCCAGCGTGGGACGGCTCCTGCAGGGACAGGGAGAGGACAGGGCAGGCGGTCAGCAGCGGGAGGGGAGCACGGCCCTCCCGGCAGCGAGGGGGGCACGCAGCATCCCCGCGCGGCGTTTGGGCGCTGCTCCGAGTTTCCTGCTTTCCCATGGGTCTCGCCCCGGGCTGAAATTGAGACGCTGCAGCAGGGCAGCCTGAGCCATGCAATTAAGCAGTGGTGGCTGGAGCCGGGTGTTCCCGTTTTGGCTACACGTTTTGCTTTACAAAGCATTTAAAGGTTTGCTTTTGAAGTTTTCTCTCCCAGCTTCCAACAAACAGAGAAAGCCGCAGGCACGCTACATGCGGACACACTACACACCAGGTATAGATAGCTGCCGAGAGCGTGGCGGCTCAAAGCCAGGCGCGAGCCTGAACCCCACCGGCAATAAGCCATCAGCACCGCTTGGCCCCAGAGACCACGCAGCGGAGCGGGTCTCTCAGCAGGGTGCATGGCAGTCCATGCTGCTAAAAAAGACAATTAATAACCCAAATGCAAGCAGAGCCTGGAGCAACCGGCGGGGCAGCTCGCCCAGTTCCCAGCCTGGGAGGAGGAGCGCCTTGCCACCTGCAAACGAACCCAGCCACGGCGGGGAGACACATGGTCACTGCCATCCCTGCCCCGGGCAATCCCCACTGCTCACGTGCCAAGACCAAGGATGCACGCCCTGGCATTTTGGGCCAACTCAGATGCTTAAAATACTGGTGCATCTGGTGCCAGCAAAAATCCAGGCTGTTTTCCTCTCCAAAATTGCACTGTGCGGCTGGCTGTGCTGATGGGAGCGGTGCCCCCCCATCCAGCGGCTGTTATAGCGGTGCTGGTCACATACCTGTAACTGAGCTTGGGGCCTTTCATCACCATTTGTCTTTCTGGGCACCCCCTGCCAGGGAAGGCACGCAGCATCCCTGCCCGGGAACGGCCGCTGCGCCGATGCCCTTGAAATGAAAGGGGCAGCTACAAACAGCAACTGCATTCCTGCACATCGCTTAATTTCTTCCTCGGGAATGAAATTCCCCCTTTGGCTGTCTCATCCCACCACTCCAAATTATCCCGAGTGATCGCAGTGGTACGGGAGAGCCACAGGCACAAAGGGGCAAACGGCAGGGGGGTGCCAGGGCTGGCAGAGGCGGGGGGGCACCCCACACTGCACCCTGGCTCCAGGCAGGCCTCCAAAGCGGGTTCTAAGACCAGGTGCCCAGGCTTACACTGCTGTTAAAAAAAACCCTGAAATTAGCATTAAAATCATTAAATTTAAAAAAAAAAAAAAAAGTGAATAGGCCTGACACATAGGTTTCCAAGCATGCAGGATCCCTGTCTCAAAGCACCTGCGTGACTGAGACCACTGGATTATTTTTGAGCGTTTGCAGCCCGGTGAGGCACAAGAGACCTTTGTAATCCCTGGCGCTTAATTTTGGACCTGACTCTCGCAAATACAGCAGCGCCCAAGCCCATATTGACCCAGCAGACGGGAGCAGAGTTACCAGTTGGGCTGGTACAAACGTGCATTTCCCAATATAGCATCAGTTTGTGTCCCCCCACACGCACGCGTGCAGAGCGTAACTGTATTTTCTGTAGCAATTTTATCAGCTCTGTGGGGGCAACGCGCCTGGAAAGGGGAAGGTAAGAGGAGTCCTAACAGCGCCTTTTGCCTTGGGGCTGAGTCTGTGCTTCGGCCCATCCTGCTCCTTTCTGAGCCGCTGAAAATGGAAACCCGGAAAGTTTGTCTCAGGGTTGTTTGGTGCATCCCCCACCCATCATCTTTAAAAAAAAAGAACAAAAAAATTAAAAAAAAAAAAAAACACAACCCAGGGTAGAAAATCCAGTTGCATCCAGAGCGCAAGGCTGTGGGCGGTCAGTGGCCACAAATGCTCACGAGCAGAGACTACAAAACCAAAGAAAGTTCCCAAATTCCCGTATTTGTTTTGCGGGCTGCTGGTTTGCTGGGAGAAAGGCCACAGGAGTACTCACCCCCATGTCCTCCTCCTCCTCCGAGCCGTCCCCCTCTTCCTCCGATGAGTCACTGCCCTAAGGAGAGGGAAAACCAAGCCGTAGCCAGGCTGGCGAGTCTCCATCGGTGTCATGAGTGTGACAGTCTCAGCCCAGTCCTGCAGGCCAGTGGCAGGCAGGGTGCAGACTGTGCCCCCCATCTCATTTGGTCTGATATCTCCGCGTTCGGCAGGCGGTGAAAGCATCAGCAACCCCTCCGAAGCACCCACCTGGTACCGTCGCTGCGGGGGATGCACGTAGGCATATCTGTACAGGTAATACCGGTGCCTGTTCTTGAACACCTACCGGGAGAAGGGGGGAAATCCCATCAGTTTGAGGGCCTGGGTACAGAAGTGACCAAAACATCCCCCCCTCAAGGCCATCGCCACGTGGGGCCGGGCATGCGGGGGCAGGGGGTGAGACTCTACCGCGTTTTCTTCCGAGTCGTCCGACTTGGCTCGCCGCAGCCAGCTCTTGACCTGGGGGAAAGGCTGGGTTGGTGCACGCCTCTCACCAGCCCCGATGGGGTTGGGGGGTTCCCTCACCGCCTGCACTCACCGAGAAGGCGCACGCCATCCCCACCAGGCAGGCGAAGACCAGGGCGGTCCTCATGGCTGCTTTCTCTAGGAACAGCAAAACACGGCGAGGGCTTGCTTTTCAGCTCGAAAGCGCCATCGCTGCCCCGGACCGTACAGGCGTTTGTGTCTGCGCAGGCGAGCGGGGAGATGAAAGGCTGACCTCCAGTCACCTCTCGATGGGGTCACCCAACCCCTCCGGAGACCCAAGTCCTCCTTTTTTTTAGAAGGATCTGCCTCAATTTCCATGAATACATTTCAGTTTTGCAAGAAGCCATAAAATACCAGAAGAAAAAAAGTTTCACCCAGTAGCAGACAAATTGCTTTCCCTGAGCAGGACTACTCGCTCCTGCTTCCCCATCACCTGCAAGCAAATGGGGAAAACCGAAGCCCGCCAGAGATGCGACAGGAGCAGCCGGCGGGAGCGCTGCCCACTGCAGCTGCCCTCCCACACCCCTGCAACCTGCTCGGGCTCTGCCCAGGGAGCAACGCCTCCGGGAATCGCGCTACATCAAGGAAAAATAAATAAGCAAACAAATAAATGAATATAATCAGCTTCTACAGCCTGGCATTGACAAAAATAGCAGTGGCAAGGCAGCAATGCAAGGAGCCCCCCTGTAGGCATATCCAGGGGGGGATCTTGGCTCTGGGCACATCCGAGCTGCACCCTCTAAGCACCAAAGCCCAGCCTGGCCTCCTCCATCCCTGCCCCAGCAAGGAGCACGCCTGACCCTTCCCGCAGCGCCCCAGCCTCCCTCCAGGGAGGGATGCTCCCGGCATCCCCCCGGGCTCAGCCAGGCCCACTAACCTTCCTCCTTCTTACCCTTCCTCCGGCTAAACCCACCATCAGCCGTGCTGAGGTTTGGGGGGGAGTCGTTACATTTATCTGCACTTGAAGTTTCCCCATCTTTGCTTAACTCAGGCTAGAAAACAACTGGCCACAAGCGAGTTTCCCTGGCCGTGCAGCGAGGCTCTGGATGCACGTCCCCTCCACCTGAGCCCCGAGCGCTTAACGAAGCCGCAGACCCAGGAAAGGGCTAAAAGCAGCGTCCAGCCCTGCCAGCAAGCCAAGCCCCCCCCCGGCACCCTGCAAAACGCAGATGGCAGCGTACAATCTGGCCGGGAAAAGCAAGCTTACCTCGCTGCAGCGCTGGCGGCTACCCGTGGAGTCGGCTGGCACAGATTTCCTCCTGCCGCTGCCCCGCCGGGATATAAGGTCTACTTTTGCCCCCCCCCCCCCGAGCCAGTCGCCGCCCCGTCCGGAGTGACGCCAGCCTGCTGGCGCGCGCCAGAAAACCCCCAAATTTCAACGCCGGCAGATTTGGTGCACAAACATAGCACCCCGCGCCGCTGCCAAACCCGGGGAGGTTTGCACCGCACCGCTTAATTGAGGGTCTGGCCTCAGAGGAATGGCTGGGAGGCCAGAGGGTATAATAACACTCTGCATTTAAATTAAAATAAATATTGGGAAATCTGTTCTCAGGGGGTGTCTACCTCCCTTTTTGGGAAATTTTGTCACTGTTTTTTCAAGAAGACAAAAAAGACCAACCTCAAAGGCCCGGCTCCATGGTCATTTGGGCATAGCTGTTAGCCAAAAAAGGCTAAATCTGGACAAGTCCCTCTCCAGGTTGCCTGCAGAGGTGAAACGGGCCCTGGGAAGGGCAAGGAAAGAAAAGGGACTTGGATACAGGTGTCACCAGCCCCCCCTTTGAGAGCCATTTCTGCCACAGTGATGCTATAAAAAGCACAGCTGCTTCATTTCTTGTGCCCCCCAAACCACACAGACCCACGCAGGGGCCAGCTGGGCCCCCCGCTCCCTCAAATCGGTTATTCCCCAGCTGAAACCTGGCAGCTCTGTACGCGTCCCCAGCAAAGCAAAAGAACTGCCCGGGGCAAAATAACGCAAACAATCTACCCTCAGAGCCACCCGAAGCTCAGCGGGGACTCGGTGGCAGGACAGGGCCACCGACACGGGCAGGCGGCTGGGGCTCACCCCTCCCGCCCTGCGCCCGACGGCAGGGCTCGGGGGCACGTGGGTGCCACGGCCGCCCCTGGCACCCACCTCCACAGGGAGGTCCTTTCTCCTTTCCCTGTATTTATTGCTTCCTGCTGCAATTTCAGCTGCACCTCTTAGCCCCGCACAGCTCTCCAGCGTGCCTCTGCTCCCCCTTTCCCAGATTTTTCTTGCATTTATCAGCAAAAAGGCCCCTTGCACGCTCCTGTGAGTGCCCCGGCTGCGGCAGCTCAAGGTAGTGCCTCCTCCCCAAATGCAGCTTTGCTTTCCCCAGCAGCAAGGAGAATTGCAGCTGTCCCCCGATGCTGTTAGCCCTACAACCCTCAGAGAGGGAACGGCAGGGCTGGAAAACGCGCCCCTGTGAGCGGGTCCATGAGGCACAGGCGAGCCGGTGATAAACCCATGGTTATTTAGGGCAGAAAAATCCACTTTGCAGTGGAAGACATAAATGCTCGTGTTTCTGCTCAAAGTTGGGGGCCTGCGCAAGCCCCCAAAGTTGGAGGATGCGCTTACCCACATCCAGGGGAGCCCAGTTTGAGTCTGAATTTGATTGGGAAGCAAAGGATTTCCACTTAAGCAAATTCCCAGGTTAGGATCAGAAAGACAAAGCTTTTGTTGTTGTTATTTTGTCTCCTTGCTCATCACCGCATCAACAGGTACAGCTTGGGGAGTTGCTAACTGCTGACGAAACGCCGTGAGCATCACATGCTTTTGGGGGCAGAGAGGTCCCTTGCAGCCCCCCGGGGGTCCGGCAGCCCAGGCAGCGAGCGGGGCCGCGTGCCCGCCGTGCAAACCCCGGGGCTGCAGGGTGCAGCTGCGCCTGCCCCGTGGGCTTCAAAGCCCGGTGCGTCGCTGCGAGGAGAGCCGTAATTACAAGGGAGGCCTGGAGCTGGCCGTGGCTTTCAGCCGGCGCCTCAGGCCAGGAAAACCCACACGCACCAAAAAAAAAAAAGGGGGGGGGGGGGGGGGGGGGGGCAAAAAAAAAAGCAGCAATGCAGTTTTCCAATGCCAACGCAGCAGCCTCCGGTGAAGAGAGACACCAGCACCGTGAGGGACACAGGGTTGGGGTGGCTGGAGGGCCTGCCCTGCGGGGGTCAACGCGGGGGGCATGGGGCTGTCCCGGGCTGCCCCGTGCGGGAGAGCGGCAAGCGCGCGCCGAGCTTTGCGCTTGTATTTCATCAGGATCGGGGAACGGAGAGCGCTCGTGGGAGGTGATTTTTAATGTAATTAGAGGGCTGCTGCTCCAGCCTTTTTAAAAAAAGAAAGCTGACTATAAAAATGTGTATTTCACCCAAGATCCCTAAAAAGCACCAGGATAATTAACGTGTGCCGAAGCGCCTCGCACAACCAGCGCCTATGTTTAGCTCCGGAGCCAGGGAGCGGGCGCTGCCCGGGCAGGCCACCGGCAGCAGCGACCCTCGCGGCACCGTGCGCGGGGAGGCCAGGAGGGAAGTCGGCCAAACGCATCGAAAACATTTCCATTTAAAATAATAATAATAAATAAATTTTAAAAAGCATCACATCTCAGGGCTGGAGCATTGGTCTCTTAATGCTTTTGCGAGAACTCCGGCTGTCCAAGGCGACGGGACTCGGAAGAGTCACTGTTTTGCCCGAAAGCAGCGTTTGGTATCTGTTATTAAAAGTCATCGCGGGATTTGACAGCTTCATGAAAATAATCTCGCCTTTGTAGATGAACAGCTGGAAACAAAACACGCAACAGCTCGCCCGCCTCCGGGGGATGTGCCAACAGGTGACGACAGCAAGAGCACATTTTTCAGGAGCACTTTGTCGCCGAGGCAGGCGCGCGGCCCACGTGCACAAATGCAGCGGTTGCCCTTCTGCGCTCCCGTCGGGTTTTTGCCGCGTACAAGTACGCTGCCGTGTTGCTGGCTGCAGGCGAGGCCGCGAGGAGGCCGGGAGGAGGCAGGCAGCCCGCTCCCCGGGCCCCGCGCGGGCACATCGCTGCCCTCACACAGCAATCGATGACGAACGTCGGTCCCGTGACCCGAGGCCGGTGGGGTCTGCACCAGCCGCTGGCGCCAGCTTTGGGCTGCAACTGGGTGGGCTGGCACCCGGGATGGCGCGGCAGGGGCACAGCGTACGGTTTTGCTGTGATCGCCTGAGCCTGCGGGCACCTCACGGTCAGAGCGTCCCTGTCTGGCGCAAGCTGACATGGCTCCTACATCCAAATTTAATTATTATTTTTGCAGGGCGGTAAACGAGCGGAGCAGCGCGCTCCTGTTCCTGCCCGGGTCCACCACGGGGCCGAGGCTGCGGTCGGGGCCGCACCGTCCTATTTCCACGCCCTGGAGCTATTCTGGAAGGAAACCTCAGGGCCAAAAATAAGTAAAGAAAACAAAACCAGAAGGACACTTTGAGCATGGCGGGGAGACGCCGAGGTGCTTGCTGCAGCCAGCAAAAGGGGCACCCTTGCCACGCAGCGTAGTGGCCAGGGCACCTCCAAAATGTGCATGGGGGGCACTAGAGGCAGAGCTTGCCCCGGCTTCCACCTCTCCCCACGTGCTGTCAGGGACAGGAGCGTGTGTGTGACGGCCACAAACTGGGGAGCAAAGTGGTGAGCAAGGGGAGGGTGCACCAGCAACAGCCTAAGAATAAGAATAAGAGATCCCTCTCTCATCCCCGTTACCTCTCACGGCACAAATGCAAACCGACATCAGCTGGGCACCGGGCTTGGTATTTTTTTGCACGCAGTCAATTTTAGAATAAAAGCGGGAGGGGAGAACACCTAAAATGCACCATGTATCAACCTCTGTAACCAGCATGTAATCTTTATATATTGGCCCTCTGCAACTAAACATTTCATATGATTTTCCTTTTTCTCTGAGGTAGGAAACCAGAGAAAGGAAATAAATTAACTCTATTTGCGTGCCTGGCAAAAAGTGGGCCATAAGTAGCTCTAACACAAGCACTTCGAGGCAGCCTAGACTCTGGGGAATGGAAACCCAGCAAATCACTGAGGCAAGGTCATGGAGTTATCAGAAATCCCAGCACTCGCTACCACCCAGGTCCTAATGTGTTTGAGCAATATCTGTATATCACATTTCCTCTGTTTTTTTGCTTGTTTTGCTTTTTTCAGGAGGATAAAACTGGGCACACCAGCTAGAATAAGTTACCAGGACTGGTCCCACCACCAGTCTTCTGCCTCCATCCACGTGAGAGCCCTCAAACATGGCCACACAACAGGAACCGGAGGAAAAAACCAAATAAACCCCCCCAAAGGCCCCATTTTCAGGAGGGGAGCAGGCAGAGCGCCCAGGTTCGTCGCGGAGGTACCCACCGACAGCCTGCGCGCCCAGCTCAGGAATTCAGCTCTCCGCCAAAGTCAAATCAGCGTCTCCGGACAGTCAGGCATCTGGATGGCGTGGAGGCATGCTGTTCCCTGTGCCGCGGGGGTGACGGCTGCCTGCCTCCCCGTCACTGCACGCCCTGCTCGAACCTGCAAAAAAACCCCCTGCATTTGTGCTTAAAAAGCTGCCGTTTGGAGCAGAGGCAGAACGTACTGCGTGTATCGGCAGGAAGGTGCCGAGTTTGCACTCGTCATTTGTTGTTGTGTACATACACGAGTTGCACAACACGCGTGTATCTATCCATATACATACAGACAAGTACATGTCTGTTGCAGTAAGCACCTTCACACTCAGGCACTCACTTTATTTCCGAAAAAGAAGGCTTTGAAAGCTTTCACGCTGTAACGAACCTACTTTTTTTTTCTCTGCGGGTGAAACAGCACCAGGTCTGGGAGGGGAGAGGGCAGGTGCTGCCTCTGCTCCCCAGCTGCAGGTTCAGCTCCTCTGTAGCAGGAGGCATCAGGTTGCTGTAAAGCAAAAGAGCAGCCCTTGGCAGCTTTCTGTTTCGGGGTGTGAAAACAGAAAAACCCGAACTGCAAACCGTTCGCTCACTCCGCAGCTTTTGCATCTCCCTAGTGTGTTTAGGGGTACAGTACAGGTATTGCGCAGCCTCGGCGGATGCCAACACTTGCATGTTGCGTGCCGTCCTCTGGTGCCCTTGGGGCAGCGCCGGGGGGGGCACAAAACTCCCAGGACACGGCTGAGCCAGGGCGGGGGACACAAACATTATTTGCCATTTAAGTGCATAGCAGTAAAGGGAGCTGGAAGAAAAATTTCCTTAGAGCATTCGA